>CM053270.1:20626159-20689159 GCA_028583415.1 Protea cynaroides
CCCGTAGGGATCAAAGGCCACAAACTCCCATACTTATTTGTGAAATTTTTGATGTTTGGGGCATTGATTTTATGGGTCCTTTTCCTAATTATTTTGGCAATGTTTATATTTTACTTGCTGTTGATTATGTGTCAAAGTGGGTGGAAGCAAAAGCCACCCGAACTGATGATTCTAAAGTGGTTGCAGATTTTGTCAAGTCTTACATTTTTGTTAGGTTTGGGATCCCACGGGCAATGATCAATGATAGAGGGGCTCACTTTTGTAACCGCACTGTAGCAGCACTGCTTAAGAGGTATGTTGTAACCCATAAGATTTCAACTGCCTACCATCCACAAACTAATAGGCAAGCCGAGGTACCTAATAGAGAGGTGAAGTCAATTTTAGAAAAAATAGTTAATCCGAATAGGAAAGACTGGAGTACAAGACTTGACGATGCACTATGAGCTTATAGGACTGCTTATAAGACACCTATAGGGATGTCTCCATACCGGTTGGTTTATGAAAAAGCATGTCATCTACCGGTAGAATTGGAGCACAAGGCATTCTGGGCAATTAAGCAGTGTAACATGGAGACGGATAAGGTGGGGGAGCAACGAAAGTTGCAATTGCAGGAGTTAGAGGAGATTCGCAATGGAGCTTATGAGAACTCTCGGATTTATAAGGAAAAGACGAAGGCCTTTCATGATAAAATGATTTCTAAGAAGCAATTTGTTGTCGGACAAAAAGTGCTCGTTTATAATTCAAGGCTTCGGTTATTTTCTGGTAAGTTGCAATCTCGCTGGATTGGTCCTTTTATTGTTATTAATGTCTTTCCACATGGTGCAGTTGAGATTCAAAGTTTGGACACTCAAAAGATTTTCAAGGTCAATGGATATAGACTTATACCTTACCATGAATGTTTTCAAGTTAACTCGTTGGTTGAGAAAGCTATGGACTTAGAAGATCCACTTTATTCAGATTGAGGAATGCTGCAAAGTGGAGCGAACGACGTTAAACAAAAGCGCTGCTTAGGAGGCAACCCAAGAAATAAGATTTGCTTTCTTAACCCTTTTTCTTTTTATTTATTTATTTTTTTTCCATAGATATTATGTTTGTATTTGTCTTTTCTTTGCATTTAGCCTTACATTGGGGACAATGTAACTTTTAAGTGTGGGGGAATTCTACGATGTGTTCAATTTTTATTTTTACATGTTGTTAGTATATATTGGTTGTATATAGTAACTGAAAAAAAAAATATTGGTTGTATCTACTAACTGAAAAAAAATTGACTTCAAATTTTCTTTTAAAAAAATATTTTATTTGACCAGTTACAAGTTTGGATTAATTCTCTAAAGTGACCATGTTGAACTTTATAAATATGATTAAATTATTGGGATTCTTGAACCTTAGATTAGATATGCAACTAAATTTGAATCACCATCTGAGATAAAGTTTTATTGTTATGTGTCTTTGTATTTCACGTTTGCACCAACTCTTAGTTGTGGGGAATAAACGGTAAATTTGAGAAATGGCAATTTCAAAAAAAAAAAACTTGAAAAAGAATAAATAACTGCTTCAATGTCCAAAATGCCTTAAAAACAAAAGAAAAATTGAGATGATGGTTATAAGCAGTTTAATTGACTAAGTCTGATTTTGTGGCCTTTGTTACTTGAGTTATTAAGTCCTAGGAGTGTCTCTACACCTAGTGCCCTAAAGCCAACTGGTTTGGGAGTCACTGACCCAACACTTGCTACATGGGTAACTTAGAAAGCCTAAGAAAACGGACATTGCACAAGTCGATGAAAAAAAAAATTATGTTATTTTTCTGGAAGTATACTGTAAAGCCCCTTACTAATTGAGTTACATCACCTCACACTTCACACTATAGATGCATATTAATATGAATTTTTTGAAGATGGTGACTAAAATAAAGTTATTGTATCTTTGATAAGATTTAAGTTTCCTATTGAGTTTAATTCTGTTTATCAGTTATAATTGTGGAGTACTTAGGATTTTATTTAATTTTTGTAATTTGTCAAATCTAAAAATATTTTTCTTTGAATTTTGTGAGTAGATTCACTGCAAACCCTCACGAGACACAACTCGTCCACTAGGGGTAACCTAAGGGTTCAATGGCTTGTTGTACATGCTAAGTGCAATCGTGGTTCTTACGAAAGTGGAATAGTTTATGATTTTTTTATTTTATTTTACCCGAGGACGTGCAAAGGCTAAGTGTGGGAGAATTTGATAAGTGTATAATTTTATATTTTTTTATTCTTTTTGTATTATGATTTTTAGGGTGTTTTATACCTTATTGAGCTAATATAATTTATTTTATGAGTTTGGTATATTTTAGAAATCTTGTTAATTAATTAATAAAAGATGAAAAAATTCTAGCACTCTTAATAATAACGTTTTGAATTTCATGTAGGATTCTGACATGGAAAGAGTTTGTTTGGGCTTCCAAATGTGGTTTTAAAATCTGATCTGAAAAATTGATCCAAATCTAAACCAGAAAAGGAAGGTTGCTACACACGGAAGGTTCACTATTGGAAGGCCTTGATTGATTATTGGAAATCTTGAGGAGAATATACACAACTATGGAATCTTACAAAATTTGGTAGATTTGGGGGTGACAATTGTTTAATAATGGAATGATTTTCATCTAATCTAGGAATAAAGATTTTGTTTAATTTTTATTTCCATGTAATAAGGTTGTCAAATCTAGGCATACCAATTTTAGTCTTGTATTTTAGCTATTTAAACAATGTAAAGCCTATGTAAAGAGCATCCAAGAGTGATTGAGAAAGAAGACAGTGGTTGAAGAACAACTCTCTTTCTTTTGTGTTCTTGAAGAAGTCATGTGTGGCTAACTTTCTTATCTTTGGTTAGACGGAGCTGAAGCCATCATTGTAAACTTGTGAGATTTGTTTTTATTTATTGATTTTTAATTGAATTTTTGTTTTTCTTCCAATTTATGTGTATAATGATTGATGAATGGGTTGATTAGGAGTACTACTAATTGATTTATTTATCTAATCAATTGTTAGATTAGAACTGAATTGCTATCAATGGATTATTCTATGTCAGTGGCAATGAGGATTGATGTTAATGGACAAGTTAATGTTATATTCCTAGGAGAAATCAGATTAAAATAATTAAACCATGCTGGTGTGTGCTTAACGTTTAATTTCAATCGTCTTTCTAATTGTTATTGCTATTCCTAAATCAAATCGAGAGCCTAGTCTTGAGATTAATTTAAGAGTAAGGGTACTATTAATAAGCTATCTTTTAATAGACCAATCTTAAGGAAAGACTAAGGATTTTAGGCCTGGTCCTCATTTTCTTGATTGATTATTCAATTGGAATTGATTATCCTTTATGTCGATGAACAAGTTTACGAAGATGGTGTAAGTATCCTTTTGACCGAAGCTTTCTCTTATTGGTTTAATCTTTAATATTTGTATTACCTTGCTCTTTATTCTTGCATTTTAGATAATGAATTACTATTCTTTTCTATTGCAAACATACCCCCCTCCATACGTAGGATAGCCAATGAAGTTGTGCTAATAAGATTAATCAGAATCTGCTTTAGTACAACAATTGATTATTTTCTGAGTCTTATTTCATTTTCATTTGTTTTTCTCTCTTTAGGTTAATTAAACATTTTAATCTTGATCATACAATCCTTGTGGGTTCAACCCTTACTTGCTACTATCTACGTTTCAAAGTAAGGTAATTTAATTTGAGCGCTCGACACGCATCAAGGATCACATAGGACTGTACCAAAAATCAAACCAATACATCAAACCACAATCAGAGTAAATAATAAAATATTAAAAATGAACTGAGAGTCTACAGTGTTAAATAATAATTATCCAGTTATCTCCAAATCAAAACATAAACTACTAAAATACCATTACAAATCTTATAACTCTAACTTTAAAATAAAATAAAATCCTAAGAGTAGACGCAATAAAAGCACTCGCAAGACGAGTCATGCTCGTTCTCCATAGCTTGTGTCCCTAGCAGCCATGTGTCCAAAGGATGGCATGCTAATGTAGTCTTCCACTGTCATACCTACATCATCAACTAAAAAGAAACAATATCATAGGGTGAGCTTACAACTTAGCTCAGTGAGAAACAAAACAATACAGCAGACAATATGCATGATGTGACATTCAATACTTTGGTCTGGTTTAAGTTTGCAATGCGCTATGATAAAGTTAGGCTTAGTATCACAAAACTATTCTCAACTTTCATATACGAGAGTGTGAGCACACTCAATGGTCAGGCATCTACCAAAATCGATGTCACCCACAACACTTACTACAAGATAGAGATAGATCTAGAGCCTAACGGATCACACACCACCAGCACCCCCTGATACTCAACCCCATACCAGTACGTATGTCCCTACTAACGAGGGCTTACAAGCTGAGTTCATCACTAACCAATCCTAGATGTCATAGCAAGTGTACCTATGGTCATACCCCAACATCCTTCAATACGTAGCAAAGATAGAGCTAGATCCCAACAGTAAGGCTATGGCCATCACCGCTAGCACCCCCCTGATACCCAACTACATACTAAGCATGCTAAGGTAACAGTGGTATGACGATGTCAATGTAATGAATGACTTAAGGCTACCACCTCTCTTCACTTACCACAATGACCACACACAAACACATGCTTATCTTCATCCTCACAACAGAAATAATTAAATATGCATAAATAAGATATATAGCAAATATTGGATGACATGTGAGATATACAAACAAGCATACAGCAACATACAATAAATGGGGTGGTTTCTTATAATCCAATTAAGTTTGGGTCTTGTCCCTCACCTGTCAAGTATTGTTGAATCTCTTCCAGACCTTGGAAGTAGCTTGAGTTAGGTTTAAGTCCTAGAATCAAATAGAATTAATTTAGGTTACATTACGTTGGAAAATCCAGAGTTTAGATTAATTGTCCGGTCTAGCATTTTAGCCTTTCGGACATTGTCTGGTCGATTATTTGGCACTGTATAAGGTGCGATCGGACAACAGACCGGACAACCCTGAGATGCTTCCCAAGAGCATCCGGTCATTTTTTCGGTCCCTGCCTGGGTGCTTTCGGAAAACATAGACTGGAAAACCTACGGAGCATTCTCCAGGTTGTCTTCCAGCCTGATTCCTCTTCAGAGACATTCCTAGACCTCCTTTAGGGTTCCTCCTACATTGTTCTAAGTTTAAGAATACCTTACCATTAGAGTTTAAAGAATACATAACCCCATAACCCTAATCTACAACCCTATTGGTAGTGGAATCATATCAGTGCCTCCAACGGCTGTGAATCCAACCTCACACACCCCCTAACTTATTTACAGTAATGAAAGGACTTACCGTTGGTTCCTCAAAAAAGATTGCTGGAAGCCGACGGTGAGTTCTTCCTCTTCTTCCTTCTCTAGAGCCTTCTTCTCCTCCAAGTCTTCTCAACTCTCTCTCAGATCTAGGGTTTGTGAATGATCAAAAGAGTAAGAGAAAGTGGAGGTTCGTTCTTTCTATAGAGGGTAACCTTCCATTAGAGCCCTCTCCCAATTAAGAGAGTAAACCCACTCCAACTAGGAAACCTTCCTAAGTTCAGACTCTAAACTGGGATGGATCGATCGCTTAACAGGTAGCCCAATACGTAGATCGAACAAGCCTCGAATGGACAGTTTACATACCTGGCTTTGTGGCCCATCATCTGGTTGGTTCATCTGACCCGATTATGACGGGAAGGCCTATCACAATACGTCAACCGGGTTAGACCGGGTTAGTGGAGTGTGGGTCTGACAACTCCCCCTTAAAAATAAATTTCGTCCTCGAAATTTGTACATATCTTTCGAGTCAAATAAGAAACAATATTGTTTCTGCATCGCATTTTCCTCTTCCTAGGTGATCTCTTCCATGTCTTGGCTTCTCCAATTTACCTTGACATAGTAGATATCGCGGTTCCGAAGATGCTATACCTTCTGACATGTGATTTCAGCCGGTACAACCTCAAACTTTAATTCCCTTGTCAGGTTTGGAGGATCAACCATCAATATGTGAGATGGGTCTCTAACGTACTTCTTAAATAATGAGATGTGAAATATGTTTTGTACACCAGACATGGACGAAGGTAACGCAAGCTGATATGCCACCTTACCATGTCTTGCCAAGATTTCATATGGACCCACATATCTAGGACATAACTTCTCCTTCTTACCAAACCATTTCAGACCTCTCGTAGGCGATATCTTCAAGAACACTTTGTCACCTACAACAAACTCGAGATCTCAGCATCTGTTATCTGCATAACTCTTTTATCAATCTTGAGTTGTCTTTACCCTTTCTTTGATCATATCCACAACGTTGCAAGTTTCTTCTTTGAATTCTAGCCCCATAATTCTTCGTTCTCTGATCTCATTCCAAAATAGAGGGGTCTGACATTTTTACAGTACAATGCCTCATAAGGTGATATTTGTATGTTAGCCTAATAACTATTGTTGTAAGCAAACTCTATCAATGATAACTTTTTATCCTACACCCCTTTAAAATCAATAGCACAGGCTCGGAGCATATCTTCTAGTATCTAAATGGTTCTCTCCAACTGTCCGTCCATCTGAAGATGGATGGTTTTACTAAACTTCAACTTTGTTCCCATAGCTGTCAGTAGTCCTTGCCAAAACTTCAAAGTAAAGCGACGATCTCTGTCTGACACTATGCTCTCTGGTACACCATGAAGTCTGACTATATTGTCCACATATAATTTCGCCAGTCGATCCATACTATACTGAGGTCGAATAGCAATGAATCGAGCTGTCTTCGTAAGGCAATCTACAATCACCCAAACTACATCAACCAATTTGGGAGTCAATGACAGTCCACTGACGAAGTCTATGGTGATGCAGTCCCATTTCCATGCTGGTTCAGGTAATGCCTGTAGTCAACCTGTGGGTCTTTGCCTTTTGACCTTTACTTGCGGGAAGTTCAAGCACTGAAATACATGTCTGGCCATGTCTACCTTCATTCCTCTCCACCAGTACATTCTCCTTAAGTCGTGATACATCTTAGTGCTTTCAGGATGTATTGAATACGAGGTGGAGTGGGCTTCCATCATTATTCTGTCTCTAAGGTCTGAGTCTTCACTTTCGGGTATACACAATCGTCCAAATCTCAGCACCTTATCCCCATCCAAGGTGAAGTCAAGAATTGGCTTACCCTTCTCCAAATCTTCTTACACTATTCTCAGATGTGGGTCTTGTAGAATTATGGATTTTACTTCATCCATTATGTCTGGTATGATCTTCAATGCCGCAAACATAAGTGAGAAGTTATGGATCAGTCCTTACTCTAGAGGATCATCTGGAGACTCCAGTACATGTTGCACTTTGTCCCGATCAAAATCCGACACCATGTAATACAAAGCAGAATTCATACTAGACTCTCCTTCAGGCTTCAGTATCCCCTTCTTGCTCAAAGCATCTGTTACTACATTAGCCTTACCTAGATGGTATTGAATATCACAATCGTAATCCTTCAGCAATTCCAACCCCCTTCTCTGTCTCATGTTCAACTCCTTCTGAGTAAAGAGATAGGTGAGACTCTTATGGTCTAACTTGATTTGAAATTTCTCCCTATAGTGTCTCCAAGTCTTAATAACATAAATCACCACTGCTAATTCCAAGTCATGCATAGGGTAATTCTTCTCATGCTCCTTTAGTCGCCTTGAAACATAGGCAATCACCTGTTCACCTTGCATCAAAATACATCCCAAACCTAATCCAAAAGCTTCTGTGTATAGGGTAAATGGTTCCCCTGATGCCAAAATGGTCAAGATGAGAGCCAACATCAACTTCGACTTTAGAGTCTGGAAACACTCCTCGCACTTGTCCATCCATATAAATTTCTCCCCTTTCTTGGTTAGCTTGGTAAGTGGTACTGTGATCCTGGAGTAGTCCTCTACGAACCGCCTATAATAACCAGCTAATCCCAATAAACTTTATATCTTTGTACCGTTCCTTGGCGCTTCCCACCCTACAATAGCCTTGATCTTGGTGGGATCAACTTTTATACCTTCTGATGACACCACATGACCTAAGATGGCCACTTCGTCTAACCAAAACTCACACTTCTTGAACTTGGTGTAGAGCTTTTCCCTTCTCAACCTTTGTAAGGTTGCTCTAAAATGTTCTGCATGAGTCTTTCTGTCCTTGGAGTAGACCAATATATTGTCTATGAAGACTATGACCGAAGTGTTCAACATGTCGTGAAACACTCGATTCATAAGCCCCATAAACAATGCATGGGGCATTGGTCAACCCAAAAGACATAACCAGGAATTCGTAATGTCTATACCTGGTCCTATAAGTTGTCATTAGAATATCACTGCCCTTAATCTTTAGTTGGTGGTATCTTGATCGCAAGTCAATCTTAGAGAACACCTTGGCGCCTTGTAGCTAATCAAACAAGTCATCAATCAGAGGCAATGGGTATCGGTTCTTGATGGTAAGCTTATTCAATTCTCGGTACTCAATGCATAGCAGCACATTGTTGTCTTTCTTCTTCACGAACAACACTAGTGCCCCCCACGACAAGATGCTTGGCGATATAAAACCCTTATCTAATAACTCCTATAGTTGAGTCTTCAATTCCTTCAATTTTTTAGGAGCCACATGATAAGGTGCCTTAAACACTAGTGCCGGCCTTGGTAGAAGGTCAATCATGAACTCGGTTACTCGATCTTGTGGCAGCCCAGGTAGGTCTTTTGGAAACACTTCTGGGAATTCTCGCACTACTTTGATGTCTTCCATCCATGGCGCTTCTTTGGTAACATCCACACGGACACGAGGTAGCTGATCTCTCCCTTCTCGAGACACCTCCTTGCCTTGAGTGCAGAAAGTATAAGCTTCTGCTTCCTAGGCAACTTGCTCCCATTAAATCCAAAATTTGTGCCATCCTTGCCCTTGAACAAAAACTTCTTCTTAGCACAAAGCAACTTTGCTAAGTGTTAAGACAACCAATCTATCCCCAAGATAACGTCAAAGTCTACCATCTTGAGTTGAACTAGGTTTGCGTCTAAGTCCCTTCCATCGATACAAACCAGACATGGCCCATAGCACTCATCTAATACTACCTCTAGTCCCAACGGAGATCGTACTAACAGTTTTTGGTCTATGGAAAATTCCTATCTCTTTCAAAATGAGATGGATACGAACGAGTGAGTAGCCCCAGATCAAAGAGAATTATGGCGAGTACCCCAGCTATTATTACAGTATCTGTAGGTTTACCTAGGTTTAGTCTATACACTCATGCAAGTATATTGTAAATAAAGGTTAGGCCATACCTGTAACCCCATCAGGTGATGCGGTTACGTCTTCAAATGTCACAGCGTACACCTTGCTTTGTTGTAGTTGCTTCTTTGGTTGAGGACATGTCTTTGCATAGTACCCATCTAACTACAGTTGAAGTACTTTACCTTTGCCAGTAAATTGCCTTCTTGTTGCCCATTGTTTATGGCAGCCTTGGCTAGTCCTGATGTGTTCTGTGGCCTGAATGGACAAAAAGACTTCGAGTTTTCTCCATTCAAGGTGTCATTGTTTGCCCTTTTCAGTCCATGATTCTGAGCAAAGAATCTTTCCTTCTTATTGGACTCTAGAACACGAGCGATCTACACTACTTCATTATATATCTTCTTTTCTAGACCCAACATGTGCTCTCTAATACTGCACCTAAGTCCCATGGTGAACCGTCTGGTCTTAGTATCTTCCTCTTGCATATTGGCAGGAGCAAAGAAGAACAGCTCTTTGTACCTATACGCGTCCATCGTCATCTATCCTTGGTACAGACTTAAGAATTCTTTCTCCATATGATCCCTGAAACTTCTGTGAAAGTAATTCTCAAAGAAGGCCACCTGTGCGTGCTTGGTCAACAAGTAGGTACAAGTAGATATCCACCACTAGTTTGCACCTTCTCTCAGCATGTAGGTGGCGCACAACACCTTCTCTTCTTTAGTTATGACCATCATTAAGAAGGTCTTCTCCATTTTTTCAATCCACTATAACGGCCACAAAGGATTTGATCCCTTGCCAGTGAATATCTGAGGTTTCATCTTCATGAACCGTTCCACCAGCCTTGTCAGATCACCTTGTCCCACAGCATATGTGCCATACCACGGTGGCTGATATTGGTCTTCACCCTGGTAACCACCTTGATACACGCCATGGTTCTATCTTGGAGAGTTAAATCCAAGAATCTGTCGTTGGCGCTACTGGCTTGAAGTATTGGCATTATTACCCACTGGTGGTGTATTAGTCTGACTTGGAGGGGTAGTCGTGGTAGTTGGCACATTGGTACCCAATGCGGTTCTCAGTTCCGTCAACATTTGTTGTTCTTGCATTTGACGGGCCAGATTGTTCACCATTGTAGCCAAATCTATTGGAGGCCCAGGTAAGTTGTTCGGATTGGCTGGTACATTTGTCTCTTGACCTCCCCTTATTTGATTCCCATCATTCAGAGTGTATCCATCTACATTTTCATTCTCATCCCTTGCCCCAGGTGGTGGTGGTGGGACAAGGTTACGCCCCCCTTCGACTGCCTCTACGAGTGCAACCAACCATTTCAAACTAATAACTGTCGGATTATCTGTATAAATCATCCAGTATATGGTAATTTATAGGGTTAGTCTCGTACGGTGTACGAAAATTTTGACAGAATAGAACAGCTAGAATATATACAAGATAGAAATTTTGTTCGATCGACCTTGACTGGTTGCTATTTAATTAAATTTTCACCTACCGATTAACCTATCGAACCTATTCAGACAGTTTAAAAACTTTATCCAGTCGACTGTCCAGTCTAGTCATATGATCGACCAAGCATTGATCTGGACAACTTTGAGATGATTCCCAAGAGCATCCAGTCTATTAATCGGTCAGTTGTTTGGTCAACTTTATTAGTCGAATCATCTGACCGAACAACCTAGATTTTATTTAAAAACCCACGAGTTGGGTATTTCTCTCATTTCTCTTCTTATTTTCTCTCTGAGTGGTGACTCATCTCGGTGCTGATGAGTATCTACCGTCCATCCTAAAAATTTCGAGGCGATTCCCTCCGGTCCAAGTGTGCGGCAACACTCCCAAGGTAGGTCCCTTCCCTTTCTACCTTTTTCTCTTGGTATCTTCCTAGGGTTTCATGGGGTTTTACCATTTTTCTTTGATTAAACTTTTTCTAACCATATGAAATGTCATTTTATAGTTTGGAATCGCTATTGGGGACCCAATGAGAAAAAGCCCTCAAACAATTGGGTTTTCATTGGTTGGTTCCTCCAGAACTCCCAAAGTTTCAAATTTTTCCAAAATTTTGAAATTTCTTAATTTCACTCAATTAATGATAAATTGATTGTTTATTTGGCATGTTTGTTTATATTCCCATTGATGTAAGTCCCCCTGTCCATGTAATTGGGTGAAAGTGAGGCTTTTGACCAATTTATGTCATTATGCTGTTGAAATTTTTAAAATTTCGACTAATACATTTTAATTACGTTAATTCTTGCAAATTTATTATGTCTTGACACAGAGCCACTGCCAAGAATGAAGGAGGTCGTGGTCCACCCATTGCTCTTAGGCCTTTCGATGTGTTTCAGTTTCGTTCCTCCGAGGTCGAAGCTCAGTATCCATGGTTCAAGGCCAAAAGCGTCGAGGTGGGACGCTTTGTGAACCTACAAGAGCTAGCCAGGTTTGATGTGGAGGCAGCGTTCGACGCAATGGGTTGGCTGCCAGTGACTCAGTACCAGGGGTCCACACATCCTGACCTGGTAAAGCAATTCTACTGTAACCTAGAGTTAGAGGGAAACCCCAATGACTTTGATTAAGGCAGGGAGCACCGTATCACCAGTTGGGTGAATGGTGTTCCAATTTCTTTCAACACCCATCAGTTGGCTGATCTCTTGAATGTCTCAAACGCCAGTGAGCTTGTCTACTGTGCACCCAAGGAGCACAAGTTTATGACTGAAGACCTATGTCTCGAGGTGAGACATCAGATCATGCAGCCTAGACTCAAAGATCTAAAGGGGATCAACTTACGTTACCTTCCCCGTGTTTATTGCCATATTGTCTAGCAGCACATCATACCTTAGAGTGGCCACTACAACGAGGTATCCTAAGTCACTTAGTATGTCCTTTATTGTATTTGCACTAGGCAAGAGCTATGCTTGCCCTACCTTTTTATTCGTACTATGCATCGAGTAGGGATGCTTAGTGTGAAGGGCAACCTGCCCTATGGACGCATGATTATCACCATCCTTAACCGCCTTGGTGTGGACATAGAGGGTGAGAAGATGTATGAGGAAATGGTCATGGCCAATTTAGACTGGGACGCCATCACCAAGATGGGCCTGCATGAAGCAGTCATTAGTGATGAAGAGTTGGAGGCGATTGCCCAGCCACTGCACGGGGTAGTAGCGGCAGCAGTAGGGGTAGTAGCGGCAGCAGTAGCAGTAGCAACTAAGGGTGGTGGAGGGGACTACATGTATATGGATGTAGATGATATCCCTCCTCTTACACCTCAACATACCTCCAGGGCTAGTCCATCACACCCCCCTCCAGATCCGATGATGTCACTCCTCCTTAAGATTCGGGAGGCTCAATGTGCGACAGATCAATGCGTAGGAAAGATCTTGGGGCCCAGTAGGGTGACGGATCAGCTAGTGGAAGATCTTGTGGCAAGCCTCCGTACCACTCAGGAGTAGGTGGATTGGCTCTGGAGGACATATGAGGAGGATTATAAGAGAGATCGGGCCACATCACCTCCCTCACTAACCCAGGGATAGAGTTTTACTTTCTCTAGTTTCTGAACATTATTACATCTCCTTTTATACTAGTGTAACGGTCTGGCTTGTGGACTGTACACTATTTATTGTTTGGACACATTTGGTTTGCTTATGTATGGTTCTTTTTTTTTATAGCATGCATTATGCTCTTATTTAAGTTTCTGTCTTAACCAACATATCGACTTAATTAGTGTGTTAATATTACAGCTTTTAAATTTAACCTAGCTCAGTTCACAGACACAGGTTAATGTTTATAGGTTTGATTGGCAGAGCCTGAGCACTCTGATACCAAGTTGTCACATCCCAATTCTGATCGAATCAGAAGTGTGAATGAACCATTTACAAGCCATAGTTCAAGCCAAGATCACATAGGACCATGCCAATAATCAAACCAATACATCAAACCACAATAAGAGTAAATAGTAAAATAGCAGAAATTGATATTAATAATAAATTTAGAGTCTACAGTGTTAAATAATAATTATCCAGTTATCTCCAAACCAAAACATAAACTACTAAAATACCATTACAAATCTTATAACTCTAACTTTAAAATAAAATAAAATCCTAATAGTAGACACAATAGAAGCACTCGCATGATGAGTCATGCTTGTTCTCCATAGCTTATGTGTCCTTAGCCGCCACCATGTGTCCAAAGGATGGTGCGCTAACAAAGTTTTCTACTATCGCACCTACATCATCAATTAAAAAGAAACGGTATTGTGGGGTGAGCTCACAACTTAGCTCAGTGAGAAACAAAACAATGCAGCAGACAATATACATGATGTGGCATTCAATACTTTGGTTTGGTTTAGTTTGCAATGTACTATGGTAAAGTTAGGCTTCATATCACATAACTTATATCAACTTCCATACACGAGAGTATGAACACACTCAATGGTCAGGCACCCATCAAAATCGATGTCGCCCCACAAAACTCACTGCAAGACAAAGATAGAGCTGTGAGGACAAAGATGGAAAATTTTAGAAGTCGCCACCTAGATTAAGGTCTAGGACCTTAGAAATGTGAAATCTCACCCCAAGGTAAGACTTAGATTGACTCATGACCCTTAGATTGGATTTCTGATCCATCAGAGATTGGGTAAGCATCAGGTTACGATTATGGGAAGGGGTTAGGCACCCAAACCGCCCGATCGAAATCGATCTCCTATGCCTTTCCTATGCTAGACTCTATCTCTTAAACCGAACCAAACCAAGTGGTTTGATATCATTGAACCGAATCTGTATCCATCAGATTGCCTACGTATTACGGAATTATTCCAAAAATCAGGTTCACCATCATAGTTCAGGTGTGATTAAAGTTTATGATTGTGATTTATGCTTGTGCATGATTAAGTTCTTTGTTCAAGTTGAAGTTTATGCTTGAATGGATGAGAAATCCTATGGGTTAGGATCTAGATAGTCCATGTGGACTGATAGATTGTCCTAGTAGATCTGAGAATAACCCTATTTGGGTTGAAATATGGATAACCCATTATGAGTTGGAATGTGGATAACCCTATTTGGGTTGAAATGTGGATAAATATCCTAGTGGATCTATGGATAGTCCAAGTGGACTAAGGTTTGGATCCAAATTTGGGGTTCTCTCAAATGGCCTACATATCCTAGGGTTTGACCTAAGAATCAGAATTCGCGTAGTTCGGGCCTGGATAACCCTATTTGGGTCAAAATTTGGGTAAATATCCTAGTGGATCTATGGATAGTCCGAATAGACTAAAGTGTGGATTCGAATTTAGATTTCTCCCAAATGGCCTACGTATCCTAGGGTTTGACCTAGGAATCAGAATCTGCGTAGTTCGGGATCTAGGTTGAAATGGTTGGATATCCTAGTGGATCTATGGATAGTCTGAGTAAACTAAGGTATGGATCCGAATTTGGGTTTCTCTTAAATGGCCTACGTATCCTAGGGTTTGCTCTAGGAATCAGAATCTGCATAGTTCAGGTGTGGCTGATGTATGGATATCCTAGTAGATCTATGGATAGTCCGAATAGACTAAGGTTTGGATCTGAATTTGGGTTTCTCCCAAATAGCCTACATAACCTAGGATTTTCCCTAGGAATCAGAATCCACGTAGTTCGGGCTGGATGGGTGGATATCCTAGTGGATCTATGGATAGTCCGAGTGGACTAAGGTGTGGATCCGAATTTGAGTTTCTCCCAAATAGCCTACGTATCCTAGGGTTTGCCCTAGGAATCAGAATCCGCGTAGTTCGGACTGATGGGTGGATATCCTAGTAGATCTATGGATAGTCCGAATGGACTAAGGTATGGATCCGAATGTGGGTTTCTCCCAAATGGCCTATGTATCCTAGGGTTTGCCCTAGGAATCAGAATCCACGTAGTTCGGATGCTGGGTAACTTGTTCTTGGTTAGAATGTGAAAACCTGTTCTAGGTTTAAGATTGAGAACCTATTCTAGGTTTAGGGTTTATCGATGGGCAGAATCGTCCTGAATTACCCTTTTTTATCCTGAATTCTAATTTTGGAAGGTTTGGCAAAGCATTCTCTTTCTTTATTAAGATTTTTATTATTCCCATTATGCCCTTCCCAAGAATGTGGGTGCTTAAATGCACGTCCCCACACCTAATATGTTTGCTAGGTGTACAGATATGACAGTTCAACTAGGGTGCAGCATAAATTAAATTATTACCAAAAAAGGAATATTATAAGCATGGCATGTATGATATTTATGGTAACTATCATATCATATAGTAAGATTATGAAAATCTCCCTAATATGACATGTATTGCGAATAAGGCAAGAACCTAATATGGTAAGATCTAATATGGCAAGATCTAATATGGTAAGATCTAAGCATGGCAAGATCTAATATACAAGATCTAATATGCAAGATTTAATATGCATCTATATATCAATATGGTAAGTATCAATCATAGAATGCATATATGACATGAATTTTTCAAAAAAAAGAAAAGATCTTATATGCTATTTTCTAAGCATAGTAAGACTTAAAAAAAATTAAGATTTTACTAAACTATGATAAAAATTTATCTATTCTACCAAAAATAGCAACACATGGAATGTGGCAAACATGGTATGCACAATCCAAACAAAGCATATGAATGCTCCAAATATAGCCATTTATCCAAATTTGACAGAATTCATTTAAACAATCA
Organism: Protea cynaroides; assembly: GCA_028583415.1. Lineage (NCBI taxonomy): Eukaryota > Viridiplantae > Streptophyta > Magnoliopsida > Proteales > Proteaceae > Protea > Protea cynaroides. The sequence goes on from CM053270.1 coordinate 20,642,133, forward strand.
TTGATGTTATAATGAATAAGACATCAATGAAACTTTTTTTGAAAAGTGCAAAATTATCAAAAAAAATATATGTTCAATGTTCTTCAAAAAAATTGTAATTTTTATGAAGAAATTTGGAAAGATTAATGACTCAAAACTGTGAAAATTGTGACACAAGGTTCCAAATAATGGACAAAACTACGAACTGTAATTAGATTTGTCACATCATACAAGAATGACCATAAGTAGGTCTTTCGAAACTCAAATCAAGCTCAATTTTTTTTTAGAGAAAGATGACGTAATATGTCATATTTCATATGAAGGATTTGAATCCCAACAGAAAGCAAAAATAGGTCAAAGATATGCCCTAAGACCGAACATGTGCATTGATCATATCTGTTCCAGATTTTTGACCAGTTGCAGCATAAATTCCAAATAAAATTTTATTCTTAATAAAAATTAAATACATACATATGTCTATGTAGATAACTGTCTGATCTAAAATTTCATTAAGAAAAAAAAGTTAAAAAAGTATATTTTCTTTGTAAAAAATGACACTTTTCAATCATGCAAATCAGTACATCATGACAGATTCAAAATCAGAGCACTATGCACTTAAAAAATTGATATCAATTCAAAAAAAAATGGAACAAATATGAAACCAGTGTCATTTTTTAGAAGAATTTCATGTCTAAAAATTTCATGTTAAGTGGATTTTCTGATTATGGCCATAAGGCCTTTGTCTAGAGGCTTTCTGATGGAGGATTGCATTACGTCCGAGAAAAATAGCAATGTCAAAGACAAATTTTTTGATATATTTCCCCAACTCCAAATAGACCAAAATTTTAGGGTAGTATTCTAACCTATCAAAGAGACTCCCATAAAATTTTGGGCTTCAAAATATTAGAAAAAATACATATGATGTACGTCCTAAGTTTAAACCCTAAATCTGAAATTTTCAGATCAGAAAACCACTTTATGAAATTTACAAAAAACATCAAACATCATTGTATATCATTCAAAAATTCATCATTGAATAGCTTAGACAAATTATCATTCATGAAAAATATTAAACATAGGCATCCTAACATTAACAAGCATGTAATAGAGCATTCATGATTGAGATTTCTTGGAAATTAGCATTTTTCAAGCAAAATTGGCATTCGAGCATTCTAACGAACTCTAAATTTGTTTAAATTACTAACCTTTAGCTCAAATCGAGTGAAACCATTAATGAAGGGCGATTGGAGGTTGTATCAACCCCCTTTGAATGTGAATCCTCCTTCTCCTCTCTTCTGCTTCTCTCTCTCTTCTCTTTCTTTCTTTTCTTCTTCTCTTTTCTTTCTTTTCTCTTTTTTCTCTCTTTCTTTCTCCCTCTCTCACGTTTTCTCTCTCTCACTCACATTTTCCTCTCCCTCGCCCACGTTCTCCTCTCTCTATGGTTTCAGAAAAACCTCATCTTCCTCTCTCTTCTCTTGCCTATTATACTTTTTCTCTCCTCTTCTAGAAGATCCTTCTTTCTTTTCTTCTTTTTTCTATAAATTTTTTTTTCTTCCTTTTTCTTCTTTCCTTTCTTCTTTTCTTCCTTTTTCCCTTCTCCCTCTCTATTCCACACGCTCTTTATCTCTCCCTCTTCTAGAAAATCCTCTCCTCCTCTTTCCTTCTTCTCTCTTCCTTCCTTTTCTTTTTTTTTTTCTTCTAGAAAATCCTTTTTTTTTCATTTTTTTCTTCTTTCCTTTCTTTTCTTCCTTCCCACATTTTTTTCTTCTTCCTTTCTTTCCTTTTTCTCCTTTTTCTTCTAGAAAACCCCTTCTCTCTTTCCTTTCTTTCTTCTTCCTTTTCTTCTTCCTTCTTTTCCTTCCTTTTTTCTTTTCTCACTCTCTTTTCACGTTTTCTTTCTTAGAAAACATTTCTTTATTTTTTTTTCTTTTTCTCCTTTTTTCTTTTTTTCTTTCCTTTTTCTTTCCTTCCTTTTTTTTTCTTTCTCCTCTCTCTTTCACGTTTTCTAGAAAGAAAACGTGAAGGGAATCTTTCCCCCCTTTTTTTTCTTTTCTTTTATTTATTTCTCTCTCTTTCCTTTTTTTCTTTCTCCCATTCTCTTTCCTATGGCCTCTCTTTTCTCTCTCTTTCCACGACCTCACTTTCCTCTCTCTTTCCTAATATATATATATATATATATATATATATATATATATTATTGTATTAATACATATAATATATCCATAAGATATATATATATGTATTTTATACAATAATATATTATACATTATACATATATAAAAGAAATGCAAGCATATGGATTGACATAACTTGATCTGGATTGGTCTGAGCTGGGCCGAGCTAAGTTAGACTAAGCTGGATTAAGCAGGTTTGGACTAAGGTTAATATTTCCTAATCTATTTCTATCACCCTTCCATATGAAATTTTCCGATAGCATATATTCCAAAAATTTTACGTTCACTTTGTAGAACATTAAAAATAAGGAATATTGGAGCTTGAATCATCTCGTTTGGAAATGAAATGGCCAACTTATGAATTTTTGAAGATTAAATAACCATTTCCATGTGTAATCTTGCATGGGACCCACTGGTGACTTCTACCTGAGATTTTTTTACGTCCACTTTGAAGAGGACTAAAAATAAGGAATATTGGCCTTTGAATCATCTGATTCCAATATCAGATGACCAAGATATGATGTCTTGAAGTTTGAATGATAATGCATGCATGATACGATAATTACGTAAATGCCCTTGTATTTTCAAACTACGATATCTTCCTTGTTTGACGTCAGAATTTGATGATTCCGGTCTCATTTCGAAGATAATTTCATGACCTATTCAACCAAGTAGGTAATAGCCTATGACCCTACTATGGGGTTCATTAGAGAATCACCAACCTTTGGTTTAAAGGTCGAAAACCTGCCATATTGGTTCACTTATGCAGAGGCTGGCAAAAATGGGGTGCTTACAGATGCCCCTCTTTAGCCGAGATTGCTACCAATTGAAGGCTGAAGATAAAAGAACCATATTTTTGGGATATGAGTGAGATTGTTTATTGGGCTGCACTTAGGGTAATTCATCCTAAACTGTCTACGTATTCTAAGAGTATCCTAGAAATCAAGCCCATAACGTAGTTCGACTGGCAAGAAGGTTTGCTCTTCTTGGAAAATTGATGACTGTTCTTCTTGTATGAAGCTAGACTGTGAATACAAGGCTCATTTATAGGCTATGAACCTCTTCTTGTTGAGGTGGGACTCATGATGCAAGGTACGCGCGGGCTTGAACCCGACTTGTTCCATTTATAGGCTGATAAATCTCTTCTTGTACGAAGCTAGGCTGTGAATACAAGGCTCATTTGTAGGCTGAGAACCTCTTCTTGCTGAGGTGACTCATGATGCAAGGTATGTGCGGGCTTGCACCCGGGTTGATCCATTTGTAGGCTGATAAACCTCTTCTTGTATCAAGGCTGTGAATACAAGGCTCATTTGTAGGCTGGGAACCTCTTCTTACTGAGGTGACTCATGATGCAAGGTATGTGCAGGCTTGGACCCAGCTTGATCCATTTGTAGGCTGATAAACCTCTTCTTGTATGGAGCTAGGTTGTGAATACAAGACTCATTTGTAGGCTGGGAACCTGTTCTTGCTGAGGTGGAACTCAATGCAAGATATGTGTGGGCTTGGACCTAGCTTGATCCATTTGTAGGCTGATAAACCTCTTCTTGTATGGAGCTAAGGCAGTGAATACAAGGCTCATTTGTAGGCTGGGAACCTCTTCTTGCTGAGGTGGAACTCAATGCAAGGTATGTGCGGGCTTGGACCCAGCTTGATCCATTTGTAGGCTGATAAACCTCTTCTTGTATGAAGCTAGGTTGTGAATACAAGGCTGATTGCATGAGCTTGGGCTCGGCTTTGATTTGTCTGGATGTAAGACTTGATGTGTTTTCTTTAATTGAATTAAGGCTCTTTTGATTGAGATTCTGAGATTGTTTTTCTGAATAAGCTAGGGCTCTGCATTTGATTCACTTATAGGCTGAGATTGACTTGATCTTTGAATGAGCTAGGGTTCTACATTTGATTCACTAATAATCTGAAATTGATTTGATCTTTGGATGAGCTAGGGCTCTGCATTCACTTATAGGCTGAGATTGACTTGATCTTTGAATGAGCTAGGGCTCTACATTTGATTCACTAATAATCTAAGATTGATTTGAACTTTGGATAAGCTAGGGCTCTACATTTGATTCACTTATAGACTGAGATTGATTTGAAGTTTGGATGAGCTAGGGCTCTACATTTGATTCACTAATAGGCTGAGATTGATTTGAACTTTTGGATGAGCTAGGGCTCTGCATTTGATTCACTTATAGACTGAGATTGACTTGATCTTTAAATGAGCTAGAGCTCTACATTTGCTTCACTAATAGGCTGAGATTGATTTGAACTTTGGATGAGCTAGGGCTTTGCATTCGATTTACTAATAGGCTGAGATTGATTTGAACTTTGGATAAGCTAGGGCGCTGCATTTGATTATGAAATGAGCAAGAACTCAGAAGGTCACTTTTAAGGTGAGGAATTTGCTATTGATTCTGAAATGAGCAAGAACTCAGAAGGTCACTTATAGGGTGATACTGAATGACTCATCTTGGAAGTTCCTATCAGCTTTGGACCTTCGGGATTGAAAATTAGAATATCCTTCTTGGAAGCTCTATGGCTATGAACCTTCAGGAATGGAAACTGGAATATCCTCTTAAGTAGCTTTGTTTCTATGAACCTTTATGATGCTTGAAAGTGACCCATACAGGAAGTCTTTGTTGACTTTGAACCTTTAGGGTTGAAATCTGACCCATCTTGGATGTCTCTTGACTTTGAACCTATAGAGTGCTGGACATATTTGAAATGATGGTGAATTCCTTGGCAGTTTTCTCAGGTTTTTGCCCCTGCTTTGTTAGTGAAGGCATAAAACATGGCATTAATGGAAATGGTGTCATGGACTTTGCTGGCATGATACTTAGATTTGAAATTTACCATTTATGACCTGGTACTGAAATTTTGACTCAATTTCAGCATGGTAGTGATGACTTGGTTGCTCCCTTGGAAGGGTTCCATGTAATTTGAAGGTGATGATTTTCTTTAACCAACATTAGTGTTGTTGGATTAAAAGAAACTCTAGCGAGGATTTTGGACAAGAATGAGGGAAGCTTGACAGTCTCTAACCAAAGTGATTTTATTAATTGACCTTGGTGTTAAACTGTCGAGGGACATCTGGTCAACTAAGTTCTTTGACTGTGCACTATGGTAGACCAAATTGATAGAACAGCCAAGCGGTGATGAAATGTGACATGGGTTTGGCCCTTGATCTAGGCTCATGAAAAGCTCAGGGCTTTGCAACATTAATGTGCCAATTTTGAAAGATGAATGAACCATGGCCCCAAAGTAAGCATGAGGCGCAAAGGATTCGAAGTGTTCCTTCAAAGAATTTGGTGACCAACTCCTAACAAGTGAGTGACCACGTTGGATTTTCTTCATCAACAGGATTGGGAAAACTGAGAAATTAGAAAAAATCAACTTGGATGGACCTACTTCTATTGAGTAGGAAAGTCAATGACTTCAGACTAGACAATGGATCCTAAATGTAATGTTCATGATCAATTTTAACTCCTCTACATAGGATATATCTATGCCCCAATGTCTGCATGTTGTGACAGACCGCTACTATAGAAGGAAACGAGCAACCTAACAAAGTTAAAACTAGGTTGAATCTGGATTGCATCAAAAATTTGACTATGCTTCCAAGGTCAAGGGAAGATTGACAGATTGATTGCAGAAAGTGACTTCTTATATAAGCTCTTCTTGAATTTTGAAAAATGAGGGAACTGATGATTTGATGAATTTGGCTACATCCGTAACCAGGCCATGATAATTTGCTCTATCCCTAACTTGACAAAAGGATGAAGATAAAATTATGTTGAAAGGCAATGCTACGGAGCCCAAAAGGCAAACAGACGATGGTTTGTTCAACTCTTCTGAGTATGATTCACTGGAGAGCAAGAAGGGTTCCTTTCCTTATGGAGGGTAGACTAGGTATGACACTTGTCTACATGAACCACTAAATTTTTCTATGAAGAGCCAATGAGGGCAATGCCTTAGGGTTGCATCAGGTCGCCTATCCCCACTGAGGTATTATGGGTTGCCCATTGAGGTTTCTTGGGTTGCTTTTCCTTGTTGAGGTTTCTTTTTCTTTTTTTTTTTTGCAAACCTCATCTTGGGTTGAGTAAAGAGTTTTAATATGGTGAGGATATTGCCAAAATTATGGTCCTATCTAATGGTCTGTAACCCTTAAGGGAAATTCGAATGGCATGACTTTCTTGACAAATGGGTAGCCTTGCCCCACTGTTTAAGTTGACACCTACACGCATTGATAGGCAGGCAGCTATTTGAATCATCACTAAAAAAGACCTTAGGAAAATGCAGTCCCACACCAAAATTAAAAATGGTTCTGAATTATATTTTCCTTTCTTGGAGATGTTCAGATGGAACACGTGTCTCAACAAGCTACATCGAGATGCCGAATCAGTCGCGATCATATCTGGGCTTGAAACCTTTAAGTTTGTTGACAAGTATTGATGTTGAAGATTCGGGAGGACTGATGTAAAACTGTCCACATGGGTCTACCATTGGGAGAGTGTTTAGTTTTTTATGTAGAATGGGCTTATCTTACCCAGAAGATCCCATTTTGTTGGCTTGAGAAATGAAGGGCTTATAGGAACCTTGGGAAGCCGTCGGATGTAATGAACGACATATGAGAGTTCCAGCCAGATTCATGAATTTGTATATAAAATGATGACATGATCACGAGATACAATGCCATGGAAACTGATAATCAAAAGAAGGGCTTATGATAGAGACTCCTTGGAAGGCCATCGGATTGATAGACGGGAGAGAGAGTCTAATGCCGATGAGAAATCTTTCTCTGATGATGAAGAAGTGATGAGATCATTTCCTGTAAAGGTGGGATATAATTGGCCAAAATTAAAAGTCTGATCCAACATGCAGTGAATCTTGAAGAACGATCGTACTTGCTATCAGGCTTTGATTGGAACTACCATCTTCTTGAAGTGAGAGGAAGAATTGGCTTACTGTCGAGCTCCAATGCCATTCAACATCTTACTATTTTCTTTTTCTTTTTTTTCTTTTTTTCTCTGTTCTTTTTTTTTTTTTTTTTGGATGTGAAGGCCACATAATGCAGTGCTTCGCTTGATCGCAAAGTTGAATCATGACTTTCAATATTGGATTTGAATCTTCTTCTTCCAAACATTTCCAATCAGATAGAACATCTTTTCCCTAGTTAGTACTCTGATCTTTTGTAAACTTTATGAACATTTGTGACAGCTCATCTAGTATCTGATTTTATCTGAATGGTGAATCCGTATGCTATCCTCTGGAAGTTAATCATCACCTTCTGTTTGATGTGACTACCTCCCATTATTGATGTAGTTAAAACATAGGCTTGAATTTTCTTTTCCTTTCTTTTTTTTTTTGGTATTCCAATGACCTCATTCTTTGATTTTGGGATTGGTCATTCATAATGTCTCTTGCTTGCAGATGATGTACATTGTAAGAACTTTAAAATTTTTATCCTTTTGGTGGCACATCTGTCCTCTACTTATTTATACTAATTGGTTGACCTGTTGATATGATCTGTTACTATCTAATGCTTTCCTTGGAATCTTTTCATAGGTAGAACAAATGGCAACTTCTCCAATACACGTTTCTTGAGAGTACTCTTGTGTCTCCTGATTGATCATTTAAAGCTTTCCCAGATGGGTTGGACCTTTCTTTCTTAAGAGGCCAGGTGGCGCAGAAGTTTAAGAGAAGGCTCATCGTTTCAATCATCTTCAGAGTCAGAATTGACTGCGCACGTAGAATAGGAGGATGTATGAAACTGGGAGGAAATGTATGGAAGAGACAAAGCACAGAGTTTGAAATCCCAAATGGGGTGATTTTCTTTTACTTACAGGACAGATTGGACTAGACTTGTCAACAAGCATATCAATCTTGGACCTAGACATGGATGACCTATCGAATACCGATAATAGAAAGTTGAAACAACTAGTTCATCCAAACGGATCCAGTTGGGCATAACGCCTTTGATGACCACCTTCAATCGTTGTGGGAATAAATCTTCCTTCAGACCCCTAACAGCAGGACTCATCATGCCCCTCTATCAATAGGTGCAAGATACCTACCTTTTAGGGTTCCATACAATTCTCTCCTTTTTTTTTTTCAGTTTGGGATCCATTCATAACCGGACTATTTCTTTTTAAGCTCAAGGTTACTCTGGTTCATGCCCCAGTTTGGGGTTCAATGGTTTATTAGCGGTTCATCACACCGTTCTGAATGGTATAGAATTGAGGTGTGACAACTTGGTATCAGAGCTCTCAGGTCCTGTCTGTGAAACCAGTATACTTCCACAAAAATTCGTGAACTGAGATAGGATAAAAATTTAGAAGCTGTAATAATAACACACCATAAGCATCTGTGTTGTTTGAGTCAAAATTGAAAGAAAATAATGCATCTATTAAATGAGAAACAAATTTATATACACTCAAAAGAAGAATAAACATATATATATATATATATATATATATATATATGACTAAAACAGAGTACAGTCCACAACCCGGACAATTACTCTGAAGTACAAAAATAAAGACAAAAGAAAATACATCATGGAGCTGGAGGTGCTGGAGGAGGAGGTGCCTCGCGATCTCTATCATAGTCCTCAGCATACACCCTAGTCAACCAGGCCACCTGAGTCTGGGTCACCTGGAGACTAGCTGCCAGCTCGGCCATCTGCTGATCCGATGCGCGTTGGGCCTCCCTAATCTCACGCAACAGCCCCATCATGTCATCCGAAGGTGCATACGAAGGACCAGCTGAATAAGAAGGACCAGCTCCTGTCACACCCCAATTCTGATCCAACCAGAACGGTGTGAGTGAACCGTTATTGAACCAACGGTTCACACCAGGATCTCGAATAGGCCGTGTCCACCCATACAAACCAATTACACATAACCACAATCAGAATATAAATATACAGTGGAAGACTTTAAATAGAATGAACTGAGTATCTATTGATAATGTAAATAAATATTCCATTATTCAAATCCAAACATATTAAATAATAATATTTTACATCCCTTTAATCCAATCAAAATAACTGAAATAAATAAATAAAACAAATCACAGGTACACGCAGAAAGGGCACTCGCATGAAGCATCATGCTCGTCCTCCCCTGCTTGTACATCCAAAGCAGCTACACCTCCATACGCCGGAGCGTTCACATAATCGTCCACCGTGTATCCTGCATCAACATCTAAAAACAATGTATATACAAAGGGTGAGCACACAACACAGCTCAGTAAGACAATCAGACAGTTTCACAAGATTATGCATGAGTAACAATCAATTTTATGCTGTGGTCTGGTTTTAAGTTTGCAATGTGCTATAGAAAGGTTTGGTGGCCCCCGCACCTCTATACACGAGTGTGTGGCGTCGCACAGTAATCACACTACCACCAACCCACATGCACCCATCATGGAATAGAGATAGAGCTAAAGCATCGTGGACAAGCCAGCGTCGATTCAGAATCCTCAGTACCACACAACAATGGCCGGGACAACATCAATATCGGAGACCACCGTACCACGACCTTCCCCTGATACCCCACCCGTACCAAGCATGTTAAGACAGAATACTACAAAAAGTGCTAGTGTGAAGAGCGATCCCAGGCCCATGCCCCACTCCACACACCAACGAAAACAATCACATGCCTAACAATCACATCCTATGAATGCATGAACAATAATAATAACTGAAAGTAAAAGATGGCATGTGAATATGCACAAACATCACATCATAGATATTCAATGATTAACAACGATTTACTGTCCATTAATTATTAGGTTTAGGTCAGATTCCCTTACCTGACGCTCGTTCAATAACTTGCTCCACGTCGCAAGGTCCAAACGATAAGTCACAAAGTCCTACAATATTATTAGGGTTTCATTAGAATATATTGTTTAGGGTTTCATGTTGGTCGGAAACCAACAGGGTTACAAAATACCCTCACAGAGCTGACCGGTGGCATGTACCGGTCGCAGCTCTGTAGGAAAGACTGGCGACCGGTATGGTCAGCCGGTCCCCCCACAGATAACCTCCTAAGAGGTAGCAGTCGCAACATACCGGTCGCACTATGTGCAACCGGTATAGTCGACCGGTATGTCTCCGGAAGACCATACATGGGTTTTTCGACTGCCGTCGATCATCCTCCATGGATTCTCAGGGTTTCTCCTATCCATTCTAAGTCTAGGCTTTGAGTTAGAGTTATCCCCAACTCATTCAAGTCTCGTTTCGATGAATATCATCTCGAAACTCAAATCTAGGGTTTGACGGCAACTTAGGGTTTATTGGCCAATTTAGGGTTTTAGATCAATACCTACTTTGTATGGTATTGATCCACCCACACAACTATCATAGGGTAAGAAGATGGATTCAAACACTTACCGTTGACAAGCGTAGCGTGAGCTTCGTCAAACGGTAATGGCGGCACCTCCTTCTTCTTCCTAGCTCCTTCTCCTTTCCAAGCTCTTTCTCTTCTCTAGGGTTTGTGAGAGACAATGGAAAGGATTTGAGGGATTTAAGGGTGTATTTATAGGCTAGAAATAGGGTTTAGTAACCCTACTAGGATTAGGAAACTTCTAGGATTTGAAATCAGGAAAGCGGGACCCGCAGAGACTAATTTCCAAATTCCCACACATAGCTGTGCAGGCCATACCGGTCGACCGGTACCATCGACCGGTATACCTAAAATCAGGTATAATTGGTCGACTTGGTCCGATTTCGTACCTGTTTGTTATCCGCTTGCCCCGTCTGGCTCGGTGATGATCGGAAGACCTGTCACGATACAAAACCAAGGTTAGACCGGGTTTTCAGAGTGCGGGTCTTACAGCTCCTGTAGCATGAGTAGGTGCTGGAGGAGGTATGGCATCCACATCCATGTATAAGCGATCATCATCGCCCCCATGAACCCCTGCTCCAGCGGCTATTACTGCTGCCTCAGCGTCAGCCATCTCCACTCGAGTACGTGGACGCACCAGAGTGTTCCTCTCCTCGTCGCTGACCTGGGCATCCCGCATGCCCATCTTGCAAATGGCCTCCCAATCCAAAGGTGACGAGAAGGATTTCTCCTAAATCCTCTCATCCGTCATGTCAACACCCAGGCGGGTTAGTAACATAGAGATCATGCATCCATATGGCAGGTTGTCAGTATGACTGGGCAACGTAGCGCTGATCATCGTCCGCATGATGATGTAAGGAAGGCAGATGGGCTGCCTAGTGCAGATACAGTACAACAGATACTGGGTCAACTGGGAGATCCTCTCGTAATGCCCACTCTGAGGTATCAGGTTGTGCTGGATAATCTTGCAGTACACCCGAGGCTCTGGACAAAGATAGATCGCTTTCATCTCCCAGCGATCCTCTCTGATGGCGGTCAATCTCAGCTCTCACCTCTAATGAAAAGAACTGAGGCTCTCCAGGAGCACAGAACACCAAGGGGCCGTCATATGAAATTCCCAACAAGTCGGCTAGCTGCCGATAATCGAATGAAATCTCGACCCCCTTGACGTAGCTGGTGATCTGAAGCTCTCTACCCCTCTCTGTATCGTTGTAATCTCCCACCACCTGGAGATTACAGTAAAACTGTCGCACCAAATCCGGCCGAGTGCAGGCGTCATAGGTGATCACAGGAAGCCAACCCATGTCACCAAAAGCCCTCTCTACATCGAACAAGGCCAGGCTAGCCAAGTCTACCCGGCGACCTCCCTCTGCCTTCTTACGAGAATAGCGGGCATACTGTGTCTCTGCCTCGTTAGAACGGAAGCAGATTAGGTCATGAACCTTGGGTACTTTGGTACGTGCCAAAGTATCTACAAAAACAAAGAGAAATAGATATTGTGTTAGTAAAGATGAAAAACCCGAACATTTCGAGAGTATAACGACATAAATTGATCAAAAGCCCCATTTTTCACCCATACACGTGGGCAAGAGGACTTATAAAGGTTTTAAACGATCCTACAAGACTCATACAGTTGGAAATTTCATTTAAAGAGATCGAATTTGAAGAAATTTCAAGAAATTCAAAAATCTCGACAAATTAGGGCAAAAATGGGAAAATTCAAGTTTCTCGATAACCAACCGATGAAACTCAAATATTTTTGAGGTCTTTCATCCATTGAGTCACCAACAACAAAAGCCCCCAATAAAAATCGAATTTTTACGATTGGAAAAAGTTTAATTTGAAGAAAACGAGTTAAATGAGCAAAAACCTAGCTAAGGAAACCTAAAAACATGAAAATGTAGAGAACATACCTGTAGCCGAAGTGTGGACATCGAAATAAGAAGCAAATAGCACCAAAGAGTCCGAGTTGGCACTGTAGCAACTCAGAGAGACGAGACGAGTCGAAAAGGAGGAGGAAGAATGAGAAATGGATTCAAAATCGAAAATAAAAACCTGATTTTTAGTCCAAGGGTCAGAGAATTCGACCAAGACATCCGACCCCCCCTCTGACCCCCTCATCGACCCTCGCCTCTCGATAATCTGACAGAGAACCAGGGGTCAAACCCTGGATCGGACATCCAATGACCCCCTCATCGACCTCCAGCTATCAGAAAGAATCAGTGATTCCTCAGGGTCGCATACTGAGGGTCGGACATCCATCGACCCTGCAGTGAAAATACAGCATTTTCGACAGAATGATCTGAAAATTTTGAAATTTGCATTTGTTAGTGGTTTTAAAATATGAGAATGAAGTATATAATGATTACCTCACGTGTTCTATGATTTTCAGGCATTCCCACTACCAGATTAGATAATGGCTGGACGCAGAGTAACCAGACAAAACCGTAACTCTATCCCACCACCACCACTGTGGGGGAAGACAGCCAGACACACCCGGAAACACAGGGGAATAAGAACATGACACTGTCCGTAATTAATGGGCAGACGAATCCTACAAATCTGCCAGCTCCACCTACAGACCTGGCTACAGTAGTAATGAATTTGGCCCAACAGCTGCAGCAAATACAACAGGCACAAGCTACTATGCAAGCTACCATAGGCATGACCTTTCCAGCTGCAGACACCGATGCCAGCAGGACAGGCAAGCACAGTACCGGGGGGAAGCAACACAGTACCCTACGTACCTCAGACTCCCATCATGCAGGCTCAAGTGCAAAATCCTGAGGTAGCTCAAGGTGAATATCAATACCAACCACCTATGTATGGGGCGTATGTCCCGCAACAACTAAACCACTCCAGACTGGTGGAGTGTTTTCTGAAAATGAAGCCCAAAGAATTTAATGGAAAGCCAGCAGATCCTTTATGGCCGGCACACTGGGTTGACGAAATAGAAAGAAATTTTATGATGATGACAGTAAATGAAGAAGGAAAGTATTGTGTGCCACCTTTATGCTGAAAGGAGATGCACACCATTGGTGGAGGTCTACCAAGACATATTATTAACAAAGCACGCCCAACTGACTTGGGATATTTATAAGGAGGCATTCTTTGAGAAGTACTTTCCTAGAAGTTTCAGAGATTCTATGGAAAGAGAGTTCCTGAGTTTATATCAGGGGCAGATGACCGTGGATGCATATCAACAACGTTATGAGGAGTTGTTCTTCTTTGCACGCGCCAGTATGCAAGAGGAAAACACCAAGACCCAAAGGTTCGTCATGGGACTTAGGGGAAGCATCTGCGAGCATGTGCTGGGACATGAAAAGAAAATCTATAATGAAGCGGCACAAATTGCTCGAGTGATAAGTCGAGCCAGAAAGAGAGCTACTTTGCTCAAAATAGGGGAATCAAAAGGCCTAATTGTCACACCCCAATTCCAGCTGAACCAGAAGTGTGAGTGAACCGGTACTAAACCACGGTTCACACCAGGATCTCGAAAGATCGTGTCAACCAATCATTCCCAAGCAATCTAACAAAATCAGAGTTATAATACATAACAGCGGAAATAATTTATAACAATGAGCTGAACTAAATGATAAATTAAAATATTTAATCCAATTATTCCATCATCCATCAAAATTTAAAATATATTTAATACAAAGCTTTAACTGAAAATAACCAAGTCAAAGAGAAAAGACACAGAATGAGCACTCGCATAACGCATCATGCTCGTCCTCCACACTCTGTGTCTCCAAGTTGTCACACCCCAATTCCGGCTGAACCAGAAGTGTGAGTGAACCGGTACTAAACCACGGTTCACACCAGGATCTCGAAAGACCGTGTCAACCAATCATTCCCAAGCAATCTAACAAAATCGAGTTATAATACATAGCGTGAAATAATTTATAACAATGAGCTGAACTAAATGATAAATTAAAATATTTAATCCAATTATTCCATCATCCATCAAAATTTAAAATATATTTATTACAAAGCTTTAACTGAAAATAACCAAGTCAAAGAGAAAAGACACAGAATGAGCACTCGCATAACGCATCATGCTCGTCCTCCACACTCTGTGTCTCCAGGGCAGCCATCGTACAGTAGGCTGGGGCGGTCACGAAGTCCTCCACCGTATACCCTGCATCCAAATCTGAAAAGAGATATATATATATATCGGGGTGAGCTACAACACAGCTCAGTAAAGCACAAGACCAATGCAACATCCACATGCATGAGATAACATTACAATTTGGGCCAGGTATAACTTGCAATTGTGCTATGGTAAGGTTTGGCGGCTACGCACCTCCATGCACGAGTGTGAGCACACCCAACGGTCGGGCACCTGCCACACTACCGCTGTTGCCCCACATCACTCACTCCGGTATAGAGATAGGACTCGAGTCGGCGGGCGGGGGAAGAACCACAATCCACGTCCTCCTCCTGATACCCCATACCGTACCAATACCTAAACCCCTATTGGCAAGGGCTTGCAAGTGGGTTCCGTTTCTAACCAGTCCTAGATGTCAATACATGTAGGCTCCATCCGTCTACGCACTCCTGACTAGGGTGGAGCCTACATGTATTGACATCTAGGACTGGTTAGAAACGGAACCCACTTGCAAGCCCTTGCCAATAGGGGTTTAGGTATTGGTACGGTATGGGGTATCGGAGGAGGACGGGATTGTGGTTCTTCCCGCCCGCCAACTCGAGTCCCATCTCTATACCGGAGCGAGTGATGTGGGCAACAGCGTAGTGGTAGGTGCCCGACCGTTGGGTGGCTCACACTCTGTCATGGAGGTGCGGTGGCCGCCAAACCTTACCATAGCACAATTGCAAGGTATACCCGGCCCAAATTGTAATGTTATCTCATGCATGTGGATGTTGCATTGGTCTTGTGCTTTACCGAGCCGTGTTGTAGCTCACCCCGATATATATATATATATATATATATATATATATATATATATATATATATATATATATATATATATATATATATATATATATATATATATATATATATATATATATATATATATATATATATATCTTTTCGATTTGGATGCAGGTATACGGTGGAGGACTTCGTGGCCGCCCCAATTTACGCACGATGGCTGCCCCGAGACACAGAGTGTGGAGGACGAGCATGATGCGTTATGCGAGTGCTCATTCTGTGTCTTTTCTCTTTGACTTGGTTATTTTCAGTTAAAGCTTTGTAATAAATATATTTTAAATTTTGATGGATGATGGAATAATTGGATTAAATATTTTAATTTATCATTTAGTTCAGCTCATTGTTATAAATTATTTCCGCTGCTATGTATTATAACTCTGATTTTGTTAGATTGCTTGGGAATGATTGGTTGACACGGTCTTTCGAGATCCTGGTGTGAACCGTGGTTTAGTACCGGTTCACTCACACTTCTGGTTCAGCCAGAATTGGGGTGTGACACTAATGGAAATTCTTGCAACGGAGGGAACACCAAGATATTCAAACCCTTCCGTACTCAAGGCTTTAATGCTGCAGCCAAGACTACCCCCGTTGCTCCATAGCAACAAAAGCAAGTCAGTGAAGGAGTAAGATGTTTTAACTACAATCAAGTAGGGCATATTGCAAGGGAGTGTACTAAGCCCAAGAAGCAACTACAACAAGGCAGAGTTTACGCGGTTACATCCAAGGATGCTGCCGCATCGCCTGATGTGGTCATAGGTATGACCTGAACCTTATCATTTTGTGTTACATTATGTGAGCATGTAGACTAAACCAAAACAAATCATAGGTATCGTACCTATTAATGGCATTCCCACCAGAGTACTCTTTGATTCAGGAGCTACTCATTCTTTTATATCTGTGTCATTTGGAAAGAAGCTAAATCTTCCCCTCAAATCCTTAGACTACAAACTGCTTGTACGATCGCCTATGGGATTAGAAGTGGAGTTAGAAAAAGGTTATGGGCCATGTCCAGTTATGATTGATGAAAAGACTTTGGATGCAACCTTGATCCAACTTGAGATGGTAGACTTTGACGTCATCTTGGGAATGGACTGGTTAGCTCGACATTCTACAAATCTATTGTGTACCGAAAAGAAGCTGACATTTAAAGACAAAGAAGGAGCAGAGTTCAGTTTTTCGGGAACCAAACTTCCCCGTAAATGAAAGCTCATACTCCCTGCATTAAAGGCTAGGAAGTGCCTTGAGAAAGGAGCAGTTGAGTATCTAATATCTGTGGTCGATCTTACCAAAGAAACACCACGAATGGAAGATATTGATGTCATGCGTGACTATCCAGATGTATTTCCTGAAGAACTACCAGGATTACCACCCGATCGTGCTACAGAGTTTGTTATAGATCTAATACCCGGAGCCGCACCAATATCTAAAGCACCTTATCGAATGGCTCCTACTGAATTGAAAGAATTAAAAGTACAACTACAAGAACTGCTGGACAAGGGTTACATCCGACCTAGCATATCACCATGGGGAGTGCCAGTATTATTCGTGAAGAAGAAGGACGGTAGAGTTCGATTGTGTATAGACTACCGAGAACTGAATAAACTGACAATCAAGAATCTGTATCCATTGCCTCGGATCGATGACTTGTTCGATCAGTTTCAAGGTGCCAAAGTGTTCTCCAAGATCGATCTTCGGTCAGGCTACCATCAGTTGAAGATTAAGGACGGTGATATCCCCAAGACAACAATCAGGACCAGATATGGACATTATGAATTTCTGGTCATGTCTTTTGGATTGACGAACGCACCAACAACCTTTATGGAACTTATGAATCGGGTATTCCACGATATGTTGGATACGTCGGTTATTGTATTCATCGATGATATATTGGTCTACTCCAAAGACGAGGAAACTCATATTAAGAATCTAAACGCCGCTCTGCAGTGATTACGGAAGGAGAAGCTCTACGCCAAATTTACAAAGTGCGAGTTTTGGCTAAAGGAAGTCGCTTTTCTAGGCCATGTTGTATTTGCTGAAGGAATTAAAGTGGATCCTAGCAAGATCGAAGCTATTGTGAAGTGGGAAGCACCAAAGAGCATCACAGAAATTAGAAGTTTCTTAGGTCTAGCTGGGTATTATCGACGATTTATGGAAGACTATTCCCGAATTGTCGTACCTCTTACCAGTTTGACCAAGAAGGGTGAAAAGTTTGTGTGGACTAATAAATGCGAGAAGAGTTTCCAAACATTGAAGGCTAGATTGATATCAGCTCCAATCTTGACCATTCCAATTCCAAGACAGCCATTTATTTTGTACACTGATGCGTCAGGACTGGGATTAGGATGTGTACTTATGCAAGGTGAACAAGTAATTGCTTATGCCTCAAGACAATTGAAGACACATGAGATGAACTATCCCACTCATGATTTGGAATTAACGGCAGTAGTACATGCTGTCAACATATGGAGACATTACTTGTATGAAGAGAAATTTTAGATTAAATCAGATCATAAGAGTCTTACTTAACACTTTAATCAGAAGGAGTTGAATATGAGACAAAGAAGATGGCTAGAACTATTGAAAGACTATGATTGTGATATCCAGTATCATCCGGGAAAAGCTAATGTGGTTGCGGCCGCACTGAGTAGAAAGGCAATGATGAAATCTCAAGAGGAGGTTAGCACCACTGCTGCATAGTGTACTACCGAAAAAGTATTCAATTATGGTAATGAACAGTTTGTGATAGATGCACCGTGTGAATCAACCAACCAAGGGTTTATCCATCGGTTTGCAAATATATTCGCCACATTGAAGATTGTACCTGATATACTTGATGAAGTAAAAACAGCGATTAAATTAGACCCTTACCTAAGAACGGTACAAGAAGACATCGAAAAAGGTAGGACTACTCCCGAGTTCTCCTTAGATGATGAAAGGGTACTGAAGTACAAAGGAAGAATATGTGTACCTGAGACAGAAAGTTTGGACATTAGACACCAACAAATGAAGGAAGCCCATACCACCGCCTATTCGATACACCCTGGAAGTACAAAAATGTATCATAACCTAAAGAAATTATATTGGTGGAGGGGAATGAAAGCAGATATAGCCAAGTTCGTGTCTCAATGCCTAAATTGTCAGAAGGTGAAAGCTGAACGACAAAGACCAGCAGGACTGTTACAGTCGTTACCAGAACAGCATGGAAATGGGACTGAATATCTATGGACTTCGTCTCAGGGTTACCATTGACTCCCCGAGTAGTTGACGTAGTTTGGGTGATTGTAGACAGATTGACTAAAATGGCTCGATTTATAGCTATACGACCTCAGTATACACTAGAAAGGTTAGCTAAGTTGTATGTGGATAATATTGTCAGATTACACGGTGTACTTGAAAGCATTGTGTCTGACAGAGATCCACGATTTACTTCAAAATTTTGGAAAGGATTACAGAAGGCTATGGGTACAACATTGAAGTTTAGTACTGCATTCCATCCCCAGACAGACGGACAGTCGGAGCGCACCATTCAGATTTTAGAAGACATGCTCGGAGCTTGTGTAATTGATTTCAAAGGATCATGGGATGAACAGTTACCACTGCTTGAATTCGCTTATTACAATAGCTATCAGGATACTATACAGATGTCACCCTACCTGTTTAGACATGCAACCCTACCCTCCATTTTACTGTTTTTGGGTCAATTTCATACCTGATCTTGTGATTTCCTTCACGCACTTGGCCCATGTGGCTCGACCATGATAGGTAGACCTGGTACAAGGTGGTAAGATCGGTTAGTTTGGTACGGTCTTACAAATCCCCCCTGCTTATTAAAAATTTTGTCCTCGAAATTTGTACATACCTTCCGAGTCGAAAAGATGAGGGTATTGCTTTCGCATAGCATTCTCTTCTTCCCATGTGATTTCTTCTATATCTCGACTTCTCCAGGTGACTTAGATGTCACGGTTGTATAGTCGTTGAACCTTTCGGATGGTGATTTCAGTTGGTGCTATTTCAAATGTCAAATCATCAGTCAAATCAGGTGGATCTACTGTCAACATGTGCGTTTGATCTTAGACGTACTTCTTTAATAAGGAGATATGAAATACATCATGCACACTTGACATAGATAGTGGTAGTGCTAACTGATAAGCCACTTTTCCACATTTGGCTAGAATCTCATATGGCCCGACATATCTCGGACTTAATTTCCCTTTCTGTCCGAACCGTTTCAAACCTCGCATAGGTGATACTTTCAGAAATACCTTATCACCTACGGCAAATTCAAGGTCTCGTCGTCGAGTATCTGCATACTATTTTTGATGATTCTGAGCCGTCCTTACTCTTTCCTTGATAATGTCGACTACTCGACATGTTTCCTCAACAAATTCTAGCCCAACAATGCTACGTTCTCCAACTTCATTCCAAAACAAAGGAGTTCGACACTACCTACCATACAGTGCTTCATAGGGTGATATCTGTATAGTAGCCTGATAGCTGTTGTTATAAGCGAACTCGATCAATGGTAATTTTTCATCCCATGATCCTTTAAAATCGATTACATAGGCTCGGAGCATGTCTTCTAAAATCTGAATGGTACGCTCCGACTGTCTGTCTGCCTGAGGATGGAATGCAGTACTAAACTTCAATGTTGTACCCATAGCCTTTTGCAATCCTTTCCAAAACTTTGAAGTAAATCATGGATCTCTGTCGGACACAATGCTTTGTAGTCTGACAATATTGTCCACATACAACTTAGCTAACCTCTCTAGTGTATACTGAGGTCGTATAGCTATGAATCGAGCTATTTTAGTCAGGCGGTCTACAATCACCCAAACCGCGTCAACTACTCGGGGAGTCAATGGTAACCCGGTGATGAAGTCCATAGTGATGCAATCCCATTTCCATGCTGGTTCCGGTAACAGTTGTAACAGTCCTACAGGTCTTTGTCGTTCAGCCTTCCCCCTCTGACAGTTTAGGCATTGAGACACGAACTTGGCTACATCTGCTTTCATTCCTCTCCACCAATATAATTTCTTTAGATCATGATACATTTTTGTATCGAATAGACAGTGGTGTGGGCTTCTTTCATTAGTCGGTGTCTAATGTCCAAATTTTCTGTTTCAGGTACACATATTCTTCCTTTGTACTTCAGTACCTTTTTATCATCTAAGGTGAACTCAGGAATAGTCCTACCTTTTTCGATGTCCTATTGTACCGTTCTCAGGCAAGTGTCTGATTTAATGGTGGCTTTCACTTCATCAATTATATCAGGTACAATCTTCAATGTTGCAAACATATTTAAAAATCGATGAATAAACCCTTGGTTGGTTGGTTCACCCGGTGCATCTATCACGAACTGCTCCTTACCATCATTGAAAACTCTTCCTGTAGTACATATAGCTGTAGTCGTGTTAACTTCTCCTTGAGATTTCATCATTGCTTTCCTGCTTAGCACATCAGCCACTACATTAGCCTTTCCTGGGTGATACTGGATATCACAATCATAATCCTTTAATAATTCCAGCCATCTTCTTTGTCGCATGTTTAACTCCTTCTGATTATATAGATAAGTAAGACTCTTATGATCTGATTTAATCTGAAATTTCTCTCCATACAAATAATGTCTCCATATCTTGACAGCATGTACCACAGGCGCTAATTCCAAGTCATGGGTGGGATAGTTCTTCTCATGTGTCTTCAGTTGTCTTGAGGCATATGCAATTACTTGTTCTCCTTGCATAAGTACACATCCTAAACCCAATCCTGACGCATCAGTGTACAAAATAAATGGTTGTACTGGTATAGGAATAGTCAAGACCGGAGCTGATATCAATCTAGTCTTCAATGTTTAGAAACTCTGCTCACATTTATTACTCCAAACAAACTTTTCACCCTTCTTAGTCAAACTGGTGAGAGGTACGGCAATTCGGGAATAGTCTTCCACAAATCGTCGATAATACCCAGCTAGACCTAGGAAACTTTTAATTTCTGCAACGCTTTTTGGTGCTTCCCACTTCACAATGGCTTCAATCTTACTAGGATCCACTTTAATTCCTTCAACGGATACAACATGGCCTGGGAAGGCGACTTCAGTTAGCCAAAACTCACACTTTGTAAATTTGGCGTAAAGCTTCTCCCCGTAACCGTTGCAGAGCGGCTCTTAGATTCATAATATGAGTTTCCTTGTCCTTGGAGTAGACCAATATATCATCAATGAATACAATGACCGACGTATCCAACATATCATGGAATACCCGATTCATAAGTCCATAAAAGTTGCTGGTGCATGAGTCAATCCAAAAGACATGACCAAAAATTCATAATGTCCATATCTGGAATGCTGTATTGGGAATATCACCATCCTTAATCTTCAACTGATGGTATCCTGACCACAGATTGATCTTGGAGAACACCTTGGCACCTTGCAACTGATCGAACAGATCATCGATCCGAGGCAATGGGTACCGATTCTTGATTGTCAGCTTATTCAGTTCTCGGTAGTCTATACACAGTCGAACACTACCGTCCTTCTTCTTTATGAATAATACTGGCGCTCCCCATGGTGATATGCTAGGTCTGATGTAACCCTTGTCCATTAGTTCTTGTAGCTGTACTTTTAATTCCTTTAGTTCAGTAGGAGCCATCCGATAAGGTGCTTTAGATACTGGTGCGGCTCCGGGTATCAAATCTATAACAAACTTTGTAGCTCTATCGGGTGGTAGTCATGGTAGTTCTTCAAGAAATACATCTGGAAAGTCACGCACGACATCAATATCCTCCATCTGTGGTGCTTCCTTCGTGAGGTCGACCACTAAGACTAGATACCCAACTCCTCATTTCTCAAGGCATTTCCTAGCCTTTAATGCAGAGAGGATGAGTTTTCGTTTATGGGGAAGTTTGGTTACCGCAAAACTGAACTCTGCTCCTTCATTGTTCTTAAATGTCAGCTTCTTTTCGACACATAATAGGTTTGCAGAATGCCGAGCTAACCAGTCCATTCCCAAGATGACGTCAAAGTCTGCCATCTCAAGTTGAATTAAAGTTGCATCCAAATTTTTTTCATCAATAAGAACTGAACATGGTCCATAACCTTTTTCTAACTCCACTTGTAATCCCATCGGCGATCGTACAAGCAGTTTGTAGTCTAAAGATTTGAGGGGTAGATTTAGCTTCTTTCCAAATGACACAGATATAAAAGAATGAGTAGCTCCAGAATCAAAGATTACTCTGGCGGGAATGCCATTAATAGGTACGATACCTGTGATTTGTTTTAATTTATACATGCTCACACATTGTAACACAAAATGAAAAATAAAAGTTCAAGTCATACCGGTAACCACATCAGGCGATGCGGCAGCATCCTCAGAGGTAACAGCGCAAACTCTCCCTTGCTGTAGTTATTTTCTCGGCTTAGTACACTCTCTTGAGATATGCCTGACTTGATTGCAGTTAAAACATCTCATTCCTTCGCCATTTGACTTTGGTTGCGGTGGGGCTGCTGAAGTGGTCTTGGCTGCAGCATTGAAGCCTTGGGTACGGAAGGGTTTGAATGCTTTGGTGTTCCCTCCATTGTAAGAATTTCCATTCGGCCTTTTAATACCCCTGTTTTGAGAAAAATAACTCTCTTTCTGGCTCGACTCTATCACGCGAGCAATTTGTACAGCTTCATTGTAGACTCTCTTCTCAAGTCCCAGAACATGTTCACGGATACTTCCCCTAAGTCCCGTGACAAACCTTCGGGTCTTTGTGTTTTCCTCTTGCATGCTGGATGGTGCAAAGAAGAACAGCTCCTCATAACGTTGTTGATATGCATCCACAGTCATTTTCCCCTAATACAAACTCAGGAACTCTCTCTCCATAGAATCTCTAAAACTTTTAGGAAAGTACTTCTCAAAGAATGCCTCTTTGTATATACCCCAGGTCAGTTGAGTGTGCTTTGTTAACAAGTAGTTCCGTGTGGACTTCCACCAGTGGTGTGCATCACCTTTCAGCATGAATGTTGTGCACAACACTTTCTCCTCTTCATTCACCGTCATCATTGTAAATTTCTCTCCATCTCATCAGTCCAGTGTGCTAGCCACAACGGATCAGTTGGCTTACCATTATACTCTTTGGGATTCATCTTCAGAAAACGTTCAACTAGTCTAGAATGGTCTAGTTGATGAGGAACATAAGCCTCATACATAGGTGGTTGGTACTGATAACCACCTTAAGCTACTTCAAGGTTCTGAACTTGAGCCTGCATGATGGGAGTTTGAGGTGTATGGGGTACCGTGTTACTTCCCCCTGGTATTGTGCTTGCCTGTCCTGCTGGCATCGGTGTCGTCTGTGCAGCTGGAAAAGCCATGCCTATGGCAGCTTGCATAGTAGCTTGTACCTGTTGTATTTGTTGCAGCTGTTGTGCCAAGTTCATCACGGCTGTAGCCAGGTCTGTAGGTGGAGTTGGCAGATTAGTAGGATTTATCTAACCATTAATTACGGACGGTGCCGTGTTCAGATTCTCCTGTGTTTCAGGACGTATATGGCTATCTTCCCCCATAGGTGGTGGTGGTATGTAGTTTCGGCTTTGCCTGGTTACTCTTCGCCCAGCCATTTCTCCGTTTTGATGATGGTAGTGCCTGTAAGTAATCATAGCACATGTGAGGCAATCAATATAATTATTCTCCAGTCAAAAATCCAACTAATCCATATCATTTTCAAATTTTTCAGATCATTCTGTCAAAATTACTGTATTTTCTAGCGTAGGGTCGATGGTAGGGTCGATCCTTATGCGACCCTAGGGTATGCGACCCTGAGAATCATTGTCAACTTACCGAGAGCCTAGGGTCGATGGTAGGGTTGGTATATGTCCAACCCTAGGGTTGACCCCCAGTTCTCTGTCAGATCACCGAGAGGCTAGGGTCGATGAGGGGGTCGGAGGTAGGGTCGCATGTTTTGGTCGAATTATGCGACCCTAGGACCCAGAATCAGGTTTTAAATCCCGATTTTGGATTCATTTCTCATTCTTTCTCCTCCTTTCTGACTCAGCTCATTCTTCCGAGTTGCTACAATGACAACCCCGACCCGTTTGGTGATTCTATCATACATTCGAGACTCTCACTCCTTCGCTTCAGGTGTGTGCTCTACTATTTCATGTTTTTAAGGTTTCCTAAGTAGGGTTTCGCCCATTTATATCGTTTTCTTCAAATTAAAATTTCTCCAACCGTAAAAATTCAATTTTTATTGGGGGATTTTGCTGTTGGTCACCCAATGGATGAAAGCCCTCAAAAATTTCAAGTTTCATCAGTTGGTTATCGAGAAACTTGAAAATTTCTAATTTTGACCTAATTTTTTGAGATTTTTGAATTTCTTGAAATTTCTTCAAATTCAATCTTCTTAGATTAAATTTCCAACTGTATGAGTCTTGCAGGATAGTTTAGAATCTATGTAAGTCCTCCTTCCCATGTGTATGGGTGAAAAGTGAGGCTTTTGACCAATTTATGCCGTTATAATGCGAAATTTTTGGGTTTTTCACCATTACTGAGCTATTATCTTTTTTTTTTTTGTTTTAGCAGATAATATGACTCGTACCAAAGTACCTAGGGTTCACGACCCAGTTCGTTTCCGCTCTAACGAGGCCAAGGCTCTGTATGCTCGCTACGCTCATAAGAAGGTAGAGGGAGGTCATCGTGTGGACTTGGCTAGTCTAGCCTTGTTCGACGTGGAGACAGCATTTGGTGACATGGGCTGGCTTCCCGTGATTACCAACGATGCCTGTACCCGTCCTGATCTGGTGAGACAGTTCTATTGCAATCTCCAAGTGGTGGGAGATCACAATGACACTGAGAGGGGTGGCGAGCTCAGGATCACGAGCTACGTCAAAGGAGTAGAAATTTCCTTTGACTGCCAGCAGTTAGCGGACCTCTTGGGCATATCACATGACGGCCCTTTAGTGTATTGTGCTCACACAGAGCCCCAGTTCTTTTCCTTGGAGATGCTGGCTGAGATAGACCGTCAGCTTATCAGAGAGGATCGTTGGGAGATGAAAGCGATCAACCTACGACCAGAGCCTCGGGTGTACTGTAAAATCATCCAGCACAATCTGATACCCAAGAGTAGACACTACGAGAGGATCTCCCATCTGACCCAGTACTTACTTTACTGTATCTGCACTAGGTAGCCTGTCTGCCTCCCTTATATTATTATGTGGACGATGATCTGTGCTACGCTGCCTGGTCAGATAGGCAACCTGCCCTATGGACGTCTGATCACCACCCTGCTTATCCGCCTAGATGTTGATGCAGTAGATGAGAGGATTCAGGAGAAAACCTTCTCATCGGTTCTGGACTGGGAGGCTATCTGTAGGATGGGCATGCGGGATGCTCAGGTCAGTGATGAGGAGAGAAACGCTCTGGTGCGCCCTCATACTCGGGTGGAGGTGGCAGACGCTGTGGCAGTAGCAGTAGCTGCTGGAGCAGGGGTTCATGGGGGTGTTGCTGAGGATGAGGATCGTATGTACTTGGATGTGGACTCCATACCTCCTCCATCACCTCTGCATTCTACTGGAGCTGGTCCATTACAGACTCCTTCACGTACGGCTGGTCCTTCACGCCCACCATCTGATGATATAATGGGATTACTTCGTGAGATCAGGGAGGCTCAGCGCACGATGGATTCGAGGATGGGAGAGCTTCTAGATGCTCAACGTGCGTCTGATCAGCGGATGACTACGTTGACGGCTAGACTCTAGACGACCCAGACTCAGGTAACCTGGCTGACTAGAGTCTATGTTGAGGACTATGACAGAGATCGCGAGGCACCGCCTCCCCCATCACCTCCAGCTTCATGATGTATTTTTTTTCTTTTCTTTTGTGTTACAGAGTAACTATCCGGGTTGTGGACTGTACTCTGTTTTGGATATGTATATAAACTTGCTTTTAGTTGGATGTATATAAAACTTGTTTCTCCCTTTATATGTGCATTATTCCCTTTCTCAATTTTGTCTCAAACAACACGGTGCTTACAGTGTGTTTTTATTACAGCTTTTAAATTTTTCCTAACTCAGTTCACAAACTTTGTGGAATCATACTGGTTCAACAGACAGGGCCTGAGGGCTCTGATACCAAGTTGTCACACCCCAATTCTGCACTGTTCAAAATGGTGTGATGAACCGTTAATAACCAATGGTTCAACCAGGATCTTGAATAGGTTGTGTCTGTTTGGTTTAAACCATACATTTCCACAATCATAATCAGAGTAAATACACAATAGTGGAAGTCTTAATATTAAATGAACTGAGAATCTTAATGTGATAATCATAAATAAAATATCCAATTATCTTGTATTGACTGAGACATAAGTAAATAAAATATCAAATTACATTTCCTCAATAATCCAAATAAAAATCTAATCAAAAATGTATGAATTGCACTCGCATGATGAGTCATGCGTCTCCACTATATCTTCGGCATCCATCGTCGCAACATGTCCGTATGCGGGAGCACTCATATAATCTTCCACAATCATACCTGCATCATCAACTAAAATATTTGAATTCGAAAAGCATGAGCACACATCACAGCTCAGTGAGCAAACAAAATAATGCAACAAACATATGCATGCATTCAATCTATAACTGTGGTCTGGTATATAAGTTTGCAATGTGCTATAGAAAGGTTTGGAGGCCGCCTCACCGCTATACACGAGTGTGTGGAGCCGCCCAATGAATACCAGCATTGCCGCCCCACATGCACCCATCATGGACAAGTATACACCCAATGAAAATGGCATTGCTGTACCGGCTGCCCATACCAACACGTAAGCCCCTATTGGCGAGGGCTTGCAAACTGGGTTCGTAACTAACCAATCCTAATGTCAACAATATATCCAAGGCCTCACCCCAGCATCCCTCAATACACCCATAAAGATAGAGCTAGGGTCTGGTGACCAGGATACACCACAATGTCACGTCCCCCCCTGATTGTCACACCCCAATTCTGCACCATTCAGAACGGTGTGATGAACCGCTATAAACCAACGGTTCAACCAGGATCTCTAATAGGCGGTATCCATTAAAAATAAAACCATGCGCATCCACAACCATAATCAGAATAAATACACAATAGCGGAAGTCTTATAGTAAATGAACTGAGCATTCTAAATGTAATAATCATAATTAAAAAAATATCAAATTACTGTTGTATCAACTGAGACATAAATAAATAAAATATCAATTACATCTTTTATAAATCCAAATAAAATCCTAATAGAACACGCATGAGTTGCACTCGCATGAGGGGTCATGCGTATCCTCTAAGTCTTCAGCCTCCATTGCAGCGACACGCGCATACACCGAATCATTTATATAATCTGCAACTGTGGTACCTACATCATCAACTAAAAATATTCGACGTCGAGAGGGTGAGCACACATCATGGCTCAGCGAGCAAATAAAACAATGCAACAAACATATGCATGCATTCAATTCATATTTTTGGTCTGGTAAATAAGTTCGCAATGTGCTATAGAAAGGATAGGTGGCCAAAGATCACGTATATTGACGCCGCACCTCTATACATAAGTGTGTGAAGGCGTCCAAAGGTAACATTTATTGCAGACTCACATGCACCCAACCATGGACAATGTACACACAAAGGTCACGTTTATTGTTGTACCCGTTGCCCATACCAACGCGTAAGCTCCTGCTGGCGAGGGCTCGTAAACTGGGCTCGCAACTAACCAATCCTAATGTCAATCATTGTATCCAAGGCCTCACCCCAACATCCCTCAATACGTCCATATAGATAGGGCTAAGGCCCCCCGACAGAGTCAGAGACTACACGGTCCGAGACCACCTCCCCTCATACCCTATGGCGTAATAGTTCTGCTAAGGTAATGGCGATACGACGATGTTAGTGGACAAGACTTGAGTTAGAGATAGAGCTAGAGTGTTGAGGCCCTGCCTATGAAACCTCCCCCTGATACTCGCTCGCATCAAGCACACCAACCACACACATACATCCACATGCCTATTCCTATCATCATCATCATCATCATTATCATAAACAATAGATAAATATGCATGAACAGTAATAATAGAAATATTGGATGACATGTTGTATGCACATAACAATCATACACGCATAAATCATTCATGGCATTGGATTCAAGAATAAAAATAGTTTATTATTAACCAATTAGTTTAGGGTCTTGTTCCCTCACCTTTACTTGATCATAGATCCTCTTTCAAGCTTTAAGAATCAACTATATATTGATATTATATCACTAGAAGACCTAACCAAGTTGATAGAATTTAATTAGAATTAATTTTGATTTAAAAAATCATGTTGTTAACTGGGGGTCGATGCTAGGGTTGGAGGTTTCATCGACCCTGGGTGCGACCACCCCTATTTTGGACTTCCAGAACACTGGGGGTCGATGATCAGGGTCTGGTAGGGTCGATTAGCCATCGACCCCTCATGCGACCCCCTGTGGGTTTAGTCAATTTTTCATCCTACAGTCCATTCTTCGTGTTTGGGGTCCTATGGCTTGCTTCTACAATCCATTCCACACATGTTCTATGGCCTAGAACCGTGGTTCATTTACCTAGATGGCTTTCATGATTTTCCCCATGGTTTTTCATGAAAACCTAACCATGGGTGGATGATTTGGGTTTCTCCTAGATCATTCCCTCTTCTCTATCTATCCTAAGGTCTGTAGAATTTCATGGGGATAGTATTATTACCTGAGAATTAGGCTTGTTTCTCTAAAGCCTTCTCCTTAATCTTCTTCTCCACTTTCCTTCTCTTCTCTTTCTCTTCTCCTTCTCTTCTCTTTCTTTCAATCCAATTAGGGTTTTAAAAGGAGTGAAAGAGGCTTAGGGATATTCTATTTATAGAGTAGAAACTCCCAAAAATAAGTCCCATTGAGATTAAGAAGGAATCCCATTGAAATTAGGAAAGTTTCCTAATTTTTGGTTCGTGCTATTTTTATCGATTATCGGGGGTCGATGGGGGGGTCGGAGATCCCGTCGACCCCTAGTTCTTAAAATGTCTGACCCCCGGTATAAAACTGGGGGTTTGACTTTTATACTGGGGGGGTTCCAACCCTCCCTTGCTGGGTATGTGACCCTCCTCCTATTTTTGGTATTTTTGGGTCAGTTTAATACCTAGGATCGTGATCTCCTTCACGCACTTGATCCGTTTGATTCGACCATGATGGGTAGACCTAGTTCAAGGTGGTAATACCGGGTTAGTTCGATACGGGTCTTACAACTCCCCCCTACTTATAAAAATTTCATCCTCGAAATTGTACATACCTTCTGAGTCGAATAAGTAGGGTATTGCTTTCGCATAGCATTCTCTTCTTTCCATATAATTTCTTCTATGTCTCTACTTCTCCAAGTGACCTTAACATAATAGATATCTCGGTTGCGTAGTCGTTGAATCTTTCGGCTGGTGATTTCAGATGGTGTTACTTCAAATGTCAAATCATCAGTCAAATCAGGTAAGTCTATTGTCAAAATGTGTGTTGGATCCTTGGCATACTTCTTCAATAAGGAAATGTGAAATACATCATGCACACTTGACATAGATGGTGGTAGTGCCAACTGGTAATCCATTTTCCTCCGCTTAGCTAGAATCTCATATGGCCCAACATATCTTGGACTTAATTTCCCTTTTTGTCCGAACCGTTTCAATCCTCGCATAGGCGATACTTTACGAATACTTTATCACCCACGACGAACTCAAGGTCTCGGCGTCAGGTATCGGCATATTGCTTTTGACGATTCTGAGTTGTTCTCACTCTTTCTTTGATAATGTCGACTACTCGACAAGTCTCTTCAACAAATTTCGGTCCAACAATACTACGTTCCCTGACTTCGTTTCAAAACAAATGAGTTTGAAACTTTCTGCCATACAATGCTTCATAGGGTGACATCTGTATAGTAGCCTGATAGCTATTATTATAAGTGAACTGAATCAGTAGTAACTTTTCATCCCATGATCCTTTGAAGTCAATTACACATGCTCGAAGCATATCTTCTAGAATCTGAATTGTACGCTCTGACTATCCATCTGTCTGTGGATGGAATGCAGTACTAAACTTCAATGTCGTACCCATAGCATTTTGCAATCCTTCCCAAAACTTTGAAGTAAATCATGGATCTCTATCGGACACAATACTTTCAGGTACACCGTGTAATCGCACAATGTTATCCACATACAGCTTAGCTAACCTCTCCAGTGTATACTGGGGCTGTATAGGTATAAAGCGAGCTATTTTAATCAGGCGGTCTACAATCACCCAAACTGCGTCAACTACTCAAGGAGTCAGTGGTAATCCTGTGACGAAGTCCATAGTGATGCAATCCCATTTCCATGCTGGTTCCGATAACGGCTGTAATAGTCCTGCCGGTCTTTGTCGTTCAGCCTTTACTTTCTGACAATTTAGGCATTGAGACACGAACTTAGCTACATCTGCTTTCATTCCTCTCCACCAATATAGTTTCTTTAGATCATGATACATCTTAGTGCTTCCAGGATGTATCGAATAGATGGTGGTATGGGCTTCCTTCATCAATCGGTGTCTAATGTCCACACTTTCTGTTTCGGGTACACATATTCTTCCTTCGTACTTCAATACCTTTTCTTCGTCCAAGGTAAACTCAAGGTTAGTTCTACCTTTTTCGATGTCTTCTTGTACCGTTCTCAGGTAAGGGTCTGATTTGATAGCTATCTTCACTTCATCAACTATATCTGGTATAATTTTCAATGCGGCGAACATATTTGAAAATCGATGAACAAACCTTTGGTTGGCTGATCCATCTGGTGCATCTATCACAAACTGCTCATTACCGTGCTTGAATACCTTTCTGGTAGTACACATTGCAGCAATTGTGCTAACCTCTCCCTAAGATTTTATCATTGCCTTTCTGCTCAACGCATCGGCTACTACATTAGCTTTCCCTGGATGATACTGGATATCACAATCATAGTCTTTCAATAGTTCCAGCCATCTTCTTTATCTCATATTCAGCTCCTTCTGATTAAATAGATAAGTAAGACTTTTATGGTCTGATTTAATCTGAAACTTCTCCCCGTACAAATAATGTCTCCATATTTTGACAGCATGTACTACTACCGCTAGTTCTTTTCATGTGTCTTCAGTTGTCTTGAGGCATATGCAATTACTTGTTCTCCTTGCATAAGTACACATCCTAATCCCAGTCCTGACGCATCGGTGTACAAGGTGAATGGTTGTCCTGGAATCAGGATGGTCAAGATTGGAGCTGATATCAATCTAACTTTCAAGGTTTGGAAACGCTTCTCGCATTTGTCCGTCCAGACAAACTTCTCGCCCTTCTTAGTCAAACTGGTAAGAGGTACGACAATTCGGGAATAGTCTTCCACAAATCGTCGATAATACCTAGCTAGACCCAGAAAACTTCTAATTTCCGCAACGCTCTTCGGTGCTTCCCACTTTACAATAGCCTCGATCTAGCTGGGATCCACTTTAATTCCTTCCGCGAATACTACATGGCCTAGAAATGCGACTTCCTTTAGCCAAAATTCACACTTTGTAAATTTGGCGTAGAGCTTTTCCCTTCGTAGTCGCTGCAGAGCGGTGTTTAGATTCTTGACATGAGTTTCCTCGTCTTTGGAGTAGACTAATTTATCATCAATGAATACAATAACCAAGGTATCCAATATGTCATGAAAAACCCGGTTCATAAGTTCCATAAAGGTTGCGGGTGAGTTTGTCAACCCAAAAGACATGACCAAAAATTCATAATGTCCATATCTGGTCCTGAATGCTGTCTTGGGGATATCACCATCCTTAATCTTCAGCTGATGGTAGCCTGACCGAAGATCAATCTTTGAGAACACTTTGGCACCTTGCAACTGATCGAACAGATCATCGATCTGAGGCAATGGATACCGATTCTTGATTGTCAGTTTATTCAATTCTCGGTAGTCTATACACAAGCGAACGCTATCGTCCTTTTTCTTCACGAATAATACTGACGCTCCCCATAGTGATATGCTAGGGCGAATGTAACCCTTATCCAGCAGTTCCTGTAGTTGTACTTTCAATTCCTTCAGTTCAGTAGGAGCCATTTGATAATGTGCTTTCGATACTGGTGCGACTCCAGGTATAAGATCTATAATGAACTCTGTAGCTCGGTCGGGTGGTAATCTTGGTAATTCTTCAGGAAATACGTCTGGATAGTCACGCATGACATCAATATCTTCCATTCATGGTGCTTCCTTGGTAATGTCAACCACAGATACTAAATAATCGACTGCTCCTTTCTCAAGGCACTTCTTAGCCTTTAGCGCCGAGAGTATGAGCTTTCGTTTTTGGGGAAGTTTCGTTCCTGTAAAACTGAACTCGGCTCCTTCCTTGTCTTTAAATGTCAGCTTCTTTTCAGCACACAATAGGTCTGCAGAACACTGAACTAACCAGTCCATTCCCAAGATGACGTCAAAGTCTGCCATCTCAAGTTGGATCAAGGTTGCATCAAAAGGTCTTTTTATCAATAAGAACTGGACATGGTCCATAACCTTTTTCTAACTCCACTTCTAATCACATAGGTGATCGTACAAGTAGTTTGTAGTCTAAGGATTTAAGGGGTAGATTTAACTTCTTTCCAAATGTCACAAATATAAAGGAATGAGTAGCTCCTGAATCAAAGAGTACTCTGACGAGAATGCCATTAATAGGTACGATACCTGTGATTTGTTTTGGTTTAGTCTACATGCTCATACAATGTAATACAACGAACAAAATGTAAGTCATACCTATAACCACATCAGGCGATGCGGCAGCATCCTCGGATGTAACCGCATAAACTCGTCCTTGATGTAGCTGCTTCTTGGGTTTAGGACATTCCCTTGCTATATGTCCCACTTGGTTGCAGTTAAAACATTTTATCCCTTCAGTAATTAGCTTATGTTGCTGTTGAACTACGGGGATAGTCTTGGTCGCAGCGGTAAAGCCCTGAGCACGGAAGGGTTTGAATGTCTTGTTATTCCCTCCGTTATAAGAATTTCCAGCTGGCCTTTTT
The DNA here is from genome assembly GCA_028583415.1 of Protea cynaroides. Classification (NCBI taxonomy): domain Eukaryota; kingdom Viridiplantae; phylum Streptophyta; class Magnoliopsida; order Proteales; family Proteaceae; genus Protea; species Protea cynaroides. The sequence goes on from CM053270.1 coordinate 20,675,637, forward strand.
ATACCTCTGTTTTGCATGAAATAACTCTCCTTCTGGCTCAATTCTATAACTCGAGCAATTTGTGCTGCTTCATTATAGATTTTCTTTTCATGTCCCAGAACATGCTCGCGGATGCTTCCCCTAAGTCCCATGACAAACCTTCGGGTCTTTGTGTTTTCCTCTTGCATACTAGTGGGTGCAAAGAAGAACAGCTCTTCATAACCTTGTTGATATGCATCCACGGTCATCTGTCCCTGATATAAACTCAGGAACTCTCTTTCCATAGAATCTCTGAAACTTCTTAGAAAGTACTTCTCAAAGAACGCCTCTTTATAAATATCCCAAGTCAGTTGGGCGTGCTTTGTAAGTAAATACGTCCTGGTAGACCTCCATCAATGGTGTGCATCTCCTTTCAGCATAAAGGTGGCACACAACACTTTCTCTTCTTCATTTAATGTCATCATCATAAAGTTTCTTTCCATTTCGTCAACCCAGTGTGCCGACCATAAAGGATCTGCTGCTTGCCATTGAATTCTCTGGGCTTTAATTTCAGAAAACGCTCCACCAGTCTGGAGTGGTCTAGTGGCTGCAGAACATACGCTTCATATATAGGTGGTTGGTATTGATATCCACCTTGAGCTATTTCAGGATTCAGTACTTGAGCCTGCATAATAGGAGTCTGAGGTGCGTGGGGTACTGTGTTACTTCCCCCGGGTGCTGTGCTTGCCTGTCCATCTAGCATTGGAGGTGTTTGTGCAGCTGGAAGAGTTATGCCTATGGCCGCTTGGATAATAGCTTGTGCATGTTGGCATCTGTTGCAGCTGTTGGGCCAAGTTCATTACGACTGTGGCCAAGTTTGTAGGTGGAGCTGGCAGATTGGTAGGATTTGCCTGCCCATTTATGACAAATGGTGCAGTGTTCCTGTCCCCCGGTGGCTCTGGGTGTGTCTGGTTATCTTCCCCCACAGGTGGTGGTGGTGGGATAGAGTTACGGCTCTGTCTGGTTGCTCTGCGTCCCGCCATTAATTAATTTGCTAGTAGGATTGCCTGAAATCATTGAACACGAGAGACAATCATTAAATACTTCATTCTCATATTTTAAATCCACTAACAAATGACAAATTTCAAATTTTTCAGATCATTCTGTCAAAAATGCTGTGTTTTCACTGTAGGGTCGATGGTGGGGGTCGATGGGTATCCGACCCTCAGTATTCGACCCTTGGAAATCACCCATTCTTCTCAAGAGCCGGGGGTCGATGGGGGGGTCGAAGTATGTCCGACCCAGGGTGCGACCCCTGGTTCTCTGTCAGGTTCCCGAGAGCCGAGGGTCGATGTGGGGGTCGATGCGGGGGTCGATTGTTTTAATCGAATTTTTCGACCCCCGGACAAAAAATCTGATTTTTAAGTCCAATTCAAAGTCCATTTCTCATTCTTTCTTCACCGCTTCGACTCAACTCGTCCCTCTGAGTTGCTACAGTGCCCATTCTAATCCGTTGGTGGTTTGCACTTCTCGTTTCGTCATCTATACCTCCGCTACAGGTATTTCTTCTACCTTTTCATGTTTTTAGGTTTCTTAACCTAGGTTTTTATTCGTTTATCTTGTATTTTTCAAATTAAACTTTTTCCAACCTTAAAAATTTGATTTTCTATTCGGGGCTTTTGTTGTTGGTGACTCGAGGAACGAAAGCCCTCAAAAATATTTGAGTTTCATCGGTTGGTTATCGAGAAACTCGAAATTTTCACTTTTTGCCCTAATTTTATCGAAATTTTGAATTTCTTGAAATTTCTTGCAATTCAATCCAATTAGTTGAAATTGTCGACTATTTGAGTCTCACAAGATAGTTTAGGATATATGTAAGTCCTCATGGCCACGTGTATGGGTGAAAAATGAGGTTTTTGGCCCATTTACCTCGTTATTACGTCGAAATCTCAGGTTTTTCCTCTCTACTAACCCATTATTTGTTTTTTTTTTCTTATTTGCAGATACTATGGCTCGTACCAAGGTACCCAGAGTTCGCGACCGTCTTTGCTTCTGTACCAACGAAGCCGAGGCACAGTATGCCCACTACGCTCGCAAGAAGGTAGAGGGAGGCCGCAAATGGACTTGGCTGACTTAGCCTTGTTCAATGTGGAGAGAGCCTTTGGTGATATGGGATGGCTCCCTGTCATCACTTATGACGCGTGTACCCGTCCTGACTTGGTACGCCAGTTCTACTGTAATCTCCAGGTGGTGGAAATTACAATGATGTGGAGAGGGGTGAGGAGCTTCGCATCACGAGCTACGTCAAGGGGGTTGACGTTTCATTTGATTATCGGCAGTTGGCCGACTTGTTGGGCATTTCCTATGTTGGCCCCATGGTGTTCTGTGCTCCTGGTGAGCCCCAGTTCTTTTCTCTATAGATGAGGGCTGAGATCGATAGCCAGCTCATCCGACCTGATCGCTGGCAGATGAAAGTGAGTTGTCTGTGCTCAAATCCACGGGTATATTGCAAGATCATTCAGCATAACCTGATACCGCAGAGTGGTCATTACTAGAGGATCTCCCAGTTGACCCAGTATCTATTATACTGTATATACACTAGGCAGCCCATCTTCCTTCCGTACATCATCATGTGTACCATGATCAGTGCCACGTTGCCCAGTCACACTGGCAACCTTCCTTACGGATGCATGATCACTACCCTGCTTACCCGCCTGGGGGTTGACTTAGTGGATGAGAAGATTCAGGAGAAATCCTTCTCATCACCTCTGGATTGGGAGGCTATTTGCAAGATGGGCATGCGGGATGCCCAGGTCAGTGATGAAGAGAGGAACGCGATGGTGTGCCCTCGCACTCGAGTAGAGATGGCTGATGCTGAGGCCGCAGCAGCAGCCGTTGGAGCAGGGGTTCCTGGGGATGATGACGATCGGCTGTACATGGATGTAGATGCCATACCTCCTCCATCACCTACCCATGCTACTGGAGCTGGTCCGTCCTCTTCAGTTGGTCCTTCGTATACTCCATCTGATGACATGATGAGGATATTACACGAGATACGAGAGGCTCAGCGTATGTCTGACCTGAGGATGGGAGAGCTTATGGAGGCTCAGCGTATGACTGACCAACGGGTGACTGATCTCACAGCTAGTCTCCAGACAAGCCAGACCCAGCTAGCTTGGTTGACCAGGGTCTACGCTGAGGACTATGATAGAGACCGTGAGGCACCACCTCCCCCATCACCTCCAGCTTCTTGATGTACTCCTTTTATTTATTTTTTTTTCTTTTTGTACTTCAGAGTAACTGTCCGGACTATGGACTGTACTCTGCTTTAATTATATATATAAACGTTTGTTCTTCCATTTTGGTTGTATATATATTTGTTTCTCATTTAATAGATGCATTATTCTCTTTCAGTTTAGTCTCAAACGACACAGATGCTTATGGTGTTATTATTATGTCTTTTATATTTTTATCCTATCTCAATTCACACCCTTTTTGTGGAAGTATATGGTTTCACAGATAAAGCCTGAGATGCTCTGATACCAAGTTGTCACACCCCAATTCTGTACCATTCAGAACGGTGTGATAAACCGCTATAAACCAACGGTTCAACCAGGATCTCTAATAGGCGGTATCCATTAAAAATAAAATCATGCGCATCCATAACCATAATCAAAATAAATACACAATAGCGGAAGTCTTATAGTAAATGAACTGAGCATTCTAAATGTAATAATCATAATTAAAAAAAATATCAAATTATTGTTGTATCAACTGAGACATAAATAAATAAAATATCAATTACATCTTTTATAAATCCAAATAAAATCCTAATAGAACACGCATGAATTGCACTCGCATGAGGGGTCATGCGTATCGTCTAAGTCTTCAGCCTCCATTACAGCGACACGCGCATACACCAAATCATTTATATAATCTACAACTGTGGTACATGCATCATCAACTAAAAATATTCGACGTCGAGAGGGTGAGCACACATCATGGCTCAGTGAGCAAACAAAATAATGCAACAAACATATGCATGCATTCAATTCATATCTTTGGTCTGGTAAATAAGTTTGCAATGTGCTATAGAAATGATAGGTGGCCAAAGATCACGTTTATTGACACCGCACCTCTATACACAAGTGTGTGAAGCCGCCCAAAGATAACATTTATTGTCGACTCACATGCACCCAACCATGGACAATGTACACACAAAGGTCACGTTTATTGCTGTACCCGTTGCCCATACCAACACGTAAGCCCCTGTTGGCGAGGGCTCGCAAACTGGACTCGTAACTAACCAATCATAATGCCAATCAGTGTATCCAAGGCCTCACCCCAACATCCCTCAATATGTCCATAGAGATAGGGCTAAGGCCCCCTGGCAGAGCCAGAGATTACACGGTCCAAGACCACCTCCCCTCATACCCTATGACGTAATAGTTCTGCTAAGGTAATGACGATACGACGATATTAATGGACAAGACTTGAGTTAGAGATAGAGCTAGAGTGCTGAGGCCCCGCCTATGACACCTCCCCTGATACTCGCTCGCATCAAGCACACCAATCACACACATACATCCATATGCCTATTCCTATCATCATCATCATCATCATTATCATAAACAATAGATAAATATGCATGAACAGTAATAATAGAAATATTGGATGACATGTTGTATGCACATAACAATCATACACGCATAAATCATTCATGGCAAATGACTCAAGAATAAAAATAGTTTATTATTAACCAATTAGTTTAGGTCTTGTTCCCTCACCTTTACTTGATCGTAGATCCTCTTTCAAGCTTTAAGAATCAATTATATATCAATATTATATCACTAGAAGACCTAACCAAGTCGATAGAATTTAATTAGAATTAATTCTGATTTTAAAAAGCATGTTGTTAACTGGGGGTCGATGCTAGGGTCGGAGGTTTCATCGACCCTGGGTGCGACCACCCCTATTCTGGACTTCCCGAACACTGGGGGTCGATGATCAGGGTCTGGTAGGGTCGATTGGCCATCGACCCCCGTGCGACCCCCTATGGTTTTAGTCAATTTTTCATCCTACGGTCCATTCTTCGTGTTTGGGGTCCTATGGCTTGCTTCTACAATCTATTCCACACATGTTCTATGGCCTAGAACCGTGGTTCATTCACCTAGATGGCTTTCATGATTTTGCCCATGGTTTTCCATGAAAACCTAACCATGGGTGGATGATTTGGGTTTCTCCTAGATCATTCCCTCTTCTCTATCTATCCTAAGGTCTGTAGAATTTCATGGGGATAGTATCCATACTTGAGAATTAGGCTTGTTTCTCTAAAGCCTTCTCCTTAATCTTCTTCTCCACTTTCCTTCTCTTCTCTTTCTCTCAATCCAATTAGGGTTCTAAAAGGAGTGAAAGAGACTTAGGGACATCCTATTTATAGAGTAGAAACTCCCAAAATAAGTCCCATTGAGATTAGGAAGGAATCCCATTGAAATTAGGAAAGTTTCCTAATTTTTGGTTCGTGCTGTTTTTACCGATTACCGGGGTCGATGGGGGGTCGGAGATCCCGTCGACCCCTGGTTCTTAAAATGTCTGACCCCCGGTATAAAACTGGGGGTCTGACTTTTATACTGGGGGGGTTCCGACCCTCCCTTGCGGGGTATGCAACCCTCCCCCTATTTTTGGTGTTTTTGGGTCAGTTTAATACCTGGGGTCGTGATCTCCTTTACGCACTTGATCCGTTTGGTTCGACCATGATGGGTAGAGCTGGTTCAAGGTTATAAGACCGGGTTAGTTCGATACGGGTCTTACACTGATGCCCTACGATGTATTATTTCTGCTAAGGTAATGGCGATACGACGATGTTAGTGGACAAGACTTGAGTAGAGATAGAGCTAGAGTCTGGTGACCAGGACACACCTCGATATCACGTCCTCCCCCTGATGCCCTACTCGCATCAAATACACTAACCATACACAAACATTCACATACCTATTCCTAACATCACCATCATCATCATGTTATAAACATACAAAATTAAATATGCATGAACAATAATAGCAGGAATAGAAAGATGGCATGTTGAATACACATTACAATCATACAATCATAAAATCATACATGGCATTGGACTCAATAAACGAGAATAGTTTATTATTAACCAATTAGTTTAGGTCTTGTTCCCTCACATTTGCTTGAGTGTAGATCCTCTTTTAAGCTTTAAGAATCACCTTTATATCACTAGGAAAACCTAACAAGTCGATAGATTTTAATTAGAATTAATTCCAACAGTTTTAAGCTTGCTGTAAAGCTAGGGTCATAGGATGGGTCGCAGGATGGGTCGCAGATATCTGAGACCCCAGGGAATAGGGTCGGTCATAGGGTCGGTTACCCATCGACCCTATTTGCGACCATAGCCCCCCTGGACTTCCCGAGAGCATGGGGTCGATCCTATAGTCTTGTAGGTCCATCCTAAGAATGTTCTATGGCTCATAGCTATGTTTTTACACACTTTCCATCGCCTATGATGATTACCCTCATGGATTCCTTCGAAACTCATCCATGGGTAGGTGATTTGGGTTTCTCCCAAACCTAACTTTTTCATAAACTATTCTTAGGGTCTTACATAGTTCATGGAGAATGTATCCATACCTTAGGGTTGCTGAGGTTCAGAGATTTCTCTGAATTCCTTCTCTTTAGTTGTCTTCTCAAATTCTCCTTCTCTTCTTCTTCTCCTCCTTCTCTTCTCTTTCTCTCACTATCAATTAGGGTTTCAAAAGGAGTGAAAGAGGCTAAGGAACGTCCTATTTATATAGGAAAACCTCTCAAAATCCATCCGAACGAGTTTAGGAAAGGTTCCCTTTGAATTAGGAAAGTTTCCTAATTTTCGGTTTTTGTCAGTTTGCCTAGGGTCGATGCTAGGGTCACAAAGTCCGTTGACCCTAGGATCTCAAGTCATCCGACCCTAGGACCTGAAAACCATGGGTTGGATCCGGTTGAGGTGGGGTCGACCCTACCTGTTTAGGCATGCGACCCTACCCTCCATTTTACTGTTTTTGGGTCAATTTCATACCTGGTCTTGTGATTTCCTTCACGCACTTGGCCCATGTGACTCGACCATGATAGGTAAACCTGGTACAAGGTGGTATAAGACCGGTTAGTTTGGTACGGGTCTTACATCCTATAGGTACGCATCTGCCCTTTTCATTTCGTCAATTACTTAACATGCTCTACTTTCCAGGTATGGGCCTTGGTTCCCACCAACATGGTGATGTCACTTTCTTATCTCTATTGGTCAATGAGTATAGATTTGGACTGGGGTATACCCCCACCGAAGGGGATCTAAAAGTAATCAAGCAAAAGCAGAGGAGAGCTGACGAAGGATTTCGGAAGCTCGAGAGGATGAAATACAAGTATAGTAGTCAGTATGGTAGCAGCAGAATAAGAGCATCAGACAGAGCTAGTGGGGACTGGCGACCTCAAAGGACGGATGAAGCAGTCTATCAAGCAATATCTGAGGGGTTGTACAATGTGTAGGATATCCAGTTTTCGAAGACCCTCAATGGGTATTTTGTCAAAGAATGAGAGAACAACATCTATAGTGGATTTTCAGAACCTTGGTTTAGTACTCACCTTTAAAAGCAAGTACCCGGGTTTGAAATATTCCATGATTGTACTCTTGATTGGGAAGAGCTCGAGCAAGTCAAGATCCAAGATCAAAGCAAGGAGCAGAAATCCGAGACAGAAGTAATCAACTCAGCAAACTGTTCGAGGACAATCAAGTGATCACGCTCACTGGTGAAGACCAAATAGGAGTCCCGACGTACAACAATTCACCCTACCCATCAACAGAATAATCCCCAATTTGAGTTGTCATGATAACTTTGTTTACCCAAAGGGGTTGCCATGTAATCCACATATAATGACTATGTCTGAGCCTAGGGTACTTAGGTCTTTAGATAAGATTGAGTCCTTTTCAAATTTTGAGTTCGTTCCACTTGGAACCATTTCCTCTGTACCTCCGCTTTTGAATATGAATAAAGATGATATTTTGAATTACTCCGCGTCTACTTCTTCCTTTCCTTCTCCTTTTAACTCTAACTTTGAAAATGATGAGAATGATGAACCATTTTCTGAAATATTACAATCCATCCAAGCCTCGGAGGAGAAGAAGGCTCAACCTGTTGGTGAAGACTTCAAGATAATTAGCCTCGGTTCAGTAGAGCAACCTCGAGAAATAAAGATCGGTGCTACCTTGACGGAAGAAGAAACCAAACAAATGACAGAATTACTGATGGAGTTCCAAGAAGTGTTTGCCTGGTCCTATGAAGATATGCCTGGCATAGACCCTAAAGTTGTACAACATAAGTTACCTTTGGTCTCAGATGCAAGGCCATGTAAGCAGAAGCTGAGACGGTTAATGTAAGAACCATGTTCTAAAACCGGGTCTAAACCATGGTTTTAAACCATGGTCTAAACCACTGGTACCTACCACAGGGTATACCGGTTGCACATAGAAATGGGGTATGCAACCGGTATCTCCCCTGCGGTATAGTGCAACCGGTACCAACCACAGGGTATACCGATTGCACATAGTTATGGGGTGTGCAACCGGTACCCCCCTCTGCGGTAAGGTCCAACCGGTATGTATGAAAACCTCATACCGATCTCACTCCAGGAGAGACCGGTACCGCAATTTGAACCCTATAAAGAGAGGTGATACAAAATCATCTCGATAAACCATCGATGCTTGATTCCAGACCGCATGCTTGCATAATAAGATATTGAACATGTGGGAATTTCGACAAAATAACTGGAAAAAAAAAATTTGCTTGTCATTTTAATCTGTCAATGAATATCTGTGATGCATATGTGGGACTAAATTGTTGGAATACATTTCTAAGTTGTTTTAAATGTTCTAGGTATTCAGATATCGTACAAAAAAAGCTAAATTGCTTCAATGGTGGGAGGAAACGGACGAAGAGTTCATCGCAAGCGCCGTCACTCAAGGGCGCCTACTATGGATAGAAGTTCAGGGACAGAGAATTCAGAAGAAAATGCCGAAAGAGTGAGAGGGGAAGAACTTAACCCCCTAAATGACACTGATGATAGGATAAGGGAAAATGAAGAAGGTCCGTCACAGGGACAACCTTCTACCAGCTCAGAAACAATGATGGAAAATTTGGTCTCTAATATGGAGGCCCAACAAAAGAAATTTTTCGAAGAAATGCTGAAAGTGTTTAGGCCACCTGGGCCTATGCCGACACCTACAAACATGCCATCCACAAATGTGGAGAATGTACATGCGGCACCAGTGGGAGTTAGCCCAGCCAATGAAATACCACCACAACAGGATCAACCCAATCCAATACCCCAACCAGTCACAGGGGCCGCCGTTCACGGTCGAGAATCGGGGGTATCAGTATCCGTATCAGGGTGCATACTATGGCGAGTATCAGGGAGGAAATCAGGGAGGCTACCCATATCAGCCACAATGGTATGGACAGGCACCATATGCTCAGAGTAGCCTGTCCAGAGCAGTGGATGGATTCTTGAAGCTCAAACCACCTACCTTTATAGGGAAGTCAGGGAAAACACTGTGGCCAGCACAGTGGATAGCAGAAATGGAAAAAAAAATTCGACTATTGGAGTGTAAAGATGGGGACAAGGTATTATATGCCACCCATATGCTGAAGGAAGAGGCCAATGGATGGTGGAGCTCTACCAAATTGTACCTGGAAACCAAGCATCAAATTATCACTTGGCCCATATTCAAGGAAGCATTCTTTGACAAATACTTCCCCAGGAGTTTTCGTGATTAGATGGAAAGAGAATACCTTAACCTACAACAGTCACAGATAACAGTGGAAGCCTATCAGCAGAGGTATGAGGAGTTATCCTTCTTTGCCCCAACCAGTATGCAGGAGGAAGCAACAAAGACTCATCGATTTATCATGGGTCTTCGGGGTGCTATCCGAGAACATGTATTGGGCCGGGGAATGAACATCTATAATGAAGCGATACAGGTGGCGCGGGTCATTGAGTCAAGTCAGAGGGAAAGTTTCCTTTCAAAAAATAGGGGTCTGAAGAGACCTAATCCTGAGATCCAAGGTGGAAGAAACAGTAGGCCATACCGACCATTCAGACCACCAACTAGCACCGTGCCTCCCAGACCGGCTAAGATTAAGGAAGCAGACATCCCCAAAGCAGCTTTCAGGACGCGTTATGGACACTATGAGTTTCTAGTGATGTCCTTTGGGTTGACTAATGCACCTGCATCCTTTATGGAGTTAATGAACCGGGTATTCCATGACATGTTGGATACGTCAGTTATCGTATTTATCAATGATATCTTAGTATACTCTAAGGACCAGGAGACACATGCGGTGCATCTAAGAGCAGCATTACAAAGACTAAGAAGAGAGAAGCTATATGCAAAATTCAAGAAGTGTGAATTTTGGTTAAAGGAAGTAGCCTTCCTTGGTCACGTGGTGTCTGCTGAAGGAATCAAGGTAGACCCCAGTAAAATTTCAGCCATAGTAGGATGGGAGGCGCCGAAGACTGTGGCTGAAATTCGTAGTTTCCTGGGCTTAGCAGGATACTACAGAAGGTTTGTGGAGAATTATTCCAAGATTGTTGTTCCACTCACCAGATTGACCAAGAAGGGGGAGAAGTTCATATGGACCGACGAATGTGAAAAATGCTTCCAGACGTTGAAGTCAAGACTGGTATCAGCACCCGTATTGACTATTCCAGCCCCAGACCACCCATTCACACTATATACAGATGCTTCAGGTTTAGGATTGGGTTGTGTGCTGATGCAAGGAGAGCAGGTAATAGCTTATGCCTCAAGACAGCTGAAAGAGCATGAGAAGAACTACCCTACACATGACCTAGAATTGGCAGCGGTCATTCATGCTATCAAGACTTGGCGACACTATCTGTATGGCGAGAAGTTTCAGATTAAGTCTGACCACAAGAGCTTGACATATCTGTTCACTCAGAAAGAACTGAACATGAGGCAGAGGAGGTGGCTCGAATTACTCAAGGACTACGACTGTGACATTCAGTATCACCCTGGTAAAGCTAACATAGTAGCTGATGCACTGAGCAAGAAATGGGCATCGAACCCTGAAGCAGGACCAAGTACTAATGCAGTGTTGGGCGCTGCTGTTTCTGAAACATCAGAGGACGAAGAACAACACCTAATAGAGTCAGCAGATGTTCCTATTGAACAAGGGTTGATACACCAGTTCACCTTAATGTTTGCAGCGTTGAAGATTTTGCCCGAACTGAAGGACGAAATAAAGGCAGCAGTCCTAAGGACCCATACCTCAGGACAGTTCAAGAGGATTTGGAAAAGGGTCGGGCCAATCCTGATTTTACTATTGATGCAGACAAGGTACTCAGATACCGTGGACGTATGTGCATACCTGAGGATGAAGAGCTGGAAATTCGAAATCGGATTATGTTAGAGGCTCACTCCACCCCATATTCGGTACACCCTGGAAGTACTAAAATGTACCATGACTTGAAAAGGTTGTACTGGTGGAGGGGTATGAAAGCTGATGTGGCCCAACATGTGTTTCAATGTTTAAACTGTCAACAAGTCAAAGCGGAAAGACAAAGGCCTGCAGGATTACTACAACCATTACCCGAGCCAGCATGGAAATGGGATTGCATAACCATGGATTTCGTCACTGGATTACCTATGACTCCGAGGTCGGTAAATGCAGTATGGGTAATTGTAGATCGTCTCACCAAGACAACCAGATTTATCCATGTCAGACCATAATATACTATGGACAGGTTGGCAAGGCTGTACGTGGACAATATAGTCAGACTCCACGGGGTTCCAGAGAGTATTGTGTCTGATCGAGATCCACGCTTTACATCGAAGTTCTGGGAAGGACTTCAGAAGGAAATGGGGACGAAAATAAAGTTTAGCACAGCTTTCCACCCTCAAAATGATGGTCAATCGGAGAGGACCATTCAAATCCTAGAAGACATGCTTCGTGCATGTGCTATCGACTTCAAGGGGGCTTGGGATGAGAAACTGTCACTCATTGAGTTTGCCTACAACAACAGTTACCAGTCTACGATCCAGATGGCTCCATACGAGGCCTTATATGGCAAGAAATGTCGAACACCATTATTATGGGACGAAGTTGGAGAAAGGCGGATCGTAGGACCAGAATTCGTGGAAGAAACCTGCAAAGCAGTAGATCTAATCAAGAACCGAGTAAAGACAGCTCAGTGCGTCAGAAGCACTATGTTGACAGACGACGGGATCTTGAATTCATGGTTGGTGACAAGGTGTTCTTGAAGGTGTCACCAGTCAGAGGCTTGAAGTGGTTTGGCAGAAAAGGAAAATTATGTCCTAGATATGTGGGACCATATGAAATCCTGTTCCGGTGCGGCAAAGTAGCCTATCAACTAGCATTGCCACCAGCGATGTCTAGTGTTCACGACGTCTTCCACGTGTCCTTACTGAAGAAGTACGTGAGAGACCCCTCACACATTCTTGTTGCAGACCCCCCAGATTTGACAGAAGACTTAACCTTCGAGGTGGTGCCAATCCAGCTCATTAGTAAAAAGGTACAACAACTTCAAAGGCGAGCTATCCATTATGTCAAGGTAGTTTGGAAAAGTTAAGACGTAAAAGAAATTACTTGGGAAGAAGAGGATGCCATGCGACAAGAGTATCCCCATCTTTTCGACTTTGAAGGTACGTACAATTTCGGAGACAAAATTCTTTTAAGGTTGGGGGAATTGTGAGACTTACATGCAAATTTCGGGGACGAAATTTCTTTTAAGGGTGGTAGAGTTGTAAGAACCATGTTCTAAAACCGGGTCTAAACCATGGTTTTATGTGATGACATGTGTTCCAATTATAACCGGACCGGAGGGCGAAGCCGGGTGACGAACCACTCAAAGTTCAGGTAAGAAAAACTGTAAAAATGCCTAAAAAACTCATACCGGTCTCACTATACCGGTTGCAGTATAGTGCAACCGGTATGTGCCACCGGTATGGGCATATAATGCCCATAATGCCATACCGGCTTCACCATACCGGTTGCACTATGGTGCAACCGGTATGTGCCACCGGTATGGTATACCGGTTGGAACTATACCGGTTTGAGTAAGTTTGGGGTCTCCAACCGTTATGTCCAACCGGTATGCCTGACTCCGGCTCTGTCTTTCAGAATGGAAACTTGGAAAATTTCCATTCTGAGGAGAAAGCTTCCTTGGACGGTCTCCCTCTATTAATAGAGAAGGAAACTTTCCATTGCTCCTTCTCAAACCCTCTCGCTGTCTGGAGAAGATCTGAGAAGGAGCAAGAAGGAGGTAGCCCCGCCCAGGAAGGAAGAGTACGCCGCCAACCGACAACGCCGGTAAGTGCTCTGTATTGTTAGTTTTGTTAGGAGGTCGGATCAAAGCCGCGAAGTGGCGCAATGATCCAAAAAGGAGCATGGCTCCCACTGTTCTCCCTCATTCGAATCTAACCTAGGTTCATACGGCAATATAGCCGAGATTCGAAGGCCAATAGAGGGTTTATACTTAGA
>CM053270.1:20689659-20963600 GCA_028583415.1 Protea cynaroides
AATTATCCTAGGCACTAGACAATGCAATAAGAAATAATAACTTTAAAAAAATCCACATCCAAATTCATAAAATTCTATAAGTTAAATCAATCATCAAATAAACTACTATCTATTGCATGTTCTTGCTCCTCCCCTCCACTATCATCATGCCTCTATCCAAAATCATCCTCAACATCCTCATCATCATTAACAGTAACATCTTCCACTTCTTGATCTTCATGATCTGACTCATGTTCAACTGAACCCCTCCTCACACGGCATGTGTAGTGGATATTGCTTCCAGAAGCTTGGGCTCTTGTGACTATTGCGTCCCTCAATAGATACTGACGCCCCAACTGCTCTATCTACATCAGCCCATGTGAGATCATCATGGACGATATCCTCCTCTTCTTGGCCGATCCACTCACAACTCCAATCCAATTCATCTAAGAGGAGGGGATCATAATTTCGGTTTTGTTCACGCCTTTCATTAAATCTTGCTTGAAGGCGTTTATTATATTGGATGTATACTAGATCATTGAGGCGTTGATGCTCTAGCCTGTTCATCTTCTTGGTGTGTATCTGAATTTATAAACAAGAGAGATTATGTCATTCTTCTCTAAAATAATAAAATTAGTACATAACAAAAAAATATAATATTTACAAAATACAAATTGTAGTTAGTTAGTACTTACAAACTCAAATGTACTCCAGTTGCGTTCACAACCAGAAGAAGAACAACACAAGCCTAGAATGCGGCATGCAATATTCGTAAGTTCAGGGGTGTCACATCCATGACTAGTCCACCATTTCACTACATGTACAAAGTATAACATACAATAAATTATAAAGCTAAAACTTCAACAATAATCAATTAATCACTGAACTGAACTGTTTAAATTAAAAAAAAATACTTACAAGGACTAAAGATAGCCCGTTGTCTAATTGCGGGTGCACTTGCAAATATGCCTCGAACAAGTGAATAAGAAGTTGTTTGATCCATAATTTTGTCTTGCACATTTACATCAGACACCATTCTTTCAACTACTTGATTGAATGCATGCTGAAATTTCCCTAGGATTTTCCTTTTCTTTATCGCATTGAGTTCATCATTAATACACTTATAGAATTTCCCAGGATTAAGAAATAATGCCGCAAGATATAGAGGCCGCCCCATTTGACATTCCCAACGGCTATTAATGATGTCGACCACTTTCTTCCATAATCTTCCCTAACTGCCAAAATGTTCTTTTATTTTTTTTTTGGCCTCTTCTATTGCCAAGTATATTTCTGGCATAGCAGGCTTCTCATCCCCGTCTACAATCCTCAATACAGCTACAATAGGCTTCGATGCTTTCAAGCAATCTTGTACACGATTCCAAAACTGGACAGAAAGCAATGTATCAGCCACTTGTTTTCCTGCCTCTGTCTTTGCTAAATTGCTTCTTGTCCAATCATCTGAAACAAATAATTGCTTCAAAGCATCACTATGTTTCAATAAACTTTGAAGTGTCAGAAATGCTATTGCAAATCTGGTTACTCCAGTTCTAACAAGATCTTGACCACCAGTTTTAGCCTTCATAGCTTCAAGTAGACGGGTGTGTCTATAAATAAAAGTTGTCACTTTTCTACCCTTGCCTATTGAACTCTTAAATTCATTCATATTTCCCACTTCTTCCAACATAAGGTCAAGACAGTGAGCCGCACAAGGTGTCCAATATAGGGTAGTACTCTTCACCATGAGTTTTTTACCGGCTGATTTATAATTGGATGCATTGTCTGTAATCACTTGGATCACATTTTCTTCTCCAATCTCTTGAATTTTATCATCTAACAATTTGAACAACATGTCAGCATCCTTAATATGCTGAGATGCATCAACAGATCCAAGAAAGAATGTCCCTTCTAGACAGTTAACTAGAAAGTTAATCAAATGTCTTCCTCTTTTATCTATCCATCCATCAGACATCAAGGTGCAACCATACTGTTTCCAGTACACTTCATGCTATTTTTTTATTTTTGTAATTTTTTCTTTTTCAGACATCAATAAAGGTACTCTCACCTCATGATAGCTTGGAGGCCTGTACCCTGACCCAGCCTGAGCAATGGATTCAACCATTATCTCAAAGCTCCTAGACTTAACAACATTAAAAGGAATCCCACACTCATACATCCAAGCAGTAATGTAACTATCAGTTTTCTTTTTCTGCGATTGTGCAATGTAATTTGCATGGGCTCCTTCAGTTTTTGATCTCTCACTAACAACTTCTTCAGGAGCTTTCCTCACATAAGTATCCATTGGACCTCTTGATTGTTGTAGAAAAACTTGCTTTCTTTTAGAAGCTGTTCCAGAGCTTGGAATTGGGATAGTTCTAGATTCTTGAGAGAGGGGGGGGAAGGGGGAGGTAAATTCCCTTTTATAGCCTCAACACATATATCCAAATCATCATTATGAACAGGATCATCTAAATCCTCTATCCTCCTCTTCTGATTCTTTGCTATGTATTGTTGCATCTCTCTTGATATCTCAACAGATACCTTACTACACTTAGTTGCATCACCAAAACCACATGTCAAGTGTTGCTTTAATCTTTTGATCCCCTGGTTCAAGTCTCTACCACATAGAGTACATCGAACAATATTTTTATTTGCCAAATCTGACCAATATCCATACTTCCAGCCAGGATCTTTTGATTTAGCCTTCCTGGCTGGATCTTTACTAGGATCATTTGCAACACTTGGAGTAGAATTACTACCAGTGGGAGGATCCATATTCAGACTAATGTTGTATAATGCACAAAAAGAAATATACAACATAGACATTGAAGATACAACATGTCAACAACATGAATCAGAATTTAATAAAATTTAATAGCATTAACAAAACATAATGAGTCTGACCCTTCCCAAACATAATATTTAAAACAGGAAAACCAAGGGTAGGGATTAGGGACAGGATCATAAGCTCTACTGATTCTTGAAACTAGTAATACTAATACCACATTCTTGGATCCTAATCTCAACACCACCACCCTTAACCAGTCCTTAAAATTTTGCAATGTTTAGCAATAGATAGTCAAACACAAAAATGATTCATAACTAGTAAGCCAACTGCTAAAAGCCTAAAACCCAACTGAAACAGAGTCTGTCGACTCAGCATGCGACTCAGACACTAGATAGTCGACATTCGGGGAAAAAGGAAAAAAAAAAGTCGACATTCAAACAAAAAAATAAGTTGTAGAAGAAACCAAGGTGAGCAGAGAACAAGAAGGATTCCAAAAAAAAAAAAAATTCAGACATCCGAAAACTCTACAGTTGACATTCGGGGGGAAAAAAAAAAGGCCGACATTCAAACAAGAAATAAGTTGCAAAAGAAACAAAGGTGAGCAGAGAAGAAGAAGAAGAAGAATTCAAAAAAAAAAAAAAATTCAGACAGTCAAGAAATCCACAGTCGACATTCGAGGAAAAAAAAAAGACGACATTCAAATGAGAAATAAGTTGTAGAAAAAACGAAGGTGAGCAGAGAAGAAGAAGAAGAAGAAGAAGGATTCAAAAAAAAAAAAATTCAAACAGTCAAGAAATCCACAGCCGACATTCGGGGAAAAAAAAAAAAGACGACATTCAAATGAGAAATAAGTTGTAGAAGAAACGAAGGTGACCAGAGAAGAAGAAGAAAGAAGAAGAAGGATACAAAAAAAAAAATCAAACATTCGAAACTCTACAGTCGACCTTCGGGAAAAAAAATAGCCATTCAAACAAAAATAAGTTGCAGAAGAAACGAAGGTGAGCAGAGAAGAAGAAGAAGAAGAATTAAGGATTAAAAAAAAAATATTCAGACATTCGAAAACTCGACGGTCGACATTCGGGGGGGGTGGAAATCGACATTCAAACAATAAATAGGTTGCAGAAGAAAGGAAGGTGAGCAGAGAAGAAGAAGAAGATGAAGCAGAAGTATTAAAAAAAAAAATTTCAGACATGCAAAACCTGCGAACAAAATTTTCTCTACAGAAGAAACAGTCGACATTCTTCGACAGAGAAGAAGAAGAAGAGGAAGAAGAAGAAGAAGGGAGTCTGAGACTCCGTCTTGACACTCGACATTTAAAAAAAAACGACATTCTTTTTTCTGAGTCAGTCAGCAGTCTCGACTCTCGACTCTCGACAGAAGAGAAGAAGAAGAAGAAGAAGGAGAAGGAGAAGGAGAAGGAGAAGGAGAAGAAGGAGAAGAAGGAGAAAGAAGAAGAAAAAAAAAAAACAAGAGACATTCAACATTGAGCTTGAGAATCGATAACAAAACCTACAATAATATTTCTCACCTGAAATATGACCCGCCGAAATAGGAATAATACTGCTGGAGAATCGGAACTGAACAGTACTCGACTCATCGGAGAATCGAAAGAGGAAGAGTAGGAGAGGAATCACCGTCGCTGTAACTCGCGAGTTCGCCCTAATCTTCTGGTCTTTGAACAGGGCAGTATTCTCAAATCGTTGAGAATACTGCCCTTTATTCCCTTTTTTTTTTTTTTGGGTGCTTATTCCACGTCACCCTTTTTTTTTTTTTTTTTATTCTTTAAAACCAAATGTGACATTGGTTTGGTTTTATTAAAAAAAAAAAAAATATATATATATATATATATATATATAAATTAGATTTATAAATCTTTAATTATAACATAAGTATTATTATTTATTACATAACTTACATAAGTATAATTATAAAAATAAATAACTTAGATTTATTTTTTTATTATTATTTAAATATTATTACATAAGTATAGTTATAAAAATACATAATTTAAAATTAACTTTTGATTATTAATTTATTATATAAATATTGTTACATAACTATAGTTATAAAAATAAATAATTTAGAATTAACTTTTGATTATTAATTTATTATATAAATATTGTTACATAAGTATAGTTATAAAAATAAATAATTTAGAATTAATTTTGTTATTATTGTATTATTACATAGTATAGTTATAAAAATAAATAATTTAGAATTAATTTTTTATTATTATATAAGTATTGTTATATAAGTATAGTTATAAAAATAAGTAATTTAGATTTATTTTTGCTTATTATATAATTATTGTTACATAAGTTTAATAATAATAAATTAATAATATAATCATCTATGTTTTTTCAAAAAAAAAAAAGTATATATTATCTATTTGTCTATGTTATTAGCCTATCACTAATGAATTAATAATTTAATATAAATAGTGAATATATTTATTTAAGGTATGATTATGCCATTAGAGTATTAAACATTATATAAATACATTTATTTAAGCCTTAAGGTCATGCCAATCCCATGTGCTTGAATCTTACGCGATGCAAATTAGGTAACGAAAAATAGTATTGCGAATAAAGGCCCCCATGGTTGATGTATTTCCCTTTGTATCTATCATTTTTTTATTGTTGCTGGATTAGATCAATTATCGTCATATGTATTGGAACTTCGAATTAAAAAAAAAATTGAATGTGAATTTGATTAAGGTAAACCTAGATCATGTCATTGAATTATTATTATTTATGATAGTGCTCCCAACGCACTAGATATATATATATATATTATATACTTATATATATGAGTAGTACAAATGTACAATTATTTAAAGTTATGTCAACCCCACAAGCTTGAATCTCATGCGATGCAAATTATGTAACGAAATATATTTTATTAACGAACTTAATATGGTGTGGGCCTCTGGGCGCTAAAAGTGGATGGTTAAAAACTTGAAATTGAATTGCAAATAAACGTAACTATTAAAGGGACAGCCTTATCCTCATAACCATTTTATTAATGTTTTAATATTTATCCTCATAAACATAAACATTTACCAAAAAAATTTAAAAAAGGAAAAAAAAAACAAAGGAAATTAGGCGGTCTCCCAGACACCCTGGGCGTCCAAGGCGCCCTGGGCGACGCCTAGGCGACGCCCAAAGGAGCTGGGCGACCGCCTTTCTCACCCCAGCAAGGCGCCCAAGCACCCAGGCCCTTAAAAAGCGCCTGGACACCTAGGCGACGCCTTAACAAGCTTGATGTCTATGCCAACTCCCGCTCCACCCACTACCTTACTCAGTGAGCCATACCTTCATCTAGGATACCTATATTACGCTGATGATAATGTATATATGTGGGTTGTCGCTGACTATCAGGGCAACTGGCCCAAGCTATGTCGTGGGACACATAATTATTGCAATCAGAGGATCGTTATCCTCATCATTAGTGGTACGCTACTCGTGGATTAGATGCACCAAGGAACTCCATGTAGAATTGATTAGTGAGACTTAAATACATTAAATGAAAGTTTTTATTGTTTTAATTACATAATTTCATGTTCAGTACCAATATTATTATTAGATGGGACTTAGTTTGCTAGTGTATAATAACAATCAGCTTTCAGCATACACTAGCGAAATTGGGTCCACAACAAATGTTATCATTTTGGATGTATTTGTTTTCAAACTAATGTAGGAAATATGCGTAAAAAGGTTAAAATAGGCTAAGCAAAAAAAATCAAATGAAAAAAAAAAACAAAAAAAAAACAATTCTAGGCCTCAAAACCAAGGTTTCAAGATGTCCCAGAACCTGGTTGAAACTAGAGACAACTCGGTTTCAAGGCTGGTCAAATCCAGCCTCGAAACAAGCACCTCGAACCTTAGATTCAAGCAATGTCAAATTTGTTGGAAAACTAGTATAATCAGCTTAGCAACAAATCTGAGATTACTTGAATCTGAATTATATTGAAGGAGTTATGTTCCGATCAAACCTTGTTTGGAGAATGCGAATGCATTTTAAAGTTTGCTAAATGGAAATAATTTTTTGGAAATCAAACAAAATATTATTTTGACGGACTCTTGGTTTTTAGTGATGCTTTACTCTAATAAGATTTATGAAAATTTTAGATTAGAGAAAAAGGCTAACATTTGAAAGTTAAAAAATGCCCCGCAATCGAAAATCCAATTTTTTTTTCTAAACTAGAAAGTTGACTTTTTTTTTCCTTTTGGATATTAAATTTTAAACTATTTTTATTGAATTCAAACGAGGGGTGTTTGCTTATTTATGATAATATCTTAAGTAAAAATGATATTAGTCATAATTAAATGTTGTGTGTTATATACTGTCCCTCATGTATATTGTTCTATGTCTTGTATTACTCTAACTTTTAATGTTGACACCAAGTTTTGAGGGTCGAAATAGACAAGTTTCGAATGAAACTTGACATTTTATAAGGCGTTTGAACCAAATTTCTACCGAAACAATGATTTTGGTTGAAACAATAGCTTTGGTCAAAACAATAATTTCAGTTAGAAATTTGGTACTTTCTTATTTCAAAAGAGGATCTCATTTCGGATTTGTCAAAATCCAAAATATTTCAACGAAACCACTGGTTTCCGCCAAAATTTAGAACCATGTGTATTGCAACTAAAGTCATAGACCCAAAAAGGTGAAAGCATAAAATGGAGTGTTTCTCTAAATTGCAAAAAGACGCATCTCTCGGAACACCTTACTTAGGCTACGTTTGGTAACGTTCTGTCACGTTCTTGTTCTGAACCGGTGTTCTTTTTAAGAGATGGTCTTTTTCTGTTTATGTTCTGGAATAATGTTCTTTGGTTGTTCTTTTGGCCTTTAGCCGGTTTGGCAAACATATTCTAGGACTAGTCTGAAAACACTGTTCTGACTAGTTTGTTGTTTGGTAACATTTGTTCTAGAACATTTTTTTTTTTTCAAATGATTCAAATATTACAGAATTGGCACCAAACCAATAAATTTTTTCAAATTTATATTAATGCCATTTAATTATACAAATATGAAAATTTATTTTAAGAAAACCATTTTCCAATATTAAACATATATTTTTAATTGACTGACTTAAAATATAAAATATTTACGCCAATCATAAGGCGTAAATGAACCAAATTGTTAACACAAGTATCTATACAAACAAGAAAATAAAATATCCCGCAGAAAATATTATCAAAATACCATCCGTCCTTTGTTGATTTCTGTCATATTGATCTACAATAAATATTTCATAATAAATGTAAAAATCTATATATAAATATATATACTAATAGATGTAATAAAAGTCATAAATTTAAAATCAGTAATAAAACACAATTTCAAAATGACAAATAAGAAACAAAATCACCTCACATATAGTCAAAATGGATTACGAAAAATAGAAAAATAACTGTTAGGTTACACAATTTCTTGCATTTCATGATATCTAACTAGTTGATTTGCAATTCTTTTTTTTAATGAAAGTCATCTCTCTTGATCTTTCTCGTTGAGTAGCAGGTTCTTGGTTAGGCTATAGAATAACATCATCATTACCTTCTGGGTCTAATTCATCTTCCACATCCACTTCTTCATTCCTTAATCTTGCAAATTCAATATTAGCTTGATGCTGACCATCTAGCAGTATCAACGTTCAAATTGCTTCTGTTTGTCATCGTAGTCTGATACAGTAAAATAAGAGTATTATTAATGGTCTAGATAGATATTCATTCAAAGGCATCAATCACACATACTAAGGTAATAACTTAATAAAGAGAGAGAGAGAGAGAGAGAGAGAGAGAGAGAGAGAGAGAACGGAAAGATATAGCATGGTAATTCACAACCTACCTTGGGTGTCAGTCTCCAAACACAGAAGAGTTCAATTTTAGTTCATGGAATAGTGTGTCTTTGCTGTTGTAATAGTTATTTGTATTATAATAATCAACATATCAACAATAGGGGATCACTTTTATCAATTGGTAAATATATTGAGCTTCCTGTTTCATAAATAGGCTTCAACCATGTTCAAACCAAAGTAATGGAGTTGTAATATGTAAGTGAGAATGGATTATGATTTCAAAAGCAGTAATGCATACCAAAGTGGTTTTGGTGACTGGTTATGGAAGAAGTAGTAGTAGAAGAGTGTAGCCAGCTGTGATTGTCCAGATGGATACATGGCCAATTAGAAAAAAAATAAAATTAGAAATCATCTAAGGTGACTTCAGAGTAATACAATAAGTGACAAATTTAATGAGTATCAGTTGACATGGTTTGGTTGTTTGTGATGAAGATTAGAGGCAACACTTTGTGGGAAGGTGGGTCTGTTGGCTCAAGTTAAAGGTTTGGAAGCCCTTTTCTGTGGGATTCAGAAGAGCTGTTGGAGAGAAGTTGTTTGAAGGTTGTTTAAGCCTTAAGGTGGCTTGGGCATATACAAATTGGGCCATTAACCGCACCTGTAAGGAGTAATTATGCAGTGTAGGACTAGAAGAACAATAGGCAAACAAAAAAATAACGCAGGGATATAAAATGATTGATATCATAAAGTCATTCTCGTTCTCAGTTTGGGAAATGAAGGTAAAGATGTAAGCATCGGGGACGGATGCAGTAATAATCGATCAATGTTACATTTACATAGCTACTAATGCTTACAAAAGTTTATCATTAATTTCACATGAAACTTTTCTCTCTCTCTCATCGGTGGGCTGATAGTCATCTAATCTGTTACTAACAGAAAAAGAAACCTAAGAAGAACGGTGTTTAAAGACATTAGCACTTGGGAACTAAGTCACTGCTCACTAGCATTCCCAATCTCCTGTGAGATCATACAACCTAGGGACCTCTGCTTTAGCAAAAATGTCGCTTTTTACCAGGTCAACATGGGTTCCTAAATCACCATCACAGCATCTTGAAATCCACCATAACAACAGGGCAGAATATGGGAGGCCTGGCCAAAAACAGATCTAATTGCAAAACAAGTATTGTTGGTCACTCAATAGAGACAAGCATATGCATCGACCAACTTACTTTATCAACTAGTTTTGTCAAGCTTCTTTGGTAGTTCTTTTCCATGTTTTTTCATCCTTACTCTTTTAGAAGTGAATTTATGATTCCTTTTTGGGGCTGACACTATGTGTTTTAATGGACAAGATTAAGGCTACCACTACCGCTTTACAAGTCATCTACATAGATGAGATTTCCAGAACAGAATTCAGTTTATGAGAAGTCATCAGGTGATCTGAATACCTGCAATGGCAATAAATATAAATTCTATTGAATATCACTTCTACTATATACAGAATAACAACCTCATGAGTTGACTAAGATTAAAGTCTGTTGACCACATAGACATTGACCAAATAGAAGTTCCGCAGTAAAATTTGTAAATCATTAGAATTCTCCAGACAATGATTTCTATCATATGAAAAGGCAATGATCCCAATGAATCAACATGATTCTCGACATTAATGAATAGTGAAATAATGTAAAGTACAGAAGGCATAATGCTAAATTTGGCATATCGTCAACCATAGTTGTCAAGGCGACAAGGCGATCCAAGGCGTTTGACGCCATCCTGGGCGCCTAGGCGCCTAGGCGCCGCCTAGGCGTCGCCTAGGCGACCAAGGCGTTGCCGTGTATTTTTAATTTTAATATATTAATGCTATATTAATGTTTATATATATATGCGGCATTCACAAAATAAACATTTAAGACATAGCTAATTAATATAAGAAAAACAACAAAGAAACAAATAATTTAGTTAAGAGGCAACACGTATTTATGACTAACATTTACTTATTTTAACAAATTTCCGGAGTGTAACTCCTTAATATATTCGGATTCAAGCAATCTCAAATTCATTGCAAAGCTAGTATAATCAGCTTTCCAACAAATCCTAGATTGCTTGAATCCGAAGTTATAATGAAGGAGTTACACTCGGTCAAACCTTGTTCGAAACGCGAATCGTTAAAAGTCGCCCGAATGTAAATTATTTTTGGGCATCAAAACAAGATATATTTTGGCGCACTCTTGGTTTTTAGTGATACTTTACTATAATAAGATTATGAAATTTATATTTGGAAAAAGCCTAGCATTTTGAAGTTGAAAATCGCCCCGCTCTAGAAAATACGATTTTGTTCTTGAGCGAAGGGTTGACTTTTATCCATACGGAATTTGAATTTTAAATATTTTTATTGGATTCAAATAGGGGGATTTGCTTATTTATGAAAAATCTTAAGTAAAGTTTTTTAAAATTAAAAAAACATTACTAAGAATTAGTCATAAAAAATCTGTCCGGTAAATGTTGTTCTGTCGCCTAATAAATCCTGTGAGCAAATTCGGAGATCAAAAGGAAAAAAAAAACACATAAGACCCAAGGCGTCGCCCGGGCATTCGGGCGCCCAGGCGCAAGGCGGCGCCAGGCGCGCCGAGAGGCGGGGCCCGGCGCCCAGGCCCCGGATTCCGCGGGCCGGGCGCGCCGGGGCGCCGGCGGCCTTGACAACTATGTCGTCAACTATGGTGGTAGAAAGCCCAAAACAGACGGAAGAGAGGCAAAAACAATGCAAGATAGAGCAAGTCCCACAATCCAATATTCCTAATTTTTGAATGGTGTGTGCATGGCTTTAGGAATTAGAATCGGTTGGAGCAGAGATTCCTATTTAGTCCTTAATTTAAGAAATTTGGACTAAATGGCTTTAAATCTGATCAAACATGAAGGAGTTACTTGTAGGTTAATTCCTAAGTGTGGCTAAACCTAACGGCTAGTTGATTGACTGGTTAATTACAGGTCACTGATGGAGAAAAAAGGAAAACAGAGAGAGAGAGAGAGAGAGAGAGAGAGCTGTGAATGGAAAGTCATTCTCAATCTAAAACCATGAATCCACACAGCCACAAACCAACATCACTCCATCACAGGCAATGCAAAACCAATTTCATTGAACAAAAAAAAATAAAAAATCAGATATGAATGAGCAAAGAAAAACCAGAAGGAAAGCTATTGGAAATAACTTATTCAATCCAATGTTTTCAATGCTATGAATGAGCAATACAAAACCATCATCGTTGAGCAAAAAAAAAAAAAAGTTTGGATGACAGAGCAACGAACCGATTGCAGCAACGATCGAACTAATAGGAAGATGAACCTAAATGCGAACCCTAAACAAAAAATTGCAAAAATCCATGAGTTGCAACTCGAAATCCGTCGATACATCAATAACAGAATCCGTTGAGAGAGAGAGAGAAGGGGAAGGAGAAGACAAACTTCTTGCAGAAAACGTTGAGAGAGAGAGAGAGAGAGAGAGAGAGAGAGAGAGAGAGAGAGAGAGAGAAGAAGTACCTTTCTTAGACCCAAGAGTTGCAGAAGAAGAGAGCTGCACCGACTGAAGAAGAAAAGCAAGTTGTGAATATGGCCTTTAATCGGGGGTAGAGGCTTTTATCGCGAACAGTTTTAGGGTTCTGTTCTTTTCAAATATGTTCTAGAACGTAAAAACATGGTATACCATGTTCTGAAATTTTTGTTCTAGGATGTTCTTTTCATCCGGTTCGTTCTTTGAGAATGGAAGAACAAACCAGATTTACCAAACGGTTTTTTGCTGTTCTTGGCTGTTCTAAACAGTTTTTCTTTTCTGTCAAAACAGAAGAACTGTTCTTCCAGATAGTTACCAAACGCAGCCTTAAAGATTTAAGAAAAGATCTGTCATGAATTGTCAAATTGGAGAGTCCATCCACCAGAGAAAAATTTCATGCTTCATTCAGAAACAAACTACAAAAGCTTGGGTGGAATTCCTAATGACATTTATAATTAAACAAATAGATAGCCAACTCCCAGGATTCCCTCAGTGAATTTGAGCCAATATAAGTAAAGGTTACGTATATTCTGCCCCTGCCCAGACCATACAGTATTGGGAGCCTCATGCACTGGGACGCTCTTTTTTTATAAGTCAAGTAAATTACTGCAATTTGGATTCATCAAAGGGAATCGGCATCAAAATGGAAAATAAAACAAATTCCATCATACCCAAGTAGGTTTATAAATATAATAAAAAGCCTCTCACTGGCTGGAGAGTTTAAACACTTCAATATTTTTTGCAATGTACACTTTAAGATTAACAAAATACAAGAGCTTTCCTTAAGAAGCCTACAAGCTAAGCCGTGATTCTTCTTTCAATCAAGGACAAACACCAATGGAGCAAACATGACTGTTTTGCCTCTAACCTTGGTGAAGATCAAACCTTAAGACTCCCTTCAAGGAAAACATCAGCATTAAAGCAACTTTAAAGCAGCAAATTTGACCAGGTCCCTATTTTCAAGTTGATATTCTCCGAGGAAAACTTGCTTAATACCTCAGGATTCAACTTGAAATGGAATTTGTGATCTATTTGATTCCAAGACATGTTCAAACCGTTTGTTTGTATCTTCAATCCTCCATGTCAGGAACATAAAAGGAAATAAATAAATAATGAAGCAAAATAATTATTTATGATATACAAGAGCAGGGTTTAGTAATCGGTATCGGCCAACAATGATACCGATACCGATACCGATACCGATACCGATACCGATCCCTAATTTATTTATTTTATTAATCC
Organism: Protea cynaroides; assembly: GCA_028583415.1. NCBI lineage: Eukaryota > Viridiplantae > Streptophyta > Magnoliopsida > Proteales > Proteaceae > Protea > Protea cynaroides. The sequence continues at coordinate 20,703,013 of CM053270.1, forward strand.
GAGAACAACACTTGTCGTTCATTTATTGGCTGTACTACCCATCCGGATCGATATCGTCCCTTTAACCTTGCAGGGAAGCAAAAGTGAAGCATTTTCTCCCCAAAAATTTTCCAAGATCATCATCTAGCTCCGATCAAAATTACCTCCACAGATCTAACTATATTCCAAAAAGTACTAACCAACAAAATATACCTAAAAGTCTACATGAAAACATGTAAAACATAAATCAGGTGAAATTTTCACAAGAAACATTCAGAAGGTGAAACCTGAACAAATCAAAAGCAGATAGGTAATTCCCAATTGAGTAGTTTAATGAAGAATTGAACCTGATCGAGGCAGTAGAGATCACGATTTGGTTGCTTTGGAAGGTGAAGGGGTTCCAATGATAAGGGTAGAAAGCAGCATTAGAATTCAACTGAGGAAGAAGTAGAAATGAAATATTGATAGCTCAATGCAATAGAGCATGGTACTACCACACTATCCTTTTCAACCGAATTAGTGGTGAGGTTGTTGCCACTAGAGTAGTTCTTGTATACAACTGAAACAAACAATTGCCACTGACCCTATTAACAATCTCTCTTCCCCTATTAACAATCTCTCTTCTCACTTTGCAAATTTAACCATCCCTCTCGCCCCCGGGCCCACCCCGCCCCGCCCCGGGCCATTGCCATTGTTGGACTTTTCCTCTTTCTTCCATTGGAAAGTTGAGAAAATTTGCAGAAGTTGTCATCATTGCAACAGCAGTTAGCTGCCAGTACTGCACCAGCCCCAGCGAGGAATATTCATAGTCAAACTCAAAGGACTAGTGGATATCTAAACCAAGATCTCTGATTATCCGATTACAACTGTCAATCAATGCATGTATCTCATCAGAAAGAGGATGATATCTATCTGCTGCAACAAACATATGAACCTTGTTGTGCAACACTATCCAGCTATATGCAGTTTGTTTCTGAATACCATTCCTTTCCATCACCATCCTCACATTTGTTGCGTCATCCCATCTCCCCGCATCAGCATGCATATTGTATAGCAACACATATGGGGCTGAACTCTCAGGCTCGAGCTTCATCAAAGCTTCTGCTGCAACCTGGGCCAATTCCACATTTTTATGCACCCTGCAAGCGCCCAACAATGAACCCCACACAGCACTATCTGGCTTGACTGGCATATCACTAATTAGATCCATGGCCTCTTCAAGCTGCCCATGCCTACCCACCACATCAACAAGTGAAGCAAAGTGTTCAACTCTCGGTTCAATCCCAAAATCACTAATCATTGATTTTAAATGTCTTCGCCCTTCATCAACTAACCCTGCATGAGCACAGGCATTTAAAACTGAAATAAATGTGATATGTGTGGGTTGCACTTTCACTCTCTTCATCTCCTCAAATAGCACAAGAGCTTTCCCTGCAAAACCATGATATGCATACCCTCCAATCATTGCATTCCATGAAACTACGTCTCGCTGGAATTTCATCTCATTGAAGATGTTTTGTGCCTCCACAATTGCTCCACATCTTGAATACATAGTCACTAAGGAATTATTTATGGGTGTATCAGCAACAACTGTCTTTGTGGCCCACTGATGGATCTGCATTCCTTGGTACAAAGCCGTAAGCCCTGCACAAGCACCGAGCACTGAAGATAAAGTGTGTCGGTCGGGCATCTCTTCTTCAGTTACCATTTGAGAAAAGAGAACAATTGCTTCGTCATAGTTGCCATTCTGTTCATACCCTGCTATCATTGAATTCCATGAAACGAGACTTTTTTGGGGCATCCTGCCAAAGAAATCACGAGCAAGTTCTAAAACACCTTTCTGGGCATACCCAGAAATCATCAAATTCCATGACCGAGTGTCAGGAACAGGCATTTTGCCAAAAAGATTGGAGGCCTCTTCCATATCTGATGCATGAACATAACCACTGATCATGGTGTTCCATGAGACAGCATCCCGTTCATCCATTTTATCAAATAGCCTCTGGGCTGAAACAAGATCTCCTGCTTTCACATAGCACATGATCATGGTGTTCCATGAGACCACATTTCTTTCAAACCGTCCATTGACTTTTTTCTGATCATGATAGAAAGGAATTTGATCAAACAAGTGTCGAGCTTCTTCAACCCTTCTGCTCTGACCATACCCAGCAATTAAAGTGTTGTAAGCATGCACTAAATCTTCACTGCGATCAGTCAGTTCCCCTGTTTTCAGCAGAATTCTTGCAGCTTCATCTAATTCACCATTCAAAATAAGACCCGATACAAGCGCACTAAGAGAAGCTGAGTCACGTCTTGGCATTATCTCAAAGAAATCAATTGCACATGAAACATTGCCATTCCGCAGAAAACCAGTGATCATTGCATTCCATGAGATGACATTCCGCTCAGGCGTTCTATCAAAAAAATACAATGCATCAACCATCATTCCATTTCTTGCATACCCACTAATCATCGTGTTCCAAGAGACGGTATCTCTCTCAGGCATTTGATCGAACAAAGATCGTGCCTCCATGATTAGCGTGCCACTGCCACATGAAACATAGCCTGATATCATCAAATTCCAAGATACTATGTCTCTACATGGCATTTCATCGAAAAGCTTCCGTGCCTTTGCAATCTCTCGGCGTTGCACATAGCCACTGATCATGGAATTCCATGTAACTGTGTTCCGGCACCCCATCATATCAAAAACCCTTCTTGCTTCATTAAGCCTACCCGTTCGAATCAAATGAGAGATGTTCTTGTTCCATTGGCGAAAATCCTGAGCTTGGGGATGCTGGGGTTCCCGAGCTGATGAGAAATTACAGAAACGCAGCCTCCTGGGACCTAACAAGGGAATGAGACGACAGATGTTCCAGTGGACCATCCTCCTCAAGCGCCCATACCTTCCCATGTTCTCTAATACTTACTGTTGTTATACTTCTCCACGAAACCAAATGCAATTTACACCAAACCCAACAAAAGAAGCACCATTTATGTTTCAATGAATCACCTAGATACGCAATTAACACAATTTATTGTCAAAAGCGATTATTAAACTCATCCAGTAACAGAAGAAGATAAACTAACAGGCACACTGCTCACCTTCAGAAACATTAGCAGAACCTAAAAAGCATTCCAGACAGCTCAACGTTTAACTAAATTGAAAAGGCGTCGAAGAAGAATATAAAAACCTAAGTACCTTGACGGAGACATTGTGGTCGCTTTGCGGCCTCTTTAAACTTCTTTACACGCTTCTTCACGATGTTCTTCGTCAACAAAGCTACAGCCATTGCTTCACTTTCGTCAAAATCACAAACGGCCACTTCAGACAAATTTTAATGATCCCCATTTGGTAAAAATTAGGGAACTATCGCTTACTATCCAAAATAATTTTAAAAAATCACCTAGCACCGGTGGTGTCTGAAATCATCAATCACACCCCATTAATTGATGGAAGAGAGTTAAATTTTTTTCTAGACATCTATACCCTTCTCCTTCATCTTTCTCCTCATCTCCCCTCTCCCTCATCGTTCTCCCCTTACAACCTGAACCTAAAGCTTCTACTCACAGAGCACAGAAGGGTTCGTTCCAGCTTCTATTTCGTGCACTTCGGCTTCTATTCCACGAACTCTGGCAATCGTGTTCCTCTCATAAAGGGCTCGTTCTCTCTCTCTCTCTCTCTCTCTCTCTCTCTCTCTCTCTCTCTCGCTACCTTCTCGCTAGGGTTTCAATATCATCCAGCGATTGCTGCTGTGCGGATGTTCTAAATCCCTTTGTGATTGTTCAATGTTGATATTATTCAGGTAGGTGGGTTATTGTTGTAATCCAAGTGGAAGTTTGGTGAATAATAGACATCAAGATCACAACATAAACATGGAACTTCACGCTTCAGATAAGAATCATAAAAGATATATGATCTTGTGTGAAAAGGGATATAGTTCCCCATACAACCTGAACCTGGAAACCCCCACTACACTGTATCTGAAGATTGAAACCATGCTCCAATTGAGGGTGCTCGACTCGGCTTGAAATCGAAAAACCCTAACAAATAATAAAACCCTAGAAAAAGGAAGATTTGAAGTAAGTTCAGATTCAACTTTTCGATTGCAAACACCAACCGAACGAAGAGAAGATGATGAGAATTGACTTACACATTTGGGGATTTCGGTTTCTAAAAAACAAAGTCTCATATTTTAAAGGGTAGAAAGGGGCCTTCTTACCCTTCCGCGAGGTGTAAATCGATTCTCATCGTGAATTTAGATCATCGCTGCTAACCATCGACGAAGGAGATAAAAAGAAGGCTTAATCCGACAAAACCTTCGGCGAGGTGGGCGGCAGAATCACCGTTGCTAACCATCGACAAAGAAGGAGACGATTTGAGGGGTACGGTAAAGACATTATTGTTCACCAAAAAATGAATTTAAACTGACATCAGCGTTTATCGGAAATGTCTTAAGGGCTTGAGTCTCTATATTAAATCTTTCTAAAATTTTGGATGGTAACTGATGTTTCCCAAATTATTTGAGTAGTATGTGAATTTTTCCCTAAAAATTAATGTGTTTCCTTCTTGCATCCATGCAAGCAACCACGGTCAAACAGAATGGCAAAAATAAAGTCGTCTAAGGCTAAAGGGAAAAAAAAAAGAAGGAAGTAGTTATTTATCACACGAGGTCGTTTTTCTTCACCCCGACGAAGAGGGAACTTGTCAATCCACTTTCATTACATAGGTCGGATTGAAATTATCAAATCTGAGTGTTGATATAAATGCACATGTATTTTTATTTTATTTTTTAGTAGAAGAAAATTCTATTTATTTGAAAAACGGGGAGAGGAAAGATGTCAAATGAACACCCTTCATTGATGTCAGGGCTTCCAAACAAGAGAATGAACAACAACATTGGCTCCCCTTAGGAATGAAGCTAAAAGAGCACTCCTTGTAAGACCCGCACTCAAAATCCCTCACTAATTGGGATTTTCTTATGTTAGATCTTACCACGATGTCAATTGTAGGACCCGATGTGAATCAGATTAGTGCACATGAATCCTAGGTAAGGATCCCCACCCGAGCATGTATGAGTTTATATAGCCTTAGGTGGGCCTATGAGGTAAACCAGCAGGTTGGGTGCTAAGAGCAACATCCAGGGCTGCCTTCCTGCCATAATCGGCGAATATGTACTAGAGGGAATATCCACTGGTTGCCTGCCTCCAGTTGAGCCCATGTATATTGACCTAAAAATCAGACTTGAGTCTCTCTCTCTCTCTCTCTCTCTCTCTCTCTCTCTCTCTCCCCACTATACATACCCCATTTCCTAGACATTAACGCTTGTTAGGAAAGACATTGAAGCTAAGAGCCCGCTTTGGAAGAAGGAGCCCTCCAACCTCCCCAACCACCTTGAGCACTCCCCTAGTGGCAAGTAAATGTTCTAAACCCCCCACTAGTTAATGCTTACCTCTCCCCATTGATGGTTGTTTGCTACGACCATTAACTTGACCAAACCTAGGGTTTGTCCATAGAATGGGAAAGACATTCACTATGGGGTGTTTTCGGTTCAATGAACCCTATAAAAATGGAAGAGAAATGACCCCTCACCACTAATTGGACTTAGGAAGTTATGGAGATCAAATCCCCAAGCTCAATGAACTTAATGAAATCGGCCAAGCCTGGTTTTGGGCTCAGCCTGCTAATCCGAACCAACTGCAGGGGCTAGTCCTTGCCTTGCTCCGATTAGTATATTGGGGCTTAGTCAACAGATGTAGCCAATGGAACTTTCCACTGGGCTATTATACACCGGCGGTGCCATACTTATACTTTTTTCTATCGGCTAAGTCAACGAATTCATGCCGGCAGAACTTTCCTTCGGGCTATTGTCCACTGACTTGCCCATTAGTTGCCTTGGGAGTCTCAATCAATAGTTGACTGATCACAGAGCCAGCAAAAGTTCCAACCAGATTGGTTCTGTCACACCCCATTTTCGATTCTCTGGAAAGGGTGATTGGGTGGCTCGTAAGCTACCCGGTCTAACTCCAGAATCAGTCTAAGCCGTATTCAGCAAACGTCGAACCGTTGTAAGGACATATGAGGAAACTCGTCTTAGGGAAAATCAAAGAAATATGTTTGGAGTCGTTACTTAGATTAAGGTCTAGGACCTCTAAAAATATAGTTTCACCTTAAGGTAAGACACAAGGGTGAGCTCACAACTTTGCTCAGTAAGAAAATCAGACAATGCAATACACATCATGCATGAGTAACTTTCACATTATGGTATGGTTTTAAGTTTGCAATGTGCTATAGAAAGGATTGGCGGCCACTGCACCTCTATACGAGTGTGTGAATCCACCCAATGGATCAAACACCACTGTTGTCCCACATGCACCCACGACGGAATAGAGATAGAGCTAAAGTGTCCAGATCAAACACCGCCAACACTTTCCCTGATGCCTTACCCATACCAACACGTAAGCCCCTATTGGCGAAGGCTTGTAAACTGGGCTCACAACTAACCAATCCTATATATCATCACAGTAGGTCCTATCCCAGCACAGCTCCCTATGGCATAGAGATAGGACTAGAGTCTAGTGGCCAGGCCGGAGACCATAGTGCCACTTCCTCTCCCTGATACCCTACCCGCACCAAGCATGCTAAGACAGAAGCGATACGAAAAGGTGCTAATGTGAGGAATGATCCCAGACCCTAGGCCTTCCCACTCCACACTCCAACGAAAATAATCACATGCCTAACAGTCACATCCTAGCATAGTGAATATGCATGAACAATATAATAACTGAAAGTAAAGATGACATGCGAGTATGCACAAACACCATTCCACAGAATCATAATTACTAACAACGTTTTACTGTTATTAAGTTATTAGGGTTTAGGTCTGATTCCCTTACCTGACGCTTGATTGCTAGCTTGCTCCGCGTCACAGAATCTAAACTCGCTATCACAAGGTCCTACATGATCTTAGGGTTAAATTAGAATTAGTTTCTTAGGGTTTACGTTGATCGGAAAACCAACTGGATCAAAAACACTCCTCACAGTGCATATCGATCGCAGTACCGGTTGCGGCATTGTGGGGTCGATTGGTTCCTCACAGACCAGTCTCCGAGAGGTACCGGTCACATATGGTGCGATCGATATGGCTCCAGAAGACCATCAACTCGACGTTCGCCTTCTGTCGGTCACCCCTCATTGGTTCTAGGGTTTCTCCTATGCATTCTAGGCCTGAGCGACAAGTTAGAGTTGTTTCATGTTCCATTCAAGTCCTAGTTTCGATGATCCTCAGCCTAGAATGCGAATCTAGGGTTCATCGACTGTATTAGGGTTTGACGGCAATTTTAAGGGTTATAGATCAATACCTCGCCTTGTATGGTATTGATCAATTCATGACTAATCATCTATAGTGCTTAACTTAGAGGAAAGTTCAAGCACTTACCGTTGGTTCGCAAGTATGGTGTTCTTCGTCCGACGGCCAACGGCGGCTCCTCTCCCTCCTTCCTTAGCTCTTTCTCCTTCTTCGATCTCTTTCACCTCTCTAGGGTTTGTGAGGCTCAATGAAAGAGTTCTAAGGAGGTTTAAGGGTCCTTAAATTGACTAGGATAGAGTTTAGGAAGTTTCCTTACGTTAGGAAAGTCCTTAGGCTTGAGATTTAAAAAGTGGGACCCGTAGAGATCCATTTTTGGATCTAACCAGTTTGCCTGCGCAGACATACTGGTCGACCGGTACCATCGACCGGTATGAAAAATATCATACTTTTAGGTTTGTTTTCGTACCTGGTTGTCATCCGCTCGTCTCGTCTGGTCCGGTGATGATTAGAAGACCTGTTATGACATGAATTAAATGTTTAGATCGGGTTCATGGAGTGCGGGTCTTACAACTCCCCCATCCTTAAAAGAAATTCCGTCCCTGAAATTTGCATATAGGTTTCACAACTCCCCCACTCTTAAAATAAATTTTGGCCTCAAAATTTGTACATACCTTGTTCGTCGAAAAGGTTAGGGTATTCCTTTCGCATCGCGTTCTCTTCCTCCCAGTGATTTCTTCTACATCTTGGCTTTTCCAATGCACTTTGACGTAATTGATATCCTTGCTTTGGAGATGTTGTACCTTTCGGCTTGTGAGCATAACAGGTACCACTTTAAATGTCAAGTCCTCTGTCAAGTCTGGTGGGTTTGCTGTCAAGATATGCAATTGATACCTGACATAATTCTTCAATAAAGAAACATGGAACACATTATGAATGCTTGACATGGATGGTGGTAGAGCCAGTTGATATGCCACATTACCATGTCTAGTCAAAATCTCGTATGGTCCCACATACCTGGGGCATAGCTTTCCCTTCTTACTGAACTGTTTCAGACCTCGCACAGGTGATATCTTTAAGAACACCTTATCACCCACTGTAAACTCCAGATCTCGACGTTAGTTATCTACATAGTGCTTTTATCGAACTTGAGCTATCTTCACTCTTTCCTTAATTTGATCAATCGCTCGACAAGTTTCTTTTACGAACTCCGGTCCTACAATCCTTCTCTCTCCCACCTCATTCCATAACAGAGATGTACGATATTTCTTCCCATAAAGTGCCTCATATGGAGCCATCTCAATCGTAGCCTGTTAACTATTGTTATAAGCAAACTCGATAAGCGATAGCTTCTCGTCCCAAGCTCCTTTGAAATCTAGGGCATACGCTCGGAGCATATCTTCTAAGATTTGAATAGTTCTTTCTGACTGCCTATCTGTCTGAGGATGAAAAGCTATACTAAACTTCAACTTGGTTCCCATGGCTTTCTGTAATCCTTCCCAGAACTTTGATATAAAACGGGGATCTCTGTCAGATACTATACTTTCTGGGATGCCATGAAGTTTGACTATATTATCCACATATAGCTTGGCTAGCTTGTCCATGGTATATTGAGGTCTGACAACGATGAAGCGAGCAGTCTTGGTAAGTCGTTCGACTATAACTCATACTGCATCCTACCTATACAGTAACGGCATTTAATTATGAAGGTTGGCTAGGTAGCTGACCCTGGTAGGCTTGTAACGAAATCCATTGTGATACAATCCCACTTTCATGCTAGCTCTGGTAGTGGTTGTAGCAAACCTGCGGGTGTCACACCCCAATTCTGATCCAACCAGAACGGTGTGAGTGAACCGTCATTGAACCAACGGTTCACACCAGGATCTCGAATAGGCCGTGTCCACCCATACAAACCATTACACATAACCACAATCAGAATATAAATATACAGCGGAAGACTTTAAATAGAATGAACTGAGTATCTATTGATAATTTAAATAAATATCTAATTATCCAAATTCAAACATAAAATATAATATCTTTTACATATCTTAATATCAAACAAAAATAACTGAAACAAATAAATAAAAATCCATCACAGGTACACACAGAAAGGGCACTCGCATGAAGCATCATGCTCGTCCTCCCCTGTTTGTACATCCAAAGCAGCTACACCACCGTACGCCGAAGCGTTCACATAATCGTCCACAGTATAACCTGCATCCATATCTAAAACAAAATGTGCACAAAGGGTGAGCTCACAACATAGCTCAGTAAGACAATCAGACAGTTTCACAATATTATGCATGAGTAACAATCATTTTATGCTGTGGTCTGGTTTTAAGTTTGCAATGTGCTATAGAAAGGTTTGGTGGCCCCCGCACCTCTATACACGAGTGTGTGGCATCGCACAGTAGATCACACTACCACCAACCCACATGCACCCATCATGGGATAGAGATAGAGCTAAGGTATACCCGCACCTCCCCTGATACTCTACCCATACCAGTACCTAAGCCCCTAATGGCCAGGGCTCGCAAACTGGGCTCGCAACTAACCAATCCTATATGTCATCAATGTATGCTCTATCCCAGCACAGCCGTCTACGGCATAAAGATAGAGCTAGAGCGTGCAGGCCGGGCCGGAGACCACAATACCTCACCTCCCCCTGATACCCTATCCGCAACTAACCCACTAGGATAGAAACAATACACAGGTAGACCCTATCTCAACTTAACTCCCTACGGCATAGAGATAGAGCTAAAGCATCGTGGACAAGCCAACGTCGACTCGGAATCCACAATACCACATAACAATGGCCGGGACAACATCAATATCGGAGACCACCGTACCACGACCTTCCCCTGATACCCCACCCGTACCAAGCATGTTAAGACAGAATACTACAAAAGGTGCTAGTGTGAAGAGCGATCCCAGGCCCATGCCCCACTCCACACACCAACGAAAACAATCACATGCCTAACAATCACATCCTATCAATGCATGAACAGTAATAATAACTGAAAGTAAAGGATGACATGTGAATATGCACAAACATCATATCATAGATATTCAATGATTAACAACGATTTACTGTCCATTAATTATTAGGTTTAGGTCAGATTCCCTTACCTGACGCTCGTTCGATAACTTGCTCCACGTCGCAAGATCCAAACGATATGTCACAAAGTCCTACAATATTATTTGGGTTTCATTAGAATATATTGTTTAGGGTTTCATGTTGGTCGGAAACCAACAGGGTTACAAATACCCCTCACGTAGCTGACCGGTGGCATGTACCGGTCGCAGCTCTATGGGAAAAACTGGTGACCGGTATGGTCAGCCGGTCCCCACAGATAACCTCCCGAGAGGTAGCGGTCGCAACATACCGGTCGCACTATGTGCAACCGGTATAGTCGGCCGGTATGTCTCCGGAAGACCATACATGGGTTCTTCGACTGCCGTCGATCATCCTCCATGGATTTTCAGGGTTTCTCCTATCCATTCTAAGTCTAGGCTTTGAGTTAGAGTTATCCCCAACTCATTCAAGTCTCGTTTCGATGAATATCATCTCGAAACTCGAATCTAGGGTTTGACAACAACTTAGGGTTTATTGGCCAATTTAGGGTTTTAGATCAATACCTACTTTGCATGGTATTGATCCACCCACACAACTAACACAGAATAAGAAGATGGATTCAAGCACTTACCGTTGAGGGCGTAGCGTGAGCTTCGTCAAACGGTAATGGCGGCACCTCCTTCTTCTTCCTAGCTCCTTCTCCTTTCCAAGCTCTTTCTCTTCTTTAGGGTTTGTGAGAGACAATGGAAAGGATTTGAGGAGGCTTAAGGGTGTATTTATAGGCTAGAAATAGGGTTTAGTAACCCTACTAGGATTAGGAAACTTCTAGGATTCGAAATCAGGAAAGCGGGACCCGTAGAGACCAATTTTTAGATTCCCGCACATAGCTGTGCAGGCCATACCGGTCGACCGGTACCAAGACCGGTACCATCGACCGGTATACCTAAAATCAGATATAATTGGTCGACTTCGGTCCGATTTTGTAACGGTAATGGCGGCACCTCCTTCTTCTTCCTAGCTCCTTCTCCTTTCCAAGCTCTTTCTCTTCTCTAGGGTTTGTGAGAGACAATGGAAAGGATTTGAGGAGGCTTAAGGGTGTATTTATAGGCTAGAAATAGGGTTTAGTAACCCTACTAGGATTAGAAAACTTCTAGGATTCGAAATCAGGAAAGCGGGACCCACAGAGACCAATTTCTAGATTCCCGCACATAGCTGTGCAGGCCATACCGGTCGACCGGTACTAAAACCGATACCATCGATCGGTATACCTAAAATCAGATATAATTGGTCGACTTCAGTCCGATTTTGTACCTGTTTGTTATCCGCTTGCCCCGTCTGGCCCGGTGATGATCGGAAGACCTGTCACGACATAAAACCAAGGTTTAGACCGTGTTTTCAGAGTACGGGTCTTACAACTCCACCACCCTTAAAAGAAATTTCGTTCCGAAATTTGCATGTAGGTTCTACAGCGGGTCTCTGCCTTCTGCTTTAACTTGCTGGCAATTCAGACATTGGAATACGAATTGAGCTACATCCGCTTTCATACCCCTCCACCAATATAGTCTTCTTAAATCATGATACATTTTGGTGCTTCCTGGATGTACCAAATATGGGGTATAATGAGCTTCTGTCATAATTCTATCTCTGATATTTGAGTTCTCACTCTCAGGTACACATAATCGTCCACGATACCTGAGTACCTTGTCTGAATCCATGATCAAATCAGGGTTGCTTTTACCCTTCTCTAGATCTTCTTGCACAGTCTTGAGGTGTGGATCCTGTAGGATTACTACTTTGACCTCATCTATGAGATCCGATGAGATCATCAAAGCTGCCAACATCAATGTGAACTTATGAATTAAGCCCTGTTCCACTGGATCTTCTGCAGTCTCTAATATATGCTCTTCATCATTCTCTATTGAGCCCAAGGCTGCAGCACATAGTGCAGTGTTTGTACTAGGTCCTGCCTCAGGTTTTAAGGCCCACTTTCTGCTTAAGGCATCAACTACAACGTTTGCCTTACCCGGATGGTACTAGATGTCACAATCATAATCTTTTAATAGCTCCAGCCATCTCCTCTGCCTCATATTCAGGTCCTTCTGAGTAAAAAGGTAAGTTTAACTCTTGTGATCCGACTTGATCTAAAACTTTTCACCATAAAGGTAGTGCCTCCAAGTCTTGATTGCATGAATGACAGCTGCTAACTCCAGATCGTGCGTAGGATAGTTCTTCTCATGCTCTTTCAATTGTCTTGATGTGTAGGCAATCACCTGTTCTCCTTGCATCAATACACATTCAAGACCCAACCCTGAGGCATCCGTATATAGGGTGAACGACAAACCGGGTGCTTGGATGGTTAAGATAGGTGCAAAGACTAGTTTTGACTTCAGAGTCTGAAAGCCCTTCTCACACTCATCTGTCCATATGAACTTTTCTCCTCTCTTGGTTAGTCTGGTGAGTGGAACGGTGATTCTTGAGTAGTTTTCCATGAATCTTCTATAGTAACCAGCCAATCCAAGGACACTACGAATTTCTGCAACTGATTTTGGAGCTTCCCATCCTACTATAGCTGCGATCTTGCTTGGGTCTACCTTGATACCATCTGCAGATACTAAGTGACCCAAGAAGGCCACTTCCTTCAGCCAAAATTCACACTTCTTGAACTTGGCGTAAAGCTTCTCCCTTCTCAGCCGTTGTAGGGCTGCTCTCAAGTGTATTGCATGAGTCTCCCTGTCCTTTGAGTAGACCAAGATGTTGTCAATGAATACGATGACCAAAGTGTCCAACTTGTCATGAAACACTCGATTCATCAGTTCCATGAAAGACGCTGGGGCGTTGGTTAATCCGAACGACATTACAAGGAACTCATAATGTCCATACCTCGTCCTGAAAGCAGTCTTCGGAATATCTCCGTCCAAATTCTTCATTTGATGATACTCCATCCAAGGTCAATCTTAGGGAATACCTTTGCTCCTTGTAGCTGATTAAACAAGTCATTGATCTGAGGTAGTAGATATCGATTCTTGATCGTGAGCTTGTTTAGTTCTTGGTAGTCTATACATAATCTAACACTACCGTCCTTCTTCTTCACGAATTGCATTGGCGCTCCCCGTGATGCAATACTTAGCCGATTAGAACCTTTGTCTAATAACTCCTGTAGTTGAGTCTCAATTCCTTCAACTCCATAGGAGCTACTTTATAGGGTGCCTTTGACACAGGTGCCATCCCAGGTAATAAGTGGATAACGAACTCGATTGCATGATCAGGTGGCAACTCGGGTAAGCCTCTTGGAAATATATCAGGGAATTTATGCATCACATTAGTATCTTCCATCTGTGGTGCTTCTTTAGTAGCATTTACCACAGATAACATATATCCAACTGCTTTCTTTTCAAAGCATTTCTTCGCCTTCCATGCAAAGAGGATGAGCTTTCGCTTCCTAAGCAATATGCTTCCAATAAAACCAAATTATGTGTCATCTTTGTTCTTAAATGATAACCTATTCTATGCACAAAATCACTTGTAGAGTGTTGAGACAACCAGTCTATTCCCAAGATGACATCAAAGTTTGCCATCTCAAGTCGATTTAGGTTGCATCCAAATTCTGTCCATCCATATAATTCAGACAATGTTCATAACACTTACCCACCACAACATCTAGTCCAAAAGAGCTTGAACTAGCGAAATCTGGTATAAAGGTCTTAAGAGCTTGTCTAGTTCCTTCATCTCTTATGATTTTTCAAAGACTATCATAAAAAATCTCATATTGCACTCGGTAGCTTACATCTCTTTTATCACTGATGTTCTACCTTGATCTCTCTTTCGTATATCTCGAAAAACATCTTCTGAATATTTACTCATTACATATCCCAAGTCTATCATAAGCATTAGGGTATATGCTTATAAATTCATTAATTCAGCCAAACTCTTTTTGGTTTTTACTTAATCATTTCACTCGACATTGGGCATAACTCAGTATTACTTGTACTAATCCGAATACTATCAATTGCACAATTTTGACTTCATCCTTGTATCCACTCTTAGATCTGCCTTTAGAAATCTTCTGCCTTGTATAGCCGTCTTTAACTCTACTTGAGTGCTATCTATTTCTTTACTAGCTACTCTTGATAGTTCTCACTTTTTGCTCATGCACTCATTTATAGATATGAATCATATCCATCCATTCAGCAATCTCAAAACAGATCCTCCATTACTTCATCTGAGGTTCCTTGGCTATAGAATCTAATCTGAATTTAATCATCTTCCTTCCAATAATTCCCTTATTAACTAAATATCTTATCAATGAATGTCGAGAAATGTAAAAATCATAATGCTTATCCAACAGTGATTCATTTCCTTCTTTCGAATTCAATATAATGACGAACACTTGTTTTATCTAGTGAACTTAGGTTTAAAGGATCAGGATTAAATCTATGGTAATCCAACCATCATCCAAAGGTCGTTAAGTTACATGATGGTCCAAATATATGGAAATAGAGGTTTTATAGTCCTTAACCTCATGGTTACAGGTTCTATTGAGTATATAGTGCCATTGGTCAAGGTACTACAGGAGTAAATCTGGAGAAGTTTTGGTACATCAATAAATCAGGTATAAAATCGAAAAGATATACATTCGGAATGATTAAACCTTTAAATGTTCATTCGGTTCATATCTCTATTCATGGTGTCGATCATGGGGGTAGCTTAGATTGGTATAATCAGGACTAATTATAAGGAAAACATCTATAACTTCAATTGACAGGTTGAATCAAGAAGGTATTCTATCAATGTACGAGAATTAAAATCAGGTATGTGCATCCTCTATAATCATAAGAGTAAGTCAATAATGCATCGCATCCTATATAAACCTATCTAGTTATATGGCCACAATAGATTTGATCCTTTGCTGAAACGTTTGAGGCTTCATCTTCAGAAAATATTCTTCAACCTTTGTCGGATCATTCTGCCATGATGCAGCTATCCCATACATTAGTGGTTGATAAGGGTAACCACGTTGATACACTGCTTGTTGTGTACCAAGCTTCTACACTGGGGTGTGCATTACTAGGACCTACGGTATGGTAGGCACTGTGTTACGGCCAACATGTGCTGGGGGTACACTATTACTACCAATCGATATCCAGCATAATATTGTCCCTCAGAGCGGCCACTACAGTGAGTTATCTCAGCTCACCCAGTACCTGACCTATTGTGTCTGCACTAGGGAGCGGGTTTGTCTTCCTTATATTATCATCAGGACCATGCGTCAGGCTACCATGCCCAATCAGATAAGCAACCTCCCTTATGGCTGGCCTATCACTACACTCCTGCAGCGCTTTCGAGTGGATATGAGGGATGAGATTGCGGTCGAGGACACCATGACATCAGACATTGATTGGGATGCCATTGTCCGGATAAAGATGGATAACCTGTCGATCAGTGATGAGGAGTTAGAGGCTCATCCTCGTCTACTTAGGAGGGTAGCAGTAGCGGCAGCAACAGCAGTAGCAGCCGATGCAACTTATGCAGAAGAGGTAGGGGATGATGATGATTAGATGAAAGACATTCCGACACCTGAACTGCAGCCCATATGTAAGACCCGCACTCTGAAAACCCGGTCTAAACCTTGGTTTTGTGTCATGACAGGTCTTCCGATCATCACCGGGCCAGACGGGGCAAGCAGATAACAAACAGGTACAAAATCAGACCGAAGTCGACCAGTTATACCTGATTTTAGGTATACCGGTCGATGGTACCGGTCTTGGTACCGGTCGACCGGTATGGCCTGCGCAGCTATGTGCGGGAATCTAGAAATTGGTCTCTACGGGTCCCGCTTTCCTGATTTCGAATCCTAGAAGTTTCCTAATCCTAGTAGGGTTACTAAACCTTATTTCTAGCCTATAAATACACCCTTAAGCCTCCTCAAATCCTTTCCATTGTCTCTCGCAAACCCTAGAGAAGAGAAAGAGGTTGGAAAGGAGAATGAGCTAGGAGGAAGGAGAAGAAGCCGCCATTACCATTCAACGAAGCTCACGCTACGCCTGTCAACGGTAAGTGTTCGAATCAATCTTCTTATCCTATGTTAGTTGTGTGGGTGGATCAATACCATGCAAAGTAGGTATTGATCTAAAACCCTAAATTGGCCAATAAAACCTAAGTTGCCGTAAAACCCTAGATTCAAGTTTCGAGATGATATTCATCGAAACGAGACTTGAATGAGTTGGGGATAACTCTAACTCAAAGCCTAGACTTAGAATGGATAGGAGAAACCCTGAAAATCCATGGAGGATGATCGTCGGCAGTCGAAAAACCCATGTATGGTCTTCCGGGGACATACCGATCGACTATACCGGTTGCACATAGTGCGACCGGTATGTTGCGACCGCAACCTCTTGGGAGGTTATCTGTGGGGACCGGCTGACCATACCGGTCGCCAGTCTTTCCCACAGAGCTGCGATCGGTACATGCCACCGGTCAGCTCTGTGAGGGTATCTTGTAACCCTGTTGGTTTTCGATCAACATGAGACTCTAAGAATGTTATTTTAATGAAACCCTAATAATATTGTAGGACTTTGTAACCTATCGTTTGGATCTTGCGACGTGGAGCAAGTTATCGAACGAGCGTCAGGTAAGGGAATCTGACCCAAACCTAATAATTAATGGACAGTAAATTGTTGTTAATCACCTGATTATTTGAGATGTGTTGTTTGTGCATATTCACATGCCATCCTTTACTTTCAGTTATTATTACTGTTCATGCATTGATAGGATGTGATTGTTAGGCATGTGATTGTTTTCGTTAGTGTGTGGAGTGGGGCATGGGCAGGGGAGGACGAGCATGATGCTTCATGCGAGTACCCTTTCTGCGTGTACCTGTGATCGGATTTTGTTTATTCGTTTCAGTTATTTTCGTTTGATATTAAAGGGAAGTAAAAGATATTTATTTTATGTGTTTGAATTTGGATAATGGAATATTTATTTAAATTATCAATAGATACTCAGTTCATTCTATTTAAAGTCTTTCGTTGTATATTTATATTCTGATTGTGGTTATGTGTAATGGTTTGTATGGGTGGACACGGCCTATTCGAGATCCTGGTGTGAACCGTTGGTTCAATGACGGTTCACTCACACCGTTCTGGTTGGATCAGAATTGGGGTGTGACAACTTGGTATCAGAGCCCTCGGGCTCTGTTCCAACAAACCATGTTGCACTTAACTGAGTCGATGAACTGAGTTAAGAGAAAATTAAAAATCTTAATACAAACGCACCTTAAGCATTGTTTGATACCTGAGACGGACTAAGAAAGAGAATAATATACTAGGTTAAATATGAAACTTAACATGTGCACATACACTAGTTAGGAAAAACCATGAAAATTTTCATTAAACAAGGAAATTGTAGCAAATGATATAGTGCTACAGGGTACGGTCCACAAACCGGACAGTTACCCTGTTATATGTAAAACAGTCATGAGTAAATAAAAGAAAAATCATGGGGTAGGGGGCCTAGGAGGTATGGGGTCCGCTATATCATAATCTCGCTCGTAAGCGACCCTGAGCCAGTGCACCTGATCCTGTGTGACTCGGAGGCTGCGAGTCAACTGTGCTAAGTCACGGCTCATCTCCCGCAGGAGCGTCCCTGAGCTCCATAAACATACCCATCATTGAGTCGGGAGGAGGCTGAGATGGTCCAGGCGTGGGGACGGATGGTGGTGGTGCGGTGCAGTGGCTGTGGGGCGGGCACCGGTGCTTCCCCGACCATATCGTCATCATCGTCATCACCCATCTCTCGCCGCATAGGCCGCATTGGCGCGGCTGCTGGCTGCTTCTTTGCCGCTGCTACTCTCCCAAGTGGACGAGGGCGAGCCTCCAATTCGTCGTCACTAACCGGCAGATCGACCATCTGCATCCTCTGTATAGCATCCCAGTCGATGTCGGATGTCATGGTGTCCTCAACGGCTACCTCTCCTCTCAAGCTCACGCCTAGACGGCGAAGAAGGAAAGTGACAAGACGGCCATATGGAAGGTTGCTGGCCCGATCGGCCACGGCCGCGTGATGCATAGTCCGGATGATGAGGTAAGGAAGTGAGATCCGCTCCCCTGTGCAGACGCAATAAGTGACGTACTGGGTGAGCTGGAACAACTCACTGTAGTGGCCGCTCTCTGGTATTATGTTGTGCTGAATAATGCAACTATATACCCGAAGTATAGGCCTCAGGCTAGCCACCTTCATAGGGGCTCCAGGGTTTAAGATCTGATGCGCTATCTCTCGGCGCAAATCATCAGTCAAATAACCTTTCGCCTTGGGGGCGCAGTATACCAAATCCCCATCGTTGGGAATCCCAAGAAGATCAGCCAATTGATGGGTGTTAAATGAAATATGCACACCCCGGACGTAGCTGGTGATACGTAGATCCCTACACTGGTTCATATCTTCGACATCCCCTTCAAGCTCCAAGTTCGCATAGAAGTGCTTGACCAAGTTAGGGCGTGTGGTCCCTGTGTATGAAATAACCGGCAACCAACCTAGAGCGCCAAAAGCCGTCTCCACATTGAACCGGTGCAGTTGTTCCAGGTTGACCCGGCGCCCTGATTCAATACTTTTATTATCGAACCATGGGAACCGAGTTTGTGCTTCCAAGGAGCGAAACCATAGCTCATCTAGCTGTGGAACTGGTGGTGAGGGAGCCCGAGAACTAGAGCCATGAGGGCGTTTCCCGAGAGCGCGTCTAGGAGCCATTTAAAATCTGCAAAACAAAAGAAAATAAGATAAAAGTTAGAAAATTTTCGAAATTTCGGCAGCATAACGACAGCATTTTGGGAAAAAGCCTCGAACTCACCCAAAAACATGGGGAGGAGGACTTACGTAACCCCCACACTCTTCAACAAACCAATCACAAGCAATTCAAATGAGAAATTTCAAGAATTTAAGAAAAATTAGAAATTTTGAAATTTTTTTGAAAACCTAGGTCAAAATATGAAAAAATTCGATTTTTATGTAAACCATTCGGTGGAACCCCAAATTAGTTGAGGGCTTTTGCTCTTGGGGGTCCCTAAACCCTTTCCAAGCCGAAGGAAAAGAGTTCCTACGATTGAAACAACTCGAACAAAGAAAAACCTAGATTTCTACATATAGACGATATGGGAAAATGATAAAGAGATGATGGGGAGGGAGGGATCATACCTAGAGACGATGTACTAGCTCTTGAGTGGAAGAAATCGCCTTCAAAAAGCACCGGTCGGACTGTAGCAACTGAGTCTCCAAAGAGGAATCGCCACCGGAAAAGAAAGGAGGAGGAAAAAGTGAGAAGATCTCACTTTTTCCCGATTTTTATAACCAATATAGGCATACCGGTCGACGGTTTTGCCTATACCGGTCGACCGGTATCACCCAGATATATGCGACCGCTATGTCTCAGTCAGAAATTTTATTCTGACCGGTCGACTATACCGGTCGCAACACTGTATACAGAGTGTCGACCGGTATGTTGCGACCGCTATGTCTCGGTCAGAATTTTAATTCTGACCGGTCGACTATACCGGCCGCAGTATATCCCACAGAGGTGCGACCGGTATGTTGCGACCGGTATGCACCAAAGAGCCAAGAAAATTGAAATTAATTTTTTTTTTAAAATTGTGTAAATGGAAATGTTACTTCTCGACTATTTTCCCTTGCATTATTCAAGACTAACACTACTATTATTGATGTTCTCACGTATTATGTCTTCTTCTCAGATCCAAATAAAATAGTCTGAGATGGCAGGCGGGAAAGGTCGAAGGGGTCGGAAGCGTCATCAGGCCAGGATGCGCCTAGAAGAAGAACAAGTTGAATAAGACCAGGTTAGAAAACCAAGTCCGGAAGTGGAGGAGGAACAGGTTCCAGAAGTACTGACAAATTTACCTGGCCCACCTCACAGGGATTCTGAGACCATTGTTACCAACCTTGTCTATCAGATGCAGGCTCAACAGAAGGAATTTCTGAGCGAGGTACTGAAGATGCTCAGGCCAACAGGTTCTGTTCCCGCTGGAAATACGCCCGAGTCAGGAGGAATTAATACTACCAAACCGATGCAGAGTAGCCCAAGGCCGAGGGGCCAAGCACAGAACGTACCACCACTGCATCGGTTTCCATCGCCTTTTGCGTACCCGGGAGCTTGTCCGTATCCACCACCATGGTACGGAGCAGACACGCAGGGACAGGATGATCTGAGCAGGTCAGTGGATAGATTCTTGAAGTTGAAACCTTCATCGTTCACAGGCAGAACAGGGAAACCATTGTGGCCAGCACAGTGGGTTGCTGAGATGGAAAAGAACTTCCGATTGATGACTTGTACTGAGGAGGAAAAGGTTCTGTTTGCCACTCATATGTTGAAAGAAGACGCAAATGCTTGGTGGAATTCTACTCGGGCATATCTGGAGAATAAGTATACACTGGTTGATTGGGAAGTGTTTAAAGCTGCTTTCTTCGACAAGTATTTTCCAAAGAGTTTCAAGGAGCAAATGGAGAGAGAGTTTCTCAATCTGCAGCAGTCTCAGTCGACCGTAGATGCTTATCAGCAGAGGTACAAAGAACTATTTTTCTTCGCACCGGCTAGTATGCAAGAGGAGGAGACCAAGACACGTAGGTTCACCATGGGACTACGTGGAAGCATCAGAGAGCACCTCTTGGGTCTGGACAAGAAGATCTACAACGAGGTTGTGCAGGTTGCGAGGGTGATAGAGTCCAGTCAGAGGGACAGCTTCTTCGCTCAGAACGGGGAGTGAAGAGATCCGCTAGTGAGAGCTCGGGTGGTGGTAATACTAGACCATTCCGCCCATACAGGGGCACGGACCGCTACAACACTGCGAGAAACAACCCGGCACCACCTGTGCTACAGTTCGCTGGACACAACCCAAATATCAAATGTTATAAGCGTCGAATTGGGGCATGTCGCAAGGAACTGCACTCTACCTAAGAAGCAAGCTCCCCAGCATGGAAAAGTGTATGCGATCACCACTGAAGAGGCAGCCGCATCACCTGATGTGGTAACTGGTACGACTCTATCCCCTACTATTTGGTTTATTCTTTCAGTTTGCATGCGCATATAGAACTAAGGGGCAAAAATTTCTAGGAATTGTAAATGTAGCTGGTATACCCGCCAGAGTATTATTTGACTCTGGGGCCATGCACTCCTTTGTTTCTATTTCTTTTGGGAAGCGAATGGAGTTACCAATCAAGCATTTGAACCCAAGCTTGATAGTTCGCTCTCCACTAGGAGTTGAAGTGGCTTTGACCGAATATTATGGACCATGTACTGTATGTATTGAGGGCCGAGACTTAGAAGCAAGCCTAGTACTACTTGAGATGGCAGACTTTGATGTCATCCTGGGAATGGATTGGCTAGGCCATCATTCGGCCATCCTTTTATGTGGTGAAAGGAAGCTTGTGCTTACTGACAAAGAGGGAAGGAAATATAGTTTCGCTGGGATCAAGCTATCTAGGAAGCGGAAGCTGATCCTCTCCGCCCTAAAAGCTAAGAGATGCTTAGAGAAAGGGGGAGTGGGTTATCTAGTATCTGTAGTCGATCTCACGGCAGAGTCACTCAAGATGGAAGATATAGATGTGGTTTGGGAGTTCCCAGATGTGTTTCCAGAGGAGCTTCCAGGTTTACCAGCGGCAGGGGCTACGAATTTGTGATAGACCTTATGCCAGGTTCGGCGTCGGTGTCTAAAGCACCATACAGGATGGCCCCGACCGAGTTAAAGGAGTTGAAGACCCAATTACAAGAATTGTTGGATAAGGGCTTCATACGACCTAGTATATCGCCTTGGGGAGCACCTGTGTTATTTTTCAAGAAGAAGGATGTAAGTGTACGGCTATGTATTGACTACCGTGAGCTGAACAAGTTGACGATCAAGAATCGGTATCCTTTGCCTAGGATCGATGACTTGTTTGACCAGTTACAGGGTGCAAAGGTTTTCTCAAAGATCGATCTCCGATCAGGGTATCACCAATTAAAGATCAAGGCCGGAGATATTCCGAAGACTGCTTTCAGGACGAGGTATGGGCATTATGAGTTTCTAGTTATGTCTTTCGGGTTGACCAATGCTCCAGCGTCTTTTATGGAACTGATGAACCGAGTGTTTCATGATATGTTGGACACTTCGGTCATCGTATTCATCGATGACATATTGATTTGCTCTAAGGACATGGAGACTCATACAGCGCATTTGAGGGCAGCCCTACAACGACTGAGACAGGTGAAGCTTTATGCAAAATTCAAGAAGTGCGAGTTTTGGCTGAAGGAAGTGGCTTTCTTGGGCCATGTTGTATCTGAAGACGGTATCAAGGTTGATCCAAGCAAGATAGCTACTATAGTAGGATGGGAAGCACCAAAATCTGTTGCGGAGATTCGTAGTTTCCTTGGGTTGGTTGGTTATTATAGAAGATTCGTGGAAGATTACTCCAGGATCGCTGTTCCACTCACCAGATTGACCAAGAAGGGAGAGAAATTCATATGGACAGATGAGTGTGAGAAGTGCTTTCAGACTTTGAAGTCAAGACTTGTCTCTGCACCTATCTTGACCATCCCTGAACCAAGCGTTCCGTTTACCTTATATACGGATGCTTCAGGGTTGGGTATTGGGTGTGTATTGATGCAAGGAGAACAGGTTATTGCTTACGCATCAAGACAGTTAAAAGAGCATGAGAAGAACTATCCTACGCATGACTTGGAGCTGGCAGCGGTTATTCACGCAATCAAGACTTGGAGACACTACTTGTATGGTGAGAAGTTTCAGATCAAGTCAGATCACAAGAGCTTAACTTATCTTTTCACTCAGAAGGATCTGAATATGAGACAGAGGAGATGGCTGGAATTGTTAAAAGATTATGATTGCGACATCCAGTACCATCCGGGCAAAGCAAATGTTGTGGCTGATGCCTTAAGCAGAAAGTGGGCATCGAAACCTGAGGCAGGACCAAGTACAAATGCTGCATTGTGTGCCGCAGCCTCTAGTTCAATCAAAGGTGACGAAGAGCATATAATTGAAACTGCAGAAGATCCAGTTGAGCAAGGCTTGATTCATAAGTTCACTATGATGTTCGCCGCATTGAAGATCTCACCGGATCTAGTTGATGAAGTTAAGGTAGCAATCCTACAGGATCCATATCTCAAGACAGTGCAGGAAGACTTAGAGAAGGGTACGTGCAATCCTGACTTTACCTTGGACTCAGACAAGGTACTCAAGTATCGTGGACGGTTATGTATACCTGAGAGCGAAGACTGCGATATCAGAGACCGAGTTATGACTGAAGCTCATTATACTCCATATTCGGTACATCCAGGAAGTACCAAAATGTACCATGATCTAAGAAGACTATATTGGTGGAGGGGTATGAAGGCTGATATAGCTCGTTTTGTGTTCCAGTGTCTGAATTGTCAACAAGTTAAAGCAGAAAGGCAGAGACCCGCAGGTTTACTACAGCCATTACCGGAACCTGCGTGGAAGTGGGATTGTATCACCATGGATTTCGTCACTGGCCTACCTTTGACACCAAGGTCAGTGGATGTAGTTTGGGTTATAGTAGATCGACTCACCAAGACAGCTCGATTTATTACGGTCAGACCTCAGTATACCATGGAGAAACTGGCCAAGTTATATGTGGATAATATAGTCAGACTTCATGGCGTTCCAGAGAGTATAGTATCTGACAGAGATCCCCGTTTTACATCAAAGTTCTGGGAAGGATTACAGAAAGCTATGGGAACCAAGTTGAAGTTCAGTACAGCTTTTCACCCTCAGACGGACGGACAGTCAGAGCGAACTATTCAAGTTTTAGAAGATATGCTCCGAGCTTGTGCATTAGATTTCAAAGGAGCTTGAGATGAGAAGCTATCACTTATCGAGTTCGCTTACAACATCAGTTATCAGGCTACAATTCAGATGGCCCCATATGAAGCACTCTATGGGAAGAAGTGTCGTACACCCCTATTATGGAACGAGGTGGGGGAAAGAAAAATTGTAGGACCGGAGTTTGTTGAAGAAACTTGCCGAGTGATTGATCAGATCAAGGAGAGAGTAAAGACGGCTCAAGTCCGATAGAAGCACTATGCGGATAATCGACGTCGAGATCTGGAGTTTGCAGTGGGTGACAAAGTGTTCTTGAAGGTATCACCGGTGCGAGGTCTGAAACGGTTTGGTAAAAAGGGGAAGCTATGCCCCAGGTATGTGGGACCGTATGAGATATTGACCCGACGTGGTAATGTAGCATATCAATTGGCTCTACCACCATCTATGTCCAGCGTTCATAACGTGTTCCACGTATCATTACTGAAGAAGTATGTCAGAGATCCATCGCACATCTTGACCGCTGATCCCTCAGACTTGACTGAAGACTTAACATTCGAAGTGGTGCCCGTGATGCTCTCGAGTCGAAAAGTTCAGCAACTTCGAACCAAGGATATCCATTATGTGAAGGTGCATTGGAGAAGCCAAAATGTGGAGGAAATTACTTGGGAAGAAGAGAGCGCGATGAGGAAGGAGTACCCTAACCTTTTCGACGATCAAGGTACGTTCAAATTTCGAGGCCAAAATTTCTTTTAAGGGTGGGGGAGTTGTAGAAACTATAGGCAAATTTCGGGGACGAAATTTCTTTTAAGGGTGGTGGAGTTGTAAGACCCGCACTCTGAAAACCCGGTCTAAACCTTGGTTTTGTGTCATGACAGGTCTTCCGATCATCACCGGGCCAAACGGGGTAAGCGGATAACAAACAGGTACAAAATCAGACCGAAGTCGACCAGTTATACCTGATTTTAGGTATATCGGTCGATGGTACCGGTCTTGGTACCGGTCGACCGGTATGGCCTGCGCAGCTATGTGCGGGAATCTGGAAATTGGTCTCTGCGGGTCCCGCTTTCCTGATTTCGAATCCTAGAAGTTTCCTAATCCTAGTAGGGTTACTAAACCCTATTTCTAGCTTATAAATACACCCTTAAGCCTCCTCAAATCCTTTCCATTATCTCTCGCAAACCCTAGAGAAGAGAAAGAGGTTGGAAAGGAGAAGGAGCTAGGAGGAAGGAGAAGAAGCCGCCATTACCGTTCGACGAAGCTCACGCTACGCCTGTCAATGGTAAGTGTTTGAATCAATCTTCTTATCCTATGTTAGTTGTGTGGGTGGATCAATACCATGCAAAGTATGTATTGATCTAAAACCCTAAATTGGCCAATAAACCCTAAGTTGCCGTCAAACCCTAGATTCAAGTTTCGAGATGATATTCATCGAAACGAGACTTGAATGAGTTGGGGATAACTCTAACTCAAAGCCTAGACTTAGAATGGATAGGAAAAACCCTGAAAATCCATGGAGGATGATCGTCGGCAGTCAAAAAACCCATGTATGGTCTTCCGGGGACATACCGGTCAACTATACCGGTTGCACATAGTGCGACCGGTATGTTGCGACCGCTACCTCTCGGGAGGTTATCTGTGGGGACTGGCTGACCATACCGGTCGCTAGTCTTTCCCACAGAGCTGCGACCGGTACATGCCACCGGTCAGCTCTGTGAGGGTATTTTGTAACCCTGTTGGTTTCCGATCAACATGAGACTCTAAGAATGTTATTTTAATGAAACCCTAATAATATTGTAGGACTTTGTGACCTATCGTTTGGATCTTGCGACGTGGAGAAAGTTATCGAACGAGCGTCAGGTAAGGGAATCTGACCCAAACCTAATAATTAATGGATAGTAAATTGTTGTTAATCACCTGATTATATGAGATGTGTTGTTTGTGCATATTCACATGCCATCCTTTACTTTCAGTTATTATTACTGTTCATGCATTGATAGGATGTGATTGTTAGGCATGTGATTGTTTTCGTTAGTGTGTGGAGTGGGGCATGGGCCTGGGATCGCTCTTCACACTAGCACCTTTTGTAGTATTCTGTCTTAGGTACTGGTATGGGTAGAGTATCAGGGGAGGTACGTGGGTATCTTTGCTCTATCTCTATTCCATGGTGGGTGCATGTGGGCCAATGGGGGTGTGATCCATGAGGTGCCACACACTCGTGTATAGAGGTGCGGGGGCCACCAAACCTTTCTATAGCACATTGCAAACTTAAAACCAGACCACAGCATAAAATTGATTGTTACTCATGCATAATCTTGTGAAACTGTCTGATTGTCTTATTGAGCTGTGTTGTGAGCTCACCCCTTGTATATATAATGTTTTTAGATGTTGATGCAGGTTACACTGTGGACGACTATGTGAACGCTCCGGCGTACGGTGGTGTAGCTGCTCTGGATGTACAAGTAGGGGAGGACGAGCATGATGCTTCATGCGAGTGCCCTTTCTGCGTGTACCTGTGATTGGATTTTGTTTATTCGTTTCAGTTATTTTCGTTTGATATTAAAGGGAAGTAAAAGATATTTATTTTATGTGTTTGAATTTGGATAATGGAATATTTATTTAAATTATCAATAGATACTCAGTTCATTCTATTTAAAGTCTTTCGCTGTATATTTATATTCTGATTGTGGTTATGTGTAATGGTTTGTATGGGTGGACCCGGCCTATTCGAGATCCTGGTGTGAACCGTTGGTTCAATGACGGTTCACTCACACCGTTCTGGTTGGATCAGAATTGGGGTGTGACACCATACCTGCAGCAGGACCATCCCAGCCTCCTTTCGATACCGTGATGGGTATGTTTATAGAGGTTCGGGATGCCCAGCGCAAGATGAACCTTGACCTAGGGCTCCTCTCTCGCAGCCTCAGAGTCACGCATGAGCAGGTACACTGGGTCAGGGTCGCATATGAGTGTGACTATGACATCGCTGACCCCATTCCTCTGA
Organism: Protea cynaroides; assembly: GCA_028583415.1. Classification (NCBI taxonomy): domain Eukaryota; kingdom Viridiplantae; phylum Streptophyta; class Magnoliopsida; order Proteales; family Proteaceae; genus Protea; species Protea cynaroides. The sequence goes on from CM053270.1 coordinate 20,730,214, forward strand.
TGCCCCCAACCCCATGATAGGTCACCTTATATTTCTCTCCCTCACAGTACATTGACTTTTATAACAGGGTAACTGTTCGATTTGTGGACTGTACCCTATAGCACAATTAACTTTTTACTCTTGAAATGTTTTATGGTTTATTCTTTGATACGCTTCTTACTTGTTATTGAAATTTATGATCATTCTCGCTTGTTATTATGGTCTCTTTGTTAGAACATGTCTGTTTATTAGGTTCTCACTTTTAATATAGTACATTATGCTCTTTAGTACTTAGTCTCAGGCATCAAACAAGTGCTTAAGGTGTGTTTTTATTAAGACTTCTAAATTCTTCTTATCTCAGTTCATTAACTTAGTCAAGTGCATGTATGGTCTGTTGGACAGAGCCTAAGAGCTCTGATACCAAGTTGTCACACCCCAATTCTGGCTGAACTAGAAGTGTGAGTGAACCGTCACTGAACCAACGATTCACACCAGGATCTCAGTAAGACCGTGTCCACTTATATAAACCACTGCACATAACCATAATCAGAATATAATTAAATACAGAGGAAGTCTTAAATTAAATGAACTGAGTTCTCTATTGATAATTTAAATAAAATATCCAATTATTCAAAACACCAGAATGTAAATAATTATCCTTACATCACTTATAAATCCAACTGACTATAAGTAAAATAAACAAATCCAATATCCTAGAGGTACACGCAGAAAGGGCACTCGCATGAAGCGTCCTGCTCGTCCTCCCCTGCTTGCACTTCCAGGGCAGCAACTCTTCCATATATTGGAACGTCCACGTAGTCCTCCATAGTGTAACCTGCATCAACATCTAAAAATAGTGTGTACACAAGGGGGAGCTCATAACTTAGCTCAGTAAGAAAATCAGACAATGCAACACACATCATGCATGAGTAACATTCACATTATGGTCTAGTTTTAAGTTTGCAATGTGCTATAGAAAGGATTGGCGGCCACCGCACCTCTATACATGAGTGTGTGAATCCATCCAATGGATCAAACACCACTGTCGTCCCACATGCACCCACCATGGATTAGAGATAGAGCTAAAGTGTCCGGATCAAACACCGCCAACACTTTCCCTGATGCCCTACCCATACCAACATGTAAGCCCCTATTGGCGAGGACTTGCAAACTGGGCTCGCAACTAACCAATCCTATAGGTCATCACAGTAGGCCCTATCCCAGCACAGCTCCCTATGGCATAGAGATAGAGGCCAGAGACCATAGTGCCACTTCATCCCCTTGATACCCTACCCACACCAAGCATGCTAAGACAAAAGCAATACGAAAAGGTGCTAGTGTGAGGAATGATCCCAGACCCCAGGACCCTTCCACTCCACACACCAATGAAAACAATCACATGCCTAACAGTCACATCCTAGCATAGCGAGTATGCATGAACAATATAATAACTGAAAGTAAAGATGACATGCGAGTATACACAAACACCATTCCACAGAATCATAATTATTAACAACGTTTTACTGTTATTAAGTTATTAGGGTTTATGTTCGATTCGCTTACCTGACGCTTAATTGCTAGCTTGCTCCACGTCACAGAATCCAAACTCGCTATCACAAGGTCCTACATGATGTTAGGGTTAAATTAGAATTAGTTTCTTAGGGTTTACGTTGTTCAAAAAACCAACTGGGTCAAAAATACTCCTCACAGTGCATACCGGTCGTAGTACCGGTCGCAAGCACCGGTCGTGGCACTATGGGGAAAGGTGCAACCGGTATGGTCGATCGGTCCCCACAGACCAGTTTTCGAGAGGTACCAGTCGCATATGGTGCGAGCGGTATGGTCGACCGGTATGCCTCTGGAAGACCATCAACTCGGCGTTCGCCTTCCGTCGGTCACCCCCCATTGGTTCTAGGGTTTCTCCTATGCATTTTAGGCTTGATCAATGAGTTAAAGTTGTTTCATGTTCCATTCAAGTCCTAGTTTCGATGATCCTCAGCCTAGAATGCAAATCTAGGGTTCATCGACTGTATTAGGGTTTGATGGAAAATTTAAGGGTTTTAGATCAATACCTCTCCTTGCATGGTATTGACCAATTCATGACTAATCATCTATAATGCTTAACTTAGAGGAAGGTTCAAGCACTTACCGTTGGTTCGCAAGTATGGTGTTCTTTGTTCGACGGCCAACGGCGGCTCCTCTCCCTCCTTCCTTAGCTCTTTCTCCTCTCTAGGGTTTGTGAGGCTCAATGAAAGAGTTATAAGGAGGTTTAAGGGTCCTTAAATAGACTAGGATAGAGTTTAGGAAGTTTCCTTATGTTAGGAAAGTTCTTAGGCTTGAAATTTGAAAAGTGGGACCTGTAGAGATCCGTTTCTAGATCTAACTAGTCTGCCTGTGCAGACATACCGGTCGACTGGTACCATCGACCGGTACCATCGGCCAGTATGAAAAATATCATATTTTTAGGTTCGTTTTCGTACCTGTTTGTCATCTGCTTGTCCTGTCTGGTCCGGTGATGATTAGAAGACCTGTTACAACATGAATTTAAGGTTTAGATAGGGTTTATGGAGTGCGGATCTTATAGATTTCTCCTCTTCCCAAGATAGGTCTTCCATGTGTTGATTCTTCCACTTGACCTTGACGTGGTGAACGTATCGATTTCTTAGGTGTTGAACCTTCCTGTCCAAGATCATTTGTGGTTCAAGTTCCATTGTCAAGTCTTCATTGAGCTGAGGAGGGTCGACTTCCAATACATGGGATGGGTCTTGTATGTACTTCTTCAACATTTATACGTGGAATACATCGTGCACATCTGCTATAATGGTTGTAGCATTAATTGGTAGGCTACAGTTCCACACTTCTTCAAGATCTTATATGATCCTACATATATAGGACTCAATTTTCCCTTCTTACTAGAGCATTTTAGTCCTCTAAAAGGCAAGATCTTCAAGAACATCTTGTCTCTTACAACAAACTTAATGTCTTTTCTTCTGATATCAGAGTAGCTTTTCTGTCGAGCTTGGACTGCTTTGATCCTTTCCCTTATTATGTCCACTTCTTGGCAAGTCTCTTGGATGAAATCTGGTCTAACTATTCTTCTTTTTCCAACTTCTTCCCAATACAGTGGGGTTCTGCACTTTCATCTATAAAGAACTTCATATGGAGCCATGCCAATACTGGCTTGGTAACTATTGTTATAGGCAAACTTCATCAAGGATAGTTTGTCGTCCCATGCTCCTTTGAAGTCTATCGCACAAGCGCGGAGCATATCCTCTAGTTATGAGTCGTCCTCTTTGAGTGATCTGTTTGTGGATGAAAGGCTATACTAAATGGCAATTTTGTGTCTATTGTGTGTTGCAGACTCTCCCAAAACCTAGATGTGAATCGTGGATCTCAGTCTGATACAATACTTTTGGGGTACTCTGTCCAGACGAACTACTTGATTTACGTATAGTCTAGCCAGTCTATCCAACCTATATTGAGATTGAATTGTTATAAATATTGCTATTTTTGTGAGTCTATCGACGATTACCCAAACAACATCTATGTTTTTGGGTGTCAAGGATAATCCTGTGACAAATCCATTGTGACGCAGTCCCATTTCCACTCTGGTACTGGTAGTGGTTGAAGTAACCCGAATGGTTTCTGGCGAACTACCTTTACATGCTTGCATGTTAAGCAATTGTATATAAAATCTGCTACATCTACTGTCACACCCCAATTCCGGCTGAACCAGAAATGTGAGTGAACCGCCACTAAACCAATGGTTCACATCAGGATCTCAATAAGACCGTGTCCACTCATACAAACCATTGCACATAACCACAATCAGAATAATAATAAATACAACGGAAGTCTTAAATAGAATGAATTGAGTAATCTAGTGATAAATTTAAATGAAATATCAAGTTATTCAAATTCCCAAAACTTAAATAAATATCTTTACATCACTGTATTTCCAATCGAAAATAAATAGAATAAATTAAAATCAAATCCTAAAGGTACACGTAGAAAGGGCACTTGCGTGAAGCATCATGCTCGTCCTCTCCTACTTGCACGTCCAGGGCAGCCACGCCTCCATATACTGGAGCGTCCACGTAATCCTCCACTGTGTAACCTGCATCCACATCTAAAAACATGTATATATACAAGGGTGAGCTCACAACTTAGCTCAGTAAGACAATCAGACAATGCTACATACATATGCATGAGTAACATTCACTTCATGGTCTGGTTTTAAGTTTGCAATGTGTTATAGAAAGGATTAGCGGCCACCGCACCTCTATACACGAGTGTGTGAAGCCGCCCAATGGATCAAACACCACTTCCGTCCCACATGCACCCTATCATGGAATAGAGATAGAGCTAAGGTGTCCGGATTAAACACCGCCAATACCTCCCCTAATACTCTACCCATACCAACACGTAAGCCCCTATTGGCGAGGGCTTGCAAACTGGGATCGCAACTAACCAATCCTATATGTCATCACAGTAGGCCTTGTCCCAGCGTAGCTTCCTATAGCATAGAGATAGAGCTAGAGTCTAGTGGCCAGGCCGGAGACCACAGTGCCACTCCCTCCCCCTAATACCCTACCTGCACCAAGCATGCTAAGACAGAAAGATACGAAAAGGTGCTAGTGTGAGGAATGATCCCAGGCCCCAGGCCCTTTTCATTCCACATACCAACGAAAACAATCACATGCCTAACAGTCACAATCTAGCATAGCAAGTATGCATGAACAATAATAATAACTGAAAGTAAAGGATGACATGCGAGAATGCACAAACATCAATCCACAGAATCATAATTATTAACAACATTTTACTGTTATTAATTATTAGGGTTTAGGTCAGATTCCCTTACCTGACGCTTGTTTGATAGCTTGCTCCGCATCGCAAGGTCCAAACATGCTATCACAAGGTCCTATACGATATTAGGGTTTAGTTAGAATAGATTTACGTTGGTCGGAAAACCAACAATGGCAAAACACATTTCATAGAGCTGACCGGTCACAGTACCAGTCACAGCACTGTGGGGAAACCTGCGACCGGTATGGTCGATCGGTCCCCACAGACCAGTCCCCGGGAAGCACCGGTCACAGTACCGGTCACATATGGTGCGACCGGTATGGTCGACCGTTATGTCTCCAGAAGACCATACATCCGATTTTTCAACTTTCGTCGATCGTCCCCTAATGATCCTAGGGTTTTTCCTACACATTCTAGGTCTGAGCATTGAGTTAGAGTTGTTTCCAACTCCATTAAAGTCCTAGCCTCGATGATCTTCGACTTAGAACTTGAATCTAGGGTTTACCATTAATTTAGGGTTTGACGGCAAAATAGGGTTTAGATCAATACCTAATTTGCATGGTATTGATCCAAGCAAACTAACCAGCCTAGAGTCATAATGTAAAAGAAGGTTTAAGCACTTACTGTCGACTTGGGGTAAGGTGTTCTTCATCGAGCGGCAATGGCTGCTCTTCCCTCTCCTTCCTAGCTCCTTCTCTTTCTTCACCCTCTTTCTCCTTTCTAGGGTTTGTGAGGATCATGGAAGAAGTTTTAAGAGATTTAGAGGGGTTTATATAAGCTAGGTTTAGGTTTAGGAAGCCTCCTAGCATTAGGAAAGTCCTTCGGTTTGAAATTTAAAAAGTGGGACCCGTAGAGATCTGTTTTTGGATCTTAGTGGTCTGCTGCGCAGACTATACTGGTTGACCGGTACCATCGACCGGTATGAATTAATTCATACTTAATTTGGTCCGATTGGTCCGATTTCATACCTGGTTTGTCATCCGCTCGTCCCGTCTGGCCCGGTGATGATTGGAAGACCTGTTACGACATGAATTCAAGGTTTAGATCAGGTTCATGGAGTGCGGGTCTTACATCTACCTTCATTCCTCTCCACCAAACTGACTTCTTCAGGTCATGATACATCTTTGTACTCCCCGGATGGGTTAAATAAAGAGCATTGTGAGCTTCCCTTAGAATCCTTTCCTGGAGGTCTGTGGCCGTTAAAGGAATGCAAAGTCTACCTTGAATCTGAGTGAACTGTCTAGAGAAAGAACAAAATCAGGTTCTGACTTTCCTCTTCATAGGTCCTCCCTCAGAGTTCGGAGGTAGAGGTATGTAGGTAGCTCCTTTATTACCTCTATAATCAGGTAAGCTTTTATCTGCAAGGTTGCGAATATGCTTGCAAGTTCACAAATAACTTGATTCCCCAGGGAATCTTCTGACAAGTCAAATGCATCTTGAGCTTATCCTCTTGAGGTCAGAACCGAACCTAGTTCAATTCCTTCTTTAGGCTTTGCTAGACTCTTCTTGCTTAAGGCGTCGGGTACTACGTTGGCTTTCCCGGGGTGGTATGAGATTTCATAGTCAGTTTTTCAGTAATTCCACCCATCTTCACTGTCTCATATTTAAGTCCTTTTGAGTAAACAAGTAAGGCTTTTGTGGTCGGACTTAATCTGAAGATTTTCTCCATACAAATAGTGTCTCCATGCTTTAAGGGAGAACACTGTTGTTACTAGTTCCAAGTCGTGTAGTGGGTAGTTTTCCTCTTGCTTCTTCAGTTGTATTAAGGCATAAGCTATGACTTGTTCTTCTTGCATGAGTACACATCCCAGGCCTAGCTTGGAGGCATCAGTATATAGAGTAAAAGGCTCTCCTAGTCTTGGAATGGTCAGAATAGGGGCTGAGACCAATCTTTCCTTCAAGGCTTGAAAACTTCTTTCACACTTGTCTGACCAAATGAATATCTCCCCCTTTTGGTTAATTTAGTCAGTGGTACTACTATTCTAAAGTAATCTTCCATAAATCTACGATAATACCCTGTTAAACCCAAGAAACTTTGACCGTTCTAAGTGCTTCCTAGTTCATAATGGCTTTAATTTTACTGGGGTCTACCTTGATCCCTTCTACTGATATTACGTGACCTAAGAATGCCACTTCATTCAGCCAGAAATCATACTTTTTGAATTTGGCATAAAGTGTCTTTTCCCATAGTCTTTGCAATGTTTGGTGTAAGTGTGTCTTGTACTCTTCCGCATCCTTAGAGTAGATTAGTATGCCATCAATAAACACAATAACTGAAGTATCCAACATATCATGAAATTCCTGGTTCATAAGCTCCATGAACGAGGCAGGAGCATTTGTCAACCCAAAGGACATGACCAAAAGCTTATAGTGTCCATACCTAGTGGGAAAAGCCATCTTAGGTATGTCACTCTCCTTTATCCTTAATTTGTGATCGGAGGTTGATCTTGAAAAACACCATAGCACCTTAAAGTTGATCAAACAAGTCATCTATGCTCGGTAACAGATATTGGTCCTTGATGATGAGCTTGTTCAGTTCTCTGTAATCAATGCAGAGACGAACATTGTCATCCTTCTTCTTTACAAATAGTACTAAAGCGCCCCAAGGAGAAATGCTAGGCCTTATGAAACCTTTATCTAGCAGTTCTTGCAATTGTGCCTTTAACTCCTTGAGTTCAGTAGGCACCATCCTATATGGAGCTTTTGACACTGGTGTAATGCCAAGTAGCAAATCTATCATGAACTCAATTGCATGTTTCGGTGGTAGTCCTGGTAACTTCTCTAGAAACACATCCAAAAATTCATTTACCTCCTTTAACTTTTCCAGATGAGGTTGCTCGGTTGTAACCTTTAGGACTAACACTAGAAATCCTAAATCTCCATTGTAATGAAATTTGATTGCCCTGAGCGCTGAAAGGAACAACTTCCTTTTCTTTGTCCTCTTTTCTCCCTTGAATTCGAATATTTCCCCATTTTCATCTTCAAATTTCAATTTCTTCTCTGCACACTAGAGACTAGCCTTATGTTGTGATAACCAGTCCATTCTCAATATCACGTCAAAGTCTGGCATTTCTAGATGGATCAGATTTGCTTTCAGGCTTCTACCTTCAGCTAGAATTGGACATGGTCCATGGTATTCATTATCTAAGACCCGCACTCCACTAACCCGGTTTAATAGTGTCGTGTCAGGTCTTCCCATCATTGCTGGATCAAATGGATCGACCGTGTGAAGAAGAATCACGAGACCAAGAATGAGAATTGATTTAAAAACATTAAAAAGTATGTGTATGGTCGAATACCTTGGTAGGTATGGTCGACCATACGGTAAGAAACAAAGGTCACTGACCAATGACCCTACGGTCAATGTTTTCAACCATATGGTCGATGGATTCTGCGACCGTATGTCTGACCATGAGACCTCAAATTTGACTCCGTGTTTGGAAACTTTTCAAATTAAGGGGGGATCTCTTTCCTACTATTAGAGAACTCTATATGGAGAGTTTTTTCTCTATATAAAGGACGTTCCTCAACCCTTTTTCACTCTTTTAGAACATTAGTAAACCCTAGAGGAAGAGAAGGAAGAAAAAGAGAAGGAGAAAAGGAAGGAGAAGGTTTTGCTGAGAAGATTCTAGCTCTCTACCATAGGCAAAGGTATGAACCTAATCTTTGAAGATGTAAGTTCTATGGAATAAGGCTTTTATGGAGGATTGGAGATGTCAAACTATTATGATCCATGTGATTCTTTGATTCTTTGAGTAATTCCCAAGGATAACCATGAGGGATGAGTTTAGTGATAATGGTCGACGAGAAACTATTAATGATGGCCATAGGAGAAACCTTAGGATGAACCCAAGTGAAGAGCCGAGGAGTTGACCCAAGAAGAACTCGGATTGAATGTAGTTTGTGTAAGACCCACACTCCATGAACCCGATCTAAACCTTTAAGTCATGTCGTAACAGGTCTTCCAATCATCACCGGGCCAGACGGGACAAACGGATGACAACCAGGTATGAAAACGGACCTAATGTATGATATTTTTTCATACCGGTCGATGGTACCAGTCGATGGCACCAGTCGACCGGTATGTCTGCGCAGGCAGACTACTTAGATTTGGTAACGGATCTCTACGGGTCCCACTTTCCAAATCTCGAGCCTAAGGAATTTCCTAACGTAAGGAAACTTCCTAAACTCTATCCTCGTCGATTTAAGGACCCTTAAACCTCCTTAGAACTCTTTCATTGAGCCTCACAAACCGTAGAGAGGAGAAAGAGATCAAAGAAGGAGAAAGAGCTAAGGAAGGAGGGAGAGGAGCCGCCATTTGCCGTTGGACGAAGAACACCATAATTGCGAACCAACGGTAAGTGCTTGAACCTTCCTCTAAGTTAAGCATTATAGATGATTAGTCATGAATTGATCAATATCATGCAAGGCAAGGTATTGATCTAAAACCCCTAAATTTACCGTTAAACCCTATAGTCGATGAACCCTAGATTCGCATTCTAGGCTAAGGATCATCGAAACTAAGATTTGAATAGAACATGAAACAACTCTAACTCATTGCTCAGCCCTAGAATGTATAGGAGAAACCCTAGAATCAATAGGGGGTGATCGACGGAAGGCGAACACCGAGTTGATGGTCTTTCGGAGGCATACCGATCGACCATACCTATCGCACCATATGCGACCGGTACTGCGACCAGTACCTCTCGGAGACTGGTTTGTGGGGGACCGGTCGACCATACCGATTGCACCTTTCCCCACAGTGCTGCTACCGGTACTTACGATCGGTATACACTGTGAGGAGTGTTTTTGACCCAGTTGGTTTTTCGACCAACGTAAACCCTAAGAAACTAATTCTAATTCAACCCTAACATCATGTAGGACCTTGTGATAACAAGTTTGGATTTTGTGATGCGGTGCATGCTAGTAGTCAAGCGTCAGGTAAGGAAATCAGACCTAAACCCTAATAATCTAATAACAGTAAAACGTTGTAAGTAATTACGGTTCTGTGGAATGGTGTTTGTGCATACTCGCATGTCATCTTTACTTTCAGTTATTATATTGTTCATGCATACTCGCTATGCTAGGATGTGACTGTTAGGCATGTGATTGTTTTCGTTGGTGTGTGGAATGGAAAGGGCTTGGGGTCTGGTATCATTTCTCACACTAGCACCTTTTCGTATCACTTCTGTCTTAGCATGCTTAGTGCGGATAGGGTATCAGGGGGAGGAAGTGGCACATTGGTCTCTAGCTTGGCCACTAGACTCTAGCTCTATCTCTATGCCGTAGGGAGCTGTGCTGGGATAGGGCCTACTGGGATGACATATAGGATTGGTTAGTTGCGAGCCCAGTTTGCAAGCCCTCGCCAATAGGGGCTTACATGTTGGTATGGGTAGGACATCAGGGGAAGTGTTGGCGGTGTTTGATCCGGATGCTTTTATAAGACCCGTACGCCATGAACCCGGTCTAACCTTACATTTTGTGTCATGACCGGTCTGCTTATCATGGTCGAGCCAAGTGGAACAAGTGTGTGAAGAAACCCAAGACCCAATATGAAATTTTACTCAAAAATAGTCAAAATGAGGGTAGGGTCGCATGCCTAAACAGGTAGGGTCGACCCCCTGTCTGACCCGTGACTTTTTGGTCTGGGGGTCGCAGGGGTCTCGAATTGTCCGACCCCCCATCGACCCTCTACCATCGACCCCCGGAAAATAGCAAAAACAGTACGAACCGAAAATTACGAAACTTTCCTAATTTCAATGGGAACCTTTCCTAAACTCAATGTGACTTATTTTGGGAGGTTTTACTCCATAAATAGGACGTCCCTAAGCCTCTTTCACTCCTTTTACAACCCTAATTGGATTGGGAGAAAGAGAAGAGAAGGAAGAGAAGGAGAAGAGAAGGAGAATTGAAGAAGAAGACCAAGGAAGAGGAAATTCAGAGGAAACTCTGAGTTTCAGCAAACCTAAGGTTTGAATACATTCTCCATGATTTATTTAGGAGTCTAGAATGGTTCATGAAGAGGGTATGATTTAGGAGAAACCCAAATCATTCATCCATGGGAGGATTTCAATGAAATCCATGGAGGAAATCATGGTAGGCAAAGTAAGGAAAAAACCTAGAGTTTTAAGCCATAGAACAAGCATAAAATGGATGGTGGAAGTAAGCCATAGGACCCAAACATGAAAGAATGGACTGTAGGATGAAATTCTCGACTCAAACCACGGGGGATCGCACCTAGGGTCGATGGAACATCCGACCCTAGCATCGACCCCCAGCATTTGGGAAGCCCAGGAAAGGGGTGGTCCCACCCAGGGTCGATGGAACATCCGACCCTGGCATCTACCCTACCCCTGGGGGTCGCAGAAAACTGCTACCCGTCCTGCTACCCCCACTTAACAGCAAGCCTAAAATTGTCAGAATGAATTCTAACTAAAATCTATCGACTTGTTAGGTTTCCTATTGATATAAAAGTGATTCTTAAAGCTTGAAAGAGGATCTACCATCAAGCAAAGGTGAGTGAACAAGACCTAAACTAATTGGTTAATAATAAACTGTTTTATTTCTTGAGTCCAATGCCATGACTGATTCTATGCGTGTATGCTTGTATGTGCATTCAACATGTCATCCAATATTTTTTATTATTACTGTTCATGCATATTTAAATTTATTGTTTATAACATGATGATGATGATGATAGGAATAGGCATGTGAATGTATGTGTGTGGTTAGTGTGCTTGATGCGAGCGAGTATCAGGGGGGTGTCATAGGCCGGGCCTCAGTACTCTAGCTCTATCTCTAACTCAAGTCTTGTCCACTGACATCGTCGTATCGCCATTACCTTAGCAAAACTATTACGTCATAGAGTATCAGGGGAGGTGGGCTCGGACCGTGTAGTCTCTGAATCCGGGGGGCCTTAGCTCTATCTCTATGGATGTATTGAGGGATGCGGGGGTGAGGCCTTGGATACACTATTTGACATTAGGATTGGTTAGTTGTGAGCCCAGTTTGCAAGCCCTCTCCAACAAGGGCTTACGTGTTGGTATGGGTAGAGTATCAGGGGAAGTGTCATAGGTCGGGCCTCAGCACTTTAGCTCTATCTCTATTCCATGGTAGGGTGGATGGGGACGACAATAAACATTAATCTTTGAACGGGCCTTCACTCCCTGTGCATAGAGGCGAGGCGGCCACCGAACCTTTCTATAGCGCATTGCAAACTTATATACCAGACCAAAGATATGAATGAATGCATGCATATATTTGTTGCATTGTTTTGTTTTCTCACTGAGCTCAAGTTGGAGAGCTGACTCTCGCACGTGTAATTCTTTTTAGTTTCTGATGTTGCAGGTATTACGATTGAAGATTATGTCGACACGCCAACATATGAACGGGTGGAGGCTATGAATGAGCAAGCTGTGGAGAACGAACATGGTTTGTTAAGAGAGCGTTTCAACTGTGGATACGTTTAGTGTTTAGACTTCGTATTTTGTATATTGTAATATGTATTAAGTTATGTTTTGGTTATTTGGAAATAAATGGAATATTAATTATTTATCATGACTAGACCTCACTTCATTATCTGTAAGACTTTCGCTATTTACTTTATTATCTCTGATTAATGTGGAATGTGTTTTGATTTATCGTATGTGGGATAGCCTATTCGAGATCTTGGTTGAACCGTTGGTTTATTGACAGTTCATCACACCATTCCGAATGGTACGGAATCGGGTGTGACAACTTGGTATCAGAGCTCTCAGGACTTTCCCATGAAACCTAAATACTTTCACTAGAGTCCATGAACTGAGTTAGGATAAATTAAAAGTTTTAATACAAACACACAATAAGCACCTGTGTTGGTTGAGACAGAACTTAAACAAGAAAATAATGTACATATAAAAGGTGGAATCATATATATACACTCAAACAGAAAGAGAAGACCAAAATTTATCCTGATAAACAAATAATATAGGGTACCATCCATAAGTTGGGTAGTTATCTACGTATACAAGGGATATAGTACTGTAGCAAGAAGGAAGCATCTGTACAGTAGAAAATTGGAATACCGAGTTGATACTCACAAGATATGAAACTCGATGTATTTGGGAAAGAAGAAAAATGGCTAGTAACACCTAAGTCCCTGCAATGGTAAAGGGAAAGATCTCAGGCTGAATGCAACAGAGATAAGAGAACAATGGCCATAGACTAAGAATAAGAGTAACAACAAGAAGATAAAGCTATACTCCTGGGTGACATGGAGACTCAGAATGAGATCCACCACAAGCTGATCCATTACCCACTGAGCATTAAGTAGAAGCTGCAACTTGACCCCACCACTATCTGGGTCGAGAACAACCAGACCACTCCAGCCAACCACCTAGACTATTAAGTACCTTGGTTATGGTTGTCATAAACTTGACCCAATAAAATACAAGAGCAACAACAGATGAGACTGACTATGCAAGTTGTTATGTAAATCACTACCCAAGTTGCTGATGCTACATCAACACCTCCGGGTCAAACCAAGTACGGTACCAATTGGTAGCATCACTGTACCCCAACACCTGTTAGCTATAACACAGTGCTTACCACACAGCAAGTCCCAGTAATGCACACCCCAGTGCAGAAGTTTAGTGCACAACAAGTAGTGTATCAAGGTGGTTAACCTTATCAGCCACCGATGTATGGGATAGTTGCATCGTGACAGAATGATCCGACAAGGATTGAAGAATGTCTTCTGAAGATGATGCCTCAGACATTTTCAGCAAAGGATCAAATATATTATGGCGATATAAGTAGATAGGTTTGTATGGGATGCGGTGCATTATTGACTTACTCTTATGATTATAGAGGATGCACATACTTGATTTTAATTCTCGTACCTGGACAGGATACCTTCTTGATTTAACCTGTCAATTGGAGTTATAGACATTGTTTCTTTAGTATTAGTCCTGATTATACCAATCTGAACCACTCTCATGATCGACAACATGAACAGAGATATGAACTGAATGAACAGTTAAATGTTTAATCATGTTGAGCGTACATATTTTCGATTTGACCTGATTTACTGATGTACGAAAACTTTTTCCAGATTTATTCCTATAGTGCCTTGACCAATGGCATTATATAGAATCTGTAACCATGAGGTTAAGAGTTGTAAAACCTCTATTTTCATATATTTGGACCACCATGCAACTTGACGATCTTTTAATGCCGGTTGGATTACCACAGATTTACTCCTGATCTTTTAAACCTAACTTCACTAAATAAAGAAAGTGTTTGTCGTCATACTAAATTGGAAGAAGGAAATGAATTGTTTTGGATAAACATTCTGATTCTTACATTTCTTGACATCCATTGATAAGATGTTTAGTGATAATGGAATTATTGGAAGAAAGATGATTGGATTCAGATTAAATGCTATGGTCAATGAACCTCAGATGAAGTAATGGAGGATCTATTTTGAGATTACTGATTTGATGGATATGAGCCATGTCTATAAAAGAGTGCATGAGCAAAAAGTGAAAACTATCAAGAGTAACTAGGAAAGAGTAGATAGCACTCAAGTAAAGTTAAAGATGGTTATATCGGTATGAATTTTGACAAAGCAGAAGATTCCTAAAAGCAAATCTAAGAGTGGATACAAGGATAAAGTCAAAATTGTGGCATTGGTAGTATTCAGATTAGTATAAGTAATACTGGGTTATGCCGAATGTCGAGTGAGATGATTAAGTAAAGACCAAAAGAGTTTGGTCGGATTAATGAATTTATAAACATATACCCTAATGCTTATAGATAGACTTGGGATATGAAGTAACAATCGTAAGATATTTTTTCGAGGTATATGAAAGAGAGATCAGGATAGAACAAAAGTGATAAAGGAAATATAAGCTAATGAACTTTTCAAGATATGAGATTATTAGCGATGGTCTTTGAAAATCATAAGAGATGAACGAACTAAACAAGCTCTTAAGACCGTTACACCAGATTTTCTAGTGCAAGCCCTTTGGACTAAATGTTGTATGGGATGAGTGTTACGAACAATGTCCAAATCATACGGATGGATAGAATTTGGATGTAACTTGAGTCGACTTGAGATGGTAGACTTTGACGTCATCTTGGGAAGAGACTGGTTGTCTCAACACTCTACAAAGTTGTTGTGTGCATAGAAGAGGTTATCATCCAAGAGTAAAGACGGCATATAAATTAGTTTTATTGGAAGCATGTTGCCTAAGAAATGAAAGCTGATCCTCTCTATGCTAAAGGCGAAGAGATGCTTTGAAGAAAAAGAAGTTGGATATATGGTATCTGTGGTATACGTTACCAAAGAAGCACCACAGATGGAAGATATTGATATGATGTATAAATTTTCGATGTGTTTCCAAGAGACTTACCTGGGTTACCATCTGATCATATGACCAAGTTCGTCATCGACTTGTTACCAAGGACGATACTTATGTCAAAGGCACCTATGGAGTAGTTCCTACGTAGTTGAAGGGATTGAGACTTAACTACGAGAGTTATTAGACAAGGGTTCTAATCGGCTATGTATTGTGTCACAGGGAACACCAAAGCAATCCGTGAAGAAGAAGGACGGTAGTGTCAAATTATGTATAGACTACCGGGAACTAAACAAGGTCACAATCAAGAATCGATAATTACTACCTCAGATCGATGACTTGTTTAAACATTTGCAAAGAGCAAAGGAAATTTCTAAGATTGATCTTCAAGGTATCAACAGCTGAAGAATTTGGACAGCGATATCTCAAAGATACCTATAGAATCGGGATTGGACATTATGAGCTCTCGATTTTGACGTTTGGATTAACCAATGCCCCTACATCTTTTATGGAGCTGATGAACTGGGTGTTTCATGACATGTTGGACACATCGGTCATAGTTTTCATAAATGATATTTCGATTTATTCCAAGAATGAAGCAACTCATACAACAGATCTTAGAACAGCTTCACAACAGCTGAGAAGGGAAAAAACTTTATGCCAAGTCCAAGAAATAGGAGACCTAATTAAACAAAGTGATCCTCTTAGATCACGTAGCATCATAAAGAGGGATTAAAGTGGACCCTATTAAGAAAAAGTAATCATATGGTGAGAAACACCTAAAGAATATTACGAAGATCAGAAGTTTCTTGGGTTTAGCTGGTTATTACAGACGATTCATGGAGGACCACTCTAGGATCACAATACCTCCTACCAAGCTAACCAGGAAGGGAGAGAAGTTTAATTGGACTGACAAGTGTGAAGAATGTTTCCAGATTCTAAAGTAAGGTTGATATCAACTCCCATCTTGATTAATCGGACACTAGGGAAACCGTTTACCCTAAACATCGAAGCTTTCGGATTAGATCTAGGATGCGAGTTGATGCAAGGTAAATAAGTGATTGTATATGCTTCAAGAAAACCGAAGGTGCATGAGAAGAGTTACCCTACTCATGACTTGGAATTACCAGTGATGAGTTATGCAATCAAGACTTGGAGACATTACCTATATAGAAAAGAATTTCAAATTAAATCGGATTACAAGAGTTTTATTTATCTCTTCATTAGAAAGAGTTGAACATAAAGATAAGAAAATGGCTGGAATTGCTCAAGGATTAAGCCTGTGTTTCAATGTCTGAATTATCCGAGCAAGGCTAAGGTAGTAGCTAAGGCCTTGAGCAAAAAGAGAATTATAAAGTCCGAGGAAGGAACCAGTATAGATGTTGTCTTATGTTTCACAGGAACAAATTCAGATTGAAAGGAGAGTAACATATAATAGAAACTCGTGATGATCCAATTGAGCGAGAATTTATGGATGAACTTATGGAGCAATAGTTCGTCGGCTGCGCTTCTGGCATTAAAAATCATCTCTGAATTGATAAACGAAGTAAAGGTAGTAATTTTGTTAGATCTGTATATAAGAACGGTGTAAGCAAATTTAGAGAAAGGAAAACCAAACCCTGACTTACTCCGGATGCAAAAAAGGTCCTATGATACAGAGGATGATTATGTATACCTGAAGTGAAAAATGATGATCATAAGATATAAGATAAGGTTAAAAGCCCATTCTATTCCGTATTGGATACATTCTAGAAGTATAAAATATAACATGAAGAGATTATTTTGGTAGAAGGGAATGGAAGTAGTTGTGGCTAGATGCATGTTTCAGTGTCTGAATTATCAGCAAGTAAATGCTGAAAGACAAAGACCAACATGGCTTACCATAACCACTATCGGAGCCAGTCGGGAAGTGGAACTGAAGTTCAATGAACTATGTCAATGATTTGCCACTGACTCCCAGATCGGTTGACATGGTTTGGATGATTGTTGATCGCCTTACGAAGATAGCTCATTCCATTGCTATACGACCTCAGTATGCTTTGGAGCGGCTAACCAAGCTATATGTGGATTGAATTTGCTACCAAGCTACTATGTAGATGTCACCTATAAAGCATGGTAAGGTAGAAATGTCAAATTCCTTTGTTTTGGAATGAAGTTAGTGAATGAAGAGTTTTAAGACCTGAGTCTATTGAAGAAAACTATCGATTGGCAGACAAGATCAAAGAAAAGGGGCAGGATAGCTCAAGATGTCAGAAGAGACACCAAGACCTTGAGTTCGCCATAAGTGACAAAGTGTTCTTGAAGATATCACTTATGTAGAGTTTGAAACGATTAAACAAGAAGGGAAAGTTATATTCTATATAGGTGTTGGATCTTATAGACTTTGGAGAGACAAGTTGCATATCAATTAACGTTACCTCTGTCCATGTCTAGCGCGCATGATGCATTTCACGTGTCTCTATTAAAGAAGTAATTGGAGATCCATATCAGAGATAATGACCATGGATCCACTGGTTTAGATAGGAGATTCAACTACTGAAGTGGTACCAGCCTAGTTTACTGGTTGGAAGGTACAACATCTCCAAAGCTGGGATAATTAGTATATGAAGATAACCTGGTGAAGACGATACGCGGAGGAGATTGCATGGGAGGAAGAAGATGCAATGCGGAAATAGAATTCCCACCTAAATTTAAATTTTGAGGACAAAATTTATTTTAAGGATGGGGGAGTTGTAAAATCCGTACTTTCAAATTTCGAGGATGAGATTTCTTTTAAGGGTAGTGGAGTTGTAAGACCCGCACACCACGAATCCGGTCTAACCTTACATTTCATGTCATGACCGGTCTACATATCATGGTCGAGCCAAGTAGAACAAGTGTGTGAAGAAACCCAAGACCCAATATGAAATTTTACTCAAAAACAGTCAAAACGAGGGTAGGGTCGCATGCCTAAACAGGCAGGGTCGACCCCCTGTCCGACCTGTGACTTTCTGGTCTGGGGGTCACAGGGGTCTCGAATTGTCCGACCCCCCATCGACCCCCTACCATCGACCCCCGAAAAACAGCAAAAACAACACGAACTGAAAATTAGGAAACTTTCCTAATTTCAATGGGAACCTTTCCTAAACTCAATGGGACTTATTTTGGGAGGTTTTACTCTATAAATAAGATGTCCCTAAGCCTCTTTCACTCCTTTTACAACCCTAATTGGATTGGGAGAAAGAGAAGAGAAGGAAGAGAAGGAAAAGAGAAGGAGAATTGAAGAAGAAGACCAAGGAGGAGGAAATTCAGAGGAAACTCTGAATCTCAGCAAACCTAAGGTATGAATACATTCTCCATGATTTATTTAGGAGCCTAGAATGGTTCATGAAGAGGGTATGACTTAGGAGAAACCCAAATCATTCATCCATGGGAGGATTTCAATGAAATCCATGGAGGAAATCATGGTAGGCAAAGTAAGGAAGAAACCTAGAGTTTTAAGCCACAGAACAAGCATAGAATGGATGGTGGAAGTAAGCCATATGACCCAAACATGAAAGAATGGACTGTAGGATGAAATTCTCGACTCAAACCATGGGGGGTCGCACCTAGGGTCGATGGAATATCCGACCCTAGCATCGACCCCCAACATTCGGGAAGCCCAAGAAAGGGGTGGTCGCACCCAGGGTCGATGGAACATCCAACCCTGGCATCTACCCTACCCCTAGGGGTCATAGAAAACTGCTACCCGTCCTACTACCCGTCCTGCTACCCCCACTTAACAGCAATCCTAAAATTATCGGAATGAATTCTAACTAAAATCTATGGACTTATTAGGTTTCCTATTGATATAAAAGTGATTCTTAAAGCTTGAAAGAGGATCTACCATAAAACAAAGGTGAGGGAACAAGACCTAAACTAATTGGTTAATAATAAACTGTTTTATTTCTTGAGCCAATGCCATGACTGATTCTATGCGTGTATGCTTGTATGTGCATTCAACATGTCATCCAATATTTCTATTATTACTGTTCATGCATATTAAATTTATTGTTTATAACATGATGATGATGATGATGATAGGAATAGGCATGTGAATGTATGTGTGTGGTTAGTGTGCTTGATGCGAGCGAGTATCAGGGGGTGTCATAGGCTGGGCCTCAGCACTCTAGCACTATCTCTAACTCAAGTCTTATCTACTGACATCGTCGTATCGCCATTACATTAGCAGAACTATTACGTCGTAGAGTATCAGGGGAGGTGGTCTCGAACCGTGTAGTCTCTGACTCTGCCAGGGGGCCTTATCTCTATCTTTATGGACGTATTGAGGGATGCTGGGGTGAGGCCCTGGATACACTGTTTGACATTAGGATTGGTTAGTTGCGAGCCGGTTTGCAAGCCCTCGCCAACAGGGGCTTATGTGTGGTATGGGTAGAGTATCAGGGGAAGTGTCATAGGCCGGGCATCAACACTTTAGCTCTATCTCTATTCCATGGTAGGGTGGATGGGGACGACAATAAACGTTAACCTTTGGGTGGGCCTTCACACCCTATGCATAAAGGCGAGGCAGCCACCAAACCTTTCTATAGAGCATTGCAAACTTATATACCAGACCAAAGATATGAATGAATCCATGCATATGTTTGTTGCATTGTTTTGTTTTCTCACTCAGCTCAAGTTGGAGAGCTGACCCTCACACGTGCAATTCTTTTTAGTTTCTGATGTTGCAGGTATTACGATTGAAGATTATGTCGACACGCCAACATATGAACGGGTGGAGGCTATGAATGAGCAAGCTGTGGAGAACGAACATGGTTCGTTAAGAGAGCGTTTCAACTGTGGATACGTTTAGTGTTTAGACTTCGTATTTGGATATTGTAATATGTATTAAGTTATGTTTTGGTTATTTGGAAATAAATGGAATATTAATTATTTATCATGACTAGACCTCAGTTCATTATCTGTAAGACTTCCGCTATTTACTTTATTATCTCTGATTAATGTGGAATGTGTTTTGGTTTATCATATGTGGGATAGCCTATTCGAGATCCTGGTTGAACCGTTGATTTATTGACGGTTCATCACACCATTTCGAATGGTGCAGAATTGGGGTGTGACAGTTTTAGCTCTATCTCTATTCCATGGTGGGTGCATGTGGGACGATAGTGGTGTTTGATCCATTGGGCGGATTCACACACTCGTATAAGAGGTGCGGTGGCCGCCAATCCTTTCTATAGCTCATTGCAAACTTAAAACCAGACATAATGTGAATGTTTCTCATGCATGATGTGTGCTGCATTGTCTAATTGTCTTACTGAGCTAAGTTGTGAGCTCACCCTTGTATATATACATATTTTTAGATGTTGATGTAGATTACACTGTCATGGACTACGTGGACGCTCCAGTATATGGAAGAGCTGCTGCCTTGGAAGTGCAAGCAGGGGAGGACGAGTACGACGCTTCATGCGAGTGCCCTTTCTGGGTGTACCTCTAGGATATTGAATTTGTTTATTTTATTTATTTTCAATTGGATTTATAAGTGATGTAAGGATAATTATTTACGTTCTGGTGTTTTGAATAATTGGATATTTTATTTAAATTATCAATAGAGAACTCAGTTCATTAAATTTAAGACTTCGGCTATATTTAATTATATTTTGATTATGGTTATGTGCAATGGTTTGTATGAGTGGACATGGTCTTATTGAGATCCTGGTGTGAACCGTTGGTTCAGTGACGGTTCACTCACACTCCTGGTTCAGCTGGAATTGGGGTGTGACAGTTTGTGACCAAAAATCGTATGGTCACAACTACGGTCGACAACAGCATGACCATAGCATGATCAAAGTATCGACCATAGGCATTCGAGAAGAATTTAGAAAACATATGATCGCAGGTATGGTCGCATATAGGGTGATCGTAGGGTATCGATCGTATGTAGTAAGGTCGATACAGCATGAGACCATAGGACCCATCAGACACCTATCAGTGATCTGTTTCAAATTTTCGACTACTGTAACATGGTACATATGAACTCTAACTCAAATTCATACAACTTTTAGGTTATTAAATTGATTCAAAGAAAGTTACAAGGCTTGGAAGGAGATCGAGCTTTGCTAATAGGTGAGGAAACAAGACCTAAACTAATTGGATAATAATAAACTATTTATTTTATTGAGTTCAATGCCATGACTGATTCTATGCTTGTATGCTTGTAATGTACATCTCACATGTCATCCAATATTACTGTTATTACTGCTCATGCATATTTACTTTTGTCTATTTACTACCATGTTGACTGATGATGATAGGAGTAGGCATGTGATTGTGTAAGTGTGGTTAGTGTGTTGGATGCGAGTGGAGCATTAGGGGGAGGACGTGGCATTGTGGTCTCTGACCTAGTCGCCAGACTCTAGCTCTATCTCTACTCAAGTCTTGCCCACTGACATTGTTGTATCGCCATTACCTTAGCAGTACTATTACGTCGTAGGGAATCAGGGGAGGTGGTCTCGGACCATGTGGTCTCTGACTCTGCCGGGGGGCCTTAGCTCTCTCTCTATGGCTGGGGTGAAGCCTTGGACACACTAGGTGACATTTAGGATTGGTTAGTGGCGAGCCAAGTTTGCAAGCCCTCGCCAATAGGGGCTTACGTGTTGGTATGGGTAGGGCATCAGGAGAAGTGTTGACGGTGTGTGATCCAGACACTTTAGCTTTATCTCAATTCAATGGTGGGGTGGATGTTGATGATAATGGTGTTTGATTTATTGGGTGGGCTTACACACCCATGTATAGAGGTGTAGTGGCCGCCAATCCTTTCTATAGCACATTGTAAACTGAAAAATCAGACCAAATATATTGAATTGAATGCATGTATATGTTTACGCATTGTTTTATTTGCTCACTGAGCCATGATGTATGCTCACCCTTTCGACGTTGAATATTTTTAGTTGACGATACAAGTCCTACTATAGAAGACTACGTGAATGCGCCATCGTATGGACACATGGCGGCTATGGACGTAGAAACTGTGGAAGATGCGCATGATCCTTCATGCGAATGCAATCAATGTGTCTTTGATTAGTTTAGTTATATTTTGGTTATCGGACCTGTAATTGATTACCTTATTTTATGTTTTGAGTTATCTGAAGATAACTGGATTAAATACTTATTTTATCACTGTTAGATACTCAGTTCATTATTTATAAGACTTCCGCTTATTTGTTTATTATCTCTGATTATTACCGTAGGATGTGTGTGTGGTTTGATATGGTGGGTACGACCTATACGAGATCTTGGTTGAACCATTGGTTTATTGACGGTTCATCACACTATTCTGATTAGTCTGGAATTGGGGTGTGACATGTTAAGTATGACTTCAACATCGAGAGGTGATCTCACTATCAATAATGTTTCTAAGGTCTTGGTATCACCTCCTATCTTTTCCCTAAAAGACGGAGATACAAAGGAATGGGTGGCTCCTGAATCGACTAGTCTGTATTCCTGATTCACTAACAATACCTAATAATATTACCATGTTTTAGATGCATGCTTATACATTCAAATAAAATTAATCTCAGAAGCATACCTGTTACCACATTTGGTGATGCTTCAACTTCCTCTGTAGATACAACATAGACCTTCTCAAACTGTATTGCTTTAGGCAGAAGTGGATAGGTCCTAGCATAGTGTCCCATCTGTCCACAATTATAGCATTTCAGGTTTGCAGGTGCTGGGACTACTGTGCAATTATCTGTAGTTGCGGCCTAAATTGCTGCTGATTTGGTTGTGGTTTGATTAGTTCTGAAGGTCTTGCTCATCGCTCTACTACCAGCAAAATTTGATGTCCTCTTGTTACCTCCCTTTTGGGCAAAGTAACTATCTCTCAAACTAGCTTTAATGACCTTGGCTATCTGGATAGCCTCTGAGTAAATCTCCATTCCAAGGGCATCCATTGTAGCATGTATATTACCCCTCAATCCCTTGGTAAATCTTCAAGCCTTAGCAGATTCCCCTTTCATGCTTAGTGAGGAGGCAAAGTAGAAAAGTTCCTCAAACTTGTGCTGGTACTCGTCCACTGTTTGTTGTCCCTGCGAAACATTGAGGTATTCTTCCACCTCCATTTTATCCATGAAAATTCTGGGGAAATACCTATCAAAGAAAGCCTCTTTGAAGATTTCCCAAGTGATATGTGGGTGCTTCGCAGTTAAGAGTGGCATGGTAGACTCCCACCAAGTGTTGAGTTCTCCTTCCAACATATAAGTTGCACATAGGATCTTCTCATCCTCATTGCATATCATCATTTAGAGTGTTTTCTCTATGGACTTGATCCATATGGCAGGCTGCAATGGGTTGGTCTCAACTCAGATAAACTTTAAAGGTTTCATCTAGAACTTTTCAATGGTTCAAGACTGATCATAATGTAGCATAGGAGGAAGTGGTGGTGGATTCTGATTTGCCACTTGATTCTGATTAGGTTCATTGCCTGCTCTATTTAATCCCATGGATGATCCAGCCTGGTTCATCATATTCCCTCTAGCTGGTGGTACATTATTGTTTCTATTTCCTTTTTGTCCAGCTACCTGTGCTGTAAGTACTGGGGTCAGAAGGGTTCTCAGATCATCTAGAAACTTTTGCTAATGGTAGCGTGTCGAATGCACCAATTCAATTAAATATTTCTTTACTGATCTGATTAATAAACTGTAAATAGGATAAGCAAAAGTCGATCCCACAGAGAATGAATTGATTAAAATTTATATTCTACTCAAACTAAATATACTAACTAATGCTAATTAAACATAATAACAAGGGGGGGGGGGGTTGGTTGTTTGAATCAAATTGAAAGTAAACAGACAGAATTTAAATAGGAAGATAATTAGATGAGAATATTCAGTTCTGGGTTCAATATCCACCCACACATGCTATGAGTAAAATTAATTGCAATGTTAATCTCTTCCTTCCAATAAGAATTAAAGACCCTAGATAACAATAAGCTTTGTTACCCGAGTTTTCCCTTAAGTACCTCAACTGAAACAAGCTCTTTAGAGAGATCTAACCATTGAACAACATTGAATAAGCTCTCAATGTTTAATTCAATGGCAACATTAAGAGGGTGGAAAAAAGATCAATCTAAGCAATAATCACACACAAGCGGGGATTATTTAACTTAGGTTATATTATTCACAATGATGAGATGAAAACTTGGACATAATCATCTACCACTGCTTGCTACTTGTAATTAGAATTAGGACGATTATGTATCACAGATTCTAGATCTAGTAATTAATATTAATCTAACCAATTCAGTAGGCCATTACTGAATTATTCAGATTGTCTGAATTAAAGAGAAAAGAATAACATAAGTAATTCCAATAAAAGAGAGAAGAACAACAATGTTACTGAATAGAGATTACACCATTGACATGAGTTTGGGCTTCAAAATCCCCTTAAATTGAATAAGAAAATTAGCTAGACATTACAATCCTTTAAGAAATAAAAAAATTTCCAGCAAGAGAGAGAGAGAGAGAGAGAGAGAGAGAGGGAGAGAGAGAGAGAGAGAGAGAGAGATTTTATCTTAACACTAATGCTCTATATATAAAACAAGACAATACTTTGTGATTTATAACGGATTTTGATTTATAACTCCTTCTTTGTGTGGGATTCCTTCTTCATGTAGGAGTTCTTCTCTATTTAGAATTCTAAAATTATAGAGTCTTCTTTTCTTATTTGGAGTCCTCTATTGTAGGTTTAGGTTTCCTAACTTTATTAGGAGACTCTTTATGGAATTTACAACTACCGTTGAATGCTTCAATCAAATCAGAGGGTTACTCCAATTTGGATTCGATTAGATTTTCGTGTCAGACTTTGAAGCCACATTTGGAGACCCAAACGAACTTGGATTTTTCTCCATAATACCATTATGAAAAGGTTGAGACGTCCTCTACAATTTTACTGAAGACAATTTTTCAATTCTGAAACTCCTTTTACGTCAAAAATCTACATGAAACTCAGAACGTCAATATTAAGAATGCTGGAATTTTCTTATCTTTTAACAATTAATTCACCATGTCTCTAAAATATGTCAAATTAATAAAATTCATCATATTCAATTCATTAACCCGTAAAACATATTAAAAAAACATAGTGCAAAGAGAATAAAAATATAAAAATTACACACCTATCAGCTAACTTGCCTTGACTGCCCTTTGTTGCTCTTGGCTTAAGGTAAGGGCCATATTCCTTATGATAGTGGGGAGGTTGTCTGGGGTGACTTCAGGTGGTGGGGAATGCTCTCTAGTTGAGAGGATCCTCCCACATTAGTGGTGGGTGGTTGAGTTCCATCCAAATTAGCTATGTCATTCAATCCATCTCCAGGTGAAGGATTCTCATCATCACTCTCACGTGGGTTATTGCATCTACCTGGGGCCATTTCAACCTATTTGACTCCCTAAAACTGACATTAATACGGTTAGTAGCATTACCTACAACAGTGATACAAGTAATGGTAATAGAACATGCGTAAAAATGTCATCAAACACATTCAAGAAGAATCATATATGTTGTTTATAATTTATCCGGTCGATATGTTCGAATTCGACTAGTTCTGACTGGTATTGCATCCGAGGGCTTTTCTAAGTTTTCTGGAACTTGTCCGTACCTGGGTCAGTCATTACAGACCAGCGTTCGACCATCTGTCCGAATTCTTCCAGAATGTCAACCTTTCAGTTGGATGCTACATCGGTTGTTACTCTGGACTTTACTTCACTTGGGTTTCGCGACTGGTTGGGAAATTTTTCACCTAACTATAAATCAAAAAGTGATTCTTTCCCACATTTCTCCTTACAAGTTTTGCCCTAAGCGGCAAGGAACTTCTATTTTGCCTCCAGAAGCTTGTTCTTGCCTCCGAGTACTACTTCCATCATCAAGTTCTTCACCAACTACCGTTGGCATGGATTGAAGATATGATTTCTCCTCCTCTCCTATTGAAATTCAATTCCTAGGGTTTTGGGAAATGATGTAAGGTTTCCTTTGAGTTTTTCCTTGGAGCTTTTTGTCACTCCGATCTCGCAAGCAGCTCGTAGATTACTCAAATATATCAAAACCCAAGGTTTTATCACTTTATATTTAGTTTTATTAAGTTTGCTCTTAGAACAATGTTTGCTTTAAGCTATACTATGGTTGTTTGTTGATAATGCAAAACTTCTCATCCAAGGAAAACTATCGTGAGCCAGTCACGACGTAGTGACCCATCGGCATTTGATAAGATTCATTTTGTTTCTTTAGATGCTCAACAAACATTTTCAAAGTTTGAAAGAAAACTGGTCGAATCAGGTCGATGCGTGCTGTTAGATGAGTTGGAATGGTTTGACGTCAGAGCCACTTTCGATGCTATGGGATGGTCTCCCATGTTAGAAATTTGACATCACCATGACGCCTGACTTGGTACGACTTTTCTATTGCAACTTACGTGTGATAAGTGGTATGAATGACGATGATGTTGCTGCAGAACTTAGCATATCCTGCCGGGTGTTAGGTAGAGTATCTCTTTTGACATTAGACAAGCGGCTGAAATGTTTGGTATCTCTATGGGTGGAGACATAGCATACTGGGGACTTAAGGATAGGAACTCCTTGACTGAGGTTATGCAGCTAGAGATTGCAAGTCAGATTCTCTTACCAGGTAAGCATCATAAAACCTTCAACTATCGCCCCTTGCCCCAAGTGTATGGTAGAATTATTCAGCACAACATCCTACCCCAGGGTGGTCATTACAATGCGCTATCTTTATTTGGTCAATTCCTAGTTTATTGGCTTGTGACTACGCTTTCAGTCTGTTTACCCTACATCCTTATGCGGACCATGATTGTGGCTTTAGATGGTTCTAGACCTTCAATTCTTCCTTATGGCATGCTATTCACTCACCTCTTTTCACTTCTGGGAATCGAAAAACTAGATTTTGATGCATATAAAGAGACAGTAGCATCTTCTTTTGGCTGGTATGCCATCTCTAAAATGCATCTTTATAATGTAGTGCTATTTGATGATTAGCTCGAGGCTCGTCCGTGTTTTGGAATGTTACTAGATGAAGAAGTTGAGAATAAAGCAGAGGATGATGCATGACTGGGTGCTGAGGATGAAGGTAAAGACCAAGTAGGTTCATCTCAGCTTCCCATTGACATGAACATCCTACTGGCCAAGCTACGCAGTATTCAGGATTACCAGAGGCAATTTGTGCACTCTGTAGAGAACAACTTTAGGCATGTATGGTATGCCCAGTCATCACTCTTGTCTCAACTCGTCACGATACAAGTAGCCATGGTAAGGGTAGGTATAATGTCGGACAATGACATTAGGGACTCGGTGGCTGCATAAGACCTACCGTCGAGTTCGTGAGTCCACACCATCAGATCCTGAGTGATTAGATGATCTCTACAATCTTACATTGTTGTTTTAGAACTATGTCTTATTTCCCTATTCAAGTTGTAGTGCTTAATCTCTAGTTTTCCCCTAGCATCTTATGCTCTTTTGTTGGTTATCACACAATACACAAGTTTAGTTTCATATTTACTAGTTATGCTCTTTAAGCTTTTATGATCCTATTGCTTAGGTTACTATAGAATACTACAGCATTGACTTGGTTCGTATAGTGTAACAGAGCTTATCGCTCTGATACTAAATCTGTCACACCCCAAAATACCGGTCTAAAATTTTTTTGGGATATGATTGGATCAACACCATGGTTAGGATGTGATCCCACCAGGACCTCATAAGTAGTGCACACACATACCAATCACGTACCAATACAATGCCATATACACAACTCTAGAGTAATAAATAGCGGAAGATAACTAGATAACCATGAGCATCCTAATTATAAATAAGAGTAATAATACCCGTGTGTTACATCTTTTATAACTTGTTCACCAATCATGTCCATCATCAAACTTAAAGTATTATTGCCCTATAAACCATGGGCTAACTAAATGTAGTTTAATCAATCCAAAATAAAATAATAAAAGAAAACTATTCATTGTTCCAAAGACTCTTCAATAAGAAAATCTATCCATTGAAGATATGTGCATCGCATTCACAGTCCGCGTCATATGCTTCGTCTTCATACAACATCCCTCTTAGCTGGGCTAAGTGAGAGATCACCGGCACATTCAAATAATCAGCAATAGTGGTACCTGCAACATCATCTAAAAAGAATGGCATACGCAAGGGTCAGCGGTCCAACATGAGCTTAGTGAAAAACAGACAGGGAAGCAAGAAAGATGCATGATCAGTTTATAATACATAGCAATGCAATAGCCCGGTATTCTATATGCTAGTATACTATGGTAAGGCCTAGCTACACTTCCCAGAAGCTGACTATAACCTCCATGCACTGGAGTATTTGGACACTTACCAGCCTACTCCAATAGCCCCGGTAAAGCCATGCGACATCCTAGTCAGAATGGTGAACGGGCAGCAAGTCCAGCCAGTGATGCTCTAACGAACACTACTGACCCTTCCCCCTTATCACTCCACTCTACTAGTGCCTAACCCCCTACTGGCCAGGGTTGCATATAGGGGTAGTGCCACTAACCAAATCCTATATGTCATCTGAAATATCCCTCTCACCAATCCTAGCAGGAATCCCAGACCATCCGTTTTGCCCCCCCAAGATGCTGTCATCCCGCTAGGGGTGAGTGACATACCCGTTAAGAATTACCTAGCAGGTCGGATCCAGCGGTCCTCGACCATTTCACCACTGCCTACTAGATCTCAGTCACATACATCCACACAATAATCATATATTATAAATGCAAATTCATGCACAAAGAAGTTATTGGATGACATGTTATTACAATAATCATGTGGCACAATAATCGTATATTATAAACACTCTAAAATCGATTAGGGGTTCTGTTCCTCACCTGATATCACGTATTTGTGGTTATCCAAGCTAGAGTAATCAATGTTCCAGATGTGCTCTACACCTATATTGAGTGCGTGATTATTGGTTATGATATCTTCATTATTTATTATCGAATTATAGAAGTCTGGGGTTCGCTGGTCGGTGTCTCGATCGCAACTATCACGATCGCCGTAATGTCCAACAGAGGTCAGAACCTTCTGTCAAAGGTTGGTCATGGCATTAGTCGGTACAATATCAATGACCACCTCATCGTCTAGTAAATTCCAGAGACCTTTCTGGGGTTAGTCGGTCGCTACGCCAACACTTATGATTCATCGTTCGATGTATTGTCCGACCTCTTTTCGAAGGTCCATTAATGGTCTTCCAGATTAGAATTTTACTATAAACTTAGTCCACACATTGCTAATTTAGTGTGGTCCAATGGTAAGGTACCTCTTAGGTCTAATATCAACCTAACAGGGATGGAATTCAAGGTTTAACCTAAGTCATTCAATGAAAGTATATATTCTCAAGCTCAAGAAGGATATGGTAATTCTGCCATTAATGGAGAATGATTACTAATTACTTCTAATTTATATTATTTGATGGAGTATTGAATTTTGCATCAAAATCTATAGTAAGTTCAGAGTTTTACAAACAATGGCTTGATCAATGTTGATCGGTGGTGTACGTCGTCGGCAAATCTCCAAACACAATATGCTGTCAAGCTTCTCCTTTTTCCTCTCCTTCCTCCCTTTCTCTTAAGAATGTGTCAGAGTTTTCTAAGATTGATACATACTTAGAGGAGGGTGAAAAGGTAGGGTTTTTATTCTTTTGAGGTGTCATTCTTGGAGTAGAACTCCTAGTTTAAACAAAAAACTCCTAGGGGGTTGTCAAGTGGCTGGAGTTTGAATTAGGGAGGGAGTCCTCCCATTCTACAACTCCAAGGGTAGTTAGGATAGCTGTAGACCCCTCTAAATTCACCTATGGGTCCTAGAAATATCCTAAATAAGTTCCCAAAATGAAACTAACTGTTAATCTCGAGGATGGGTCAGTTTTAGCTTGGCCGGTCGATGTTTTTGGTCAGTACATTATCGGGTTTCCTGACTGCCAGTAGCAACCGACCCCCTTGAAGATTGCACATTAACACATGGCAAGAAAAGTTTGAGAGTTTAAAGGGTACCTGCCGTGCTAGTCATCAAATTGGTGTCGAATTGGGTTCGTCTACCATGGAAAACTCTAGCAAGAAAGAAAATCCAAGATAGGCTGGGTTTTCTGGGTGCGGGTTTTACATAACATCTTCTCCAAAGTGAGGTAAAGCCCTTGTTGAAGCTTATGGAAGAGCAAGTGTAGAGGTAGGCCTCTTCTTCTTTCTCTTCTTCTCTTCTTCTCTTCTTTCTTCTTTTTTCTTCTACTTCTCACGTACCTCTTTTCTACTTTTAGTTTTTTTTTTCCTTTCTTTTGTTTTCTCTCATTCTTCCCTCCCTACTCCCTTCTTCTTTTCTCTCTCAATCTCTCTTCCTCTCTCAATCTTGGCCTCTTTCTTTCTTTTTTTTTTTCCTTTTTTCCTTTTAAAGCCCACGACCCTTTTTTTCCTCTTTTTTTTAAATCCCCCTTTCCCTTATCTCTCTCTCTTATCTTCTCTTTCACTCTCCCTTATCTCCCTCTCCCTTCTCACAGACTCTCTCTTTCTCTCTCTCTCTCTCTCTCTCTCTCTCTCTCTCCCTTATCTCTCCAACTCTCATAATCTCTCCCTCTCTCACAGACTCTCTCTCTCTTTTATCTTTCTTCTCATTCTCCCACTCGAATTCTCTCTCTCTTTCCTATCTTCTCTCTCACTCTCCCGCTCTATGTCAAGGGTTTCACTCACTCCCTTTCTCTCTCTCTCTCTCTCTCTCTCTCTTTTTCCTATCACTCACTTAGTCCTACTCTCTCTCTCCCTATCTTTCGATCCCACTCTCTCTCTCCTTATCTCTCCCACTCTCCCATCTCCCACTTATACTTAACCTCTCTCCCTTTCTTATGGACTCTATCTCACCTTTATATATCTCTCTCTCTCTCTCTCTCAAACTCTCTCATTCTCTCTTTCCTATCACTCGGTCCCACTCTCTATCCCCTTAGCTATCGGTCCTACTCTCTCTCTTAACCTCTCAGCTTTATCCATATATATATATATATATATATATATATATATATATATATATATATATATATATATATATATATATATAGCATATAACATATATATGCATAATATACAATATACAACATAATATATGTACATACATAATAATATAATGTATAACATATGTATATATATAGGTGGCATAGTACTGGTTGAACTGGTCTGGTCTGGATTAGGCTGATCTATTTTAAACTGGTCTGGGCCACTATGGATTGGGTTGGGTCAAGCTGAATTGGTTTTGACTGGGGATGACAAAAATGGGGTGCTTACAGATGCCCCTCTTTGGCTAAGATTGAATCAATTGAGGCCGAAGAAAAAAAAGAAAGCGACCCCTTTTTGCTCAATTTTTAACTTAATTGGAGTTCAACTGTGATTGCTCTCTTGAACTGTTGTTGTAACTGTAACTGTATAACCTATATTGTAATTGTTCTGTACCTTTATGACCTCTACTTTACCTGCATTTTTGAGGTAAATAGATTGTGAGTACCAAAATGAACCGTGTCGGTTGGGGTCATGGTGATAGACCAAATTTGGGGTATGTCCCCAAATTGCCTACATATCCCTCAAGACCTTTGTTTCTTAGGAATCAGGTCCGGAAACATAGTTCGAGATGTGTTGTTCCTTACTTATATTTTTTATTTTATTTTTCTTTTTTTCTCTTTTTTATTTTTATTTTTTGCTTTCTTTCTTCCCTTTCTTTACTTGTTGTTTCTTTCTTTTCTTCTTTGGACTGAATCTGGAACATATTCCAGATTGGCTACGTATCCCTTGAGACCATTATCTCTTAGGAATCAGGTTCTGTGTGGTTCGGGATGTACTCTCTTCTTTGTGCTTTCTGTTTATGCTTTCTCTTTCTTTCCTTGATTTTTCTTTTTCCTTTGATCTCTTTTCTCTTATTTATTTCTCTTTATGTTTTCTCTATTTCATTCTTCTTCCTTCTTTCTTGTGTTCCTTGATCATTCTGCTCCTTTTGTGCTTTGATCTTTCTTTCCTTGATCTTTCTTTTTTTTCTTTGCTTTCGTATTGTTCTTTTTTTTTTTTCATTCCATTTCTGCTTTCATTCATTCTTCTTTCTGTTCTGTACTCACCTTTCTTTCCTTTCCTCTTTTCTTCTTTTTTCATTCATATTTTTCTTTTCTTGTTCTTTCCAATTCCTTACTTCATCTTCATCTTCTTCTTTCATCTTCATTCTCAAGACCAATCAAAACTTCCAATAAATATTGAGGTGGCTGCAATGGGGCTTAGAACTTGTACTTTGCTCATTAACATTGCTTGGAATCCAAGAGGATCTAGGGATTGTGATTTGATCAACTTTTCTAGGCATGACTTAATCTAAATTGAGAGAAATAGGTTTCTTTCCTATAGAAGATAAACTTAATATGTCTTGCATTCCTGCCAAATTTGTATGGGTCTCACTTTGATCAAAAGGGTAACCAGGTCTTCAATGATGGGCAAATGATGAGAATGACTCAATTTTCTTTTATTTTTTTTCCAACTAAACCCAGATAAAGTTTCAAACAAGGGGGCTCAACTAAATTCAAGATGTCTGGATATGTGGATGATTTTGTCCCAGTGTCTAATTTTGCGTCTGCACCCATTACTGGGTTGGCAGCTTTCTAGGTCATCACTAGAAGCCATCCTAAAGATATGTAATCCCACACTTATCTTTCAAAAGATACCAAACAAGGTTTTCCCTTCTTGGTGATGTTTAGATGGAAAACATGTCTCAACAAGCTAATGCTCAGATGCTAAATTAGTCATGACCACGTTTGGACCTAAATCCTTTAAGTCAGACAAGTACGATGACGAAGGTCCAAAGGGACTAATAAGAAACTGTCCAATGGGCCTGCCATTGGGTGAGTGTTTGGTTGTTTATGTAGAATGACCTATCTCCACTAGACGATGCCATTTTATTGGCTAGCAACAAAGGACTATGGAATTCTTGGACGTTGTCGAAATGATGAATGACAAATAAAAATCCCAGTCGGATTTATTGAACAACATTTATGTATCAAGAAGATGATGTGTTGCAAGAGACAACGTCATAAAGTGTAATGGTATTTGAAAAGAAGTGCATCTAATGTAGATTTTGTGGAAGACCATTAGATTGATGGATGGGAGAGAGAGTCTTTTTAGTAGATAAAAATTCATCCTCTGATGAGACAAAGTAACTAGAGCACCCCTTGTAAGGGCGGGATATAGAGGCCAATATCGAAAATCCAACCCAACACACAATGTGATGCATAACAAAAGATCATGTCTTCAATCATGTTCCAAGAGATGGTGTCCATATGTCGCTGCATGATAGCTAAACCAATTTTCCATCGAGCTTCGAAAGAATCTGCTACATGTAAGGCATCGATAATTGAACTGACTCAGTACCAGGGTTCCAAACAAAGCTGCCCCATGTCTCCTTACGCCGTAACTAATATTGTCCATCACTATTGTTCCAAAGAAGCTACCCCATGTTTTATTGCGCCATAACTGAACTTCCCATCGCCAGGATTCCAAAGAAGCTACCCCATGTTTGTGTACCATAACTGAACTTGACCATCACAAGGATTTCGGAGAAGCTACCCCATATTTGTGTACCATAACTAAACTTGTTTTCTTGCCAGAGTCTCAAAGAGGCTGTCCCATGTTTCTATTGTGCCATAACTGAACTTTCCTGTCACCAAGATTACAAAGAAGTTGCCCCATGTCTTATTGTGTGACACCCGTTTCTGACGTATCAGTACTATGGAATGCAATAGGATCTCTCCTTCTTATTTGGGCACTAGAAATCCCCTTTGAAGATCACACATCACGGTACTCTACAAGTCAGTCCGGACAAACTATAATTATCAGAGTAAAATTTACAAATCTTATTTTTAAACAATAACTTATACTAAAGAATGTAAATTAGCAGAAGACTTAAATCTTAAAACCAATTATTGAAGAGCTGACGAATTACTAATTAAAGCTTAATATTGAAGTTCCAACCATAATTAAGATCATTATCCAATTATTCCATAACAAATTATCCAAAGTAAAATAAAATAGTATTCAAGGTTTATCTTCAACGTAAACCTAAAATAAAGTAAATAGTCCCAACTAAAGAGAAGAAAAAATATGGGCACAGCCTAATCCCATGCACAACACTACACAATGCATCAAGGATCAGAGACATCCTCCTCAGGTTCGTAGTCATCATCCTCTACACCAGACGGACTACCACTTGAAGCATCACGCGAACTAACTGCAACATCTAAAAGAGTTTGTACGCATAAGGTAAACTCAATCACCTAGCTTAGTAAGAAAACTAAATGTGCAACAAACAATATCCATGCAGCTATCAACTACGGTTAGGTGTATAACTGTAAGTGCCAGCTCAAGACAACTCACACACGGAGTCTCGAGTCTGTACGGGTCTTCTCCCATCAGGTGACACCGGCTCACTCGGTGTACAATATCACCCCGAAGTATGGGCACGTCGTTGTGGTGTAAATTCATTTTACGCCAGCTGCCTGCCCGCAACTCAGCCCAATTCCACCTTGTGGCACTTGAGGAGATGGTAATCCCACTAGTCGACTCTCCCATCCATCCACACTACGTCGGGTATGGGGAGCATCGCAGCTATGTTCATACCACCTTTTTATTGCACCCATGCCATTACATAACCCCCTAATGGCTACGGGTACAGCTATAGGGATAATTATGTTTCGCTAACCCTGTCTACCTAATTAATCATATTATTGGACCATAACGTCGCCAAGCTTTCGACCTCGTCTGAGCCCCGACCCAGGACATCGTGACTTGGCTAGGTTATATATGGTCAATGCAAAACAGCGTTAGTAAGAAGTAGTGCAAGTGTCCTATTCCACCCACCTTCCTCCTTACAAACTTAACCAGATATCATGAATCATCAAGACCAGCTCTACCTTTCATGGAGAAGTCACGAGGCATCCCATTCCACCCCGCTTCCAAACTACTTTTTACTGATCACACACAAGAGAATGCATATGCATGAGCAAACAATACAGTTTATTGGATGGCATGTTATCAATCTAATAACATCACTCAACATAATTCAATAGAACTAATCTACTAAACAAAGGTTTAGTTCCCTTACTATCAATTAGGGAGTAAATCCTTGGCAAAC
This sequence comes from Protea cynaroides, assembly GCA_028583415.1. NCBI lineage: Eukaryota > Viridiplantae > Streptophyta > Magnoliopsida > Proteales > Proteaceae > Protea > Protea cynaroides. Next base: position 20,765,543 of record CM053270.1, read on the forward strand.
TGTTTGAGTAGCTACTTACCAGTCTTCGTACTTAAGGATTCAAATCATAAACAATAACGTTGGTTAATGTGTTATTCAATGGAATTAATTAAATTTCTGTTTAAGTTCTTTATTCTGGTGCTCATAGCTTTAACAGCTTATCTGATAACTCATGCCTATTATTTTCTATGTGTTTATCATGACATAGCATCTAGGGGTTCATTACTAAATTCATTCGTTACTGTTCATAACTCTCAGGTATGTCTACACTCGCAGCAAGCCTACTATCCATAGGAGATAGGTGAAAAGAGCACTAATTCTCCACAAGGCAACACACTCACTGAACAGAGTTCCCTATTAGGAACCTTAATACTATGAAGGACTTCTTACAACGAAGTCAAGGGTTTTAGCGTCATATAGGGATCTGATTACTAAGGTTTCCATACTTGTTGTCTGAGGGTTACTTGTCAATTAAAATAGTAAACAACAAGTTATCTAAGCAGAATATAGTGTGTCTAATCGAAACAACGCAAGGATTTTCATCATCACTAGATTTTCGGAGATCTAAACCCATAAGCAAGCGTACAAAAATCCTAGTAAGCAAATGACCAAGGATGGTCAACAACAGAGGTCGAAAAAGTGTGCGGCACGTAGTCGAGAGCACGGTCTGCTCTACCAGGTGTGCCACGTGTCTCCGATTGCACGTTGAAATGTGGTCGTTTGACAGTGCCGGCATCTCAAAAGGGTTGCCATGCTCCTATAGGGTTGTTCTAAGGTCTTGACTTGCAAGAGTGATCCGAGATTGATTTTTTAAGGTGTAAACCAGTCCCTACATCTGTCCGATACGAAGTACTAGGGGATTCTTACCCTATGCATACTATTTCTGGGTTCCAAGCCCGTAAAAATTTTTAATTAATTAACAGAGAGTCACTGGCCTACTCTGGTAGAGATCCGCCATCGGAATGGCATGCGATTGGTGTGTGACCGTACGTTACAATAATAGGGTCATGCGGCTAGTCCCATCAATCACACGTCAGAACATGGTCCGATGGTCACTAAACTTCTCTTACATGTTTCTCATATTTTTCTTAGTGGGAACAAGAAGTTTAGGCTCAAAACTGGATTCCTACATCAAGTTATGGATACTGCTTCGATTCGATAAACTGTCGAGATCTCAGATCTGGTTTTAATTCCTTTAGATCCTATTTCCATTCTTCGGATCCGCTATTGAATCATGTTCTCGGGTCCCCGTTGGTCATTTCTAAAGTATCCAAAGTCCATAATATTCTTCTTAGTCCATTTGATATATTATTTTTCTCATTCGTCAAGCCATGTACACTATCGTTCATTCATTTGGATCTGGGAACGATGGTGTACAGGCTCATGGCTCTGCCATGGTTGGTGGTTTGTTCTTATCTTTTTTAATTTGATTATATAGACACTCTATTCATCAAACTCTACAAATCATGACTGTGATCCAATACTCCTTTAGCCATGCTTTGAATCATTCCATTATTTCCAATTAATGAAGAAGGTTTAAGAGTAAGGGGGAGTACTTACAGAAGATTCAATTCTCTATCGGACTCTCAACAATGGAGTGCCAATCCAGAGGTTGGTCTCCTCTTCTCCTTCTTTTCCTTCCTCTTTCTCTCTCCTCTACGGCTCCTTTTTGTTGGGCGATAATGAGAGGGAGTGCTTCCTCTCTTCTCTTTCCTTCTTTCTCTCTTTCTCTCAAGGATGTGTTAGAGCTCTCTCTCCCAATCTCCTTTGGTTGGGTTGATTGAATGAGAGAAAGGAGAGGGTAGGAATCCATCTCTTCCCAAATCGGTAAGTATAGGGACTTATTGAGGGAAAGGAGATGATTCTCCTCTTCTACTTTCCATCTTTGATTCACAAGAGATGATCCTACCATGAAAAGAGTCTCTCCCAATCGGTTATGGAGGGAGAAGGCTGGATTCGAACTTTGGGTTCCACTTATAGTTCGTCTCCATTCAAATTCGTGCATAGGAGGTGCGGCTAGACTGTGTGGCACGTGTTTGACTCCACCTCCTTGGTCACGTGCCGGACCTGCTATTCAGCTGACCAACTTAGGTTTGTACATGTCAGATTCTTGGGGTTTGGTTAGGCTAGGTCCTAGTTTCTTCTAGTGCATCTTCTTTACATTTTAAGGACACGGGAGGTTCACGATAGTGTTTTGTGTCACCTCTCACATACGTCATTGGCATCGATGGTGTTTGTCCTAAACGTTTGCACATAGGAAGACCCGACACATGCCCAATATGGTCATATCGTAACAAGATTTGGGCACGAGTCTAACATATTGAGCCATAGTTGATCTCGTTCATCATTAGGGTTCCGAAGGAGAATGCCAACCAATACCATTTTTGGATATCTCTTTTTTTCTTTTTCTTTTTGTTTTTTTTTTTGTTTTTTTCTTTTTTTTTTATTTTTTATTTTTTTGCACTTTTTTCCTTTGACTTGATGTTGATATGGAAAATGCTTCCTACCTGTAGTTGTCGTGCACTTGTGGGAGACTTGATCACTTGGATTACTGTAAACTTGATGACACCTTATGAGTAGACCCATTTTGTAAACTAAATGAACCACTTATATTACTCTGTAAATGCTCACTACTTTCTAGAAACATCTCATGAAACTCTTTCTGTAGATCGAACAAATGGAGTTACCTCTTGATTGTTGACTGATGTGGCAACTTGTAATTGTGAGAGTGCTTTCATGTCTTCAACTCAATCATCTGTAGCTTTCATATGTGTGTTGAACTTTCATTTCTCTAAAGGCCAGTGGCAAAGAAGTTCAGGGTGTGGCCCATCATCCCGATCGTCACCAGAATCAGAATTGATAGCGGATACGAAAGAGGAAGAGATCAAACTGGGAAGGAATGGATTGGAAGTAATAAAAGCATTGTAGTTAAAGTCCCAAATGGGATGATTTTTCAGAGCATTTTAGACTGGACATGTCTACAAACATATCAGACTCGGGCCCAGACATAGACGACCCATCAGATACGGATAATAGGGATTCGAGAAAATAAATAGTCTGAACGACCCCTAATAGGTATAACACCGTTAGCGTTAACTTAGGATTGGTTGTGGGATCAAATCCCCCATCAGGCCTCCACTAATGAAACTCATCATGCCTACATATCAATAGGTGTTTGACACTCACCATTCTGGTCTATATTTTAGCTCGAGTCTATATTTTTTTTTCATGCCAGTTTAAGTCCATTGTATTCTGATCCTATGCTCCAGCTTAAGTCCAATGTCCTTCTAGTCTATTCCTTAGTTTGGATCCATTAACATTTTATCTTGTGCCCCAGTTTGGATATGATTCATTTTGATCCTATGCCCTAGTTCGGATCCAATGTCTCTTTATTCTATGCCCCCAATTTGGGGTATCATGAAACTTTGATCTATGCCATAGTTTGGTCCATTGTTATTTGGTTATGCCCCAGTTTAGGATCCATTGACATTTTGGTTGGGCTGCCTCAATTTTAGGATAGAGTTAACCACATGGTCTTCCCTTTGATCTGGTTCTTGGGAGGTGGGTGGGACACTCTTATAGATTCGAGAGCTACTCCTTTGAGTCTGGGAATTCTGGTAACCTTAGGTAATGAAGCTAATACTTGGTGTCACACCCCAATTTCGACTGAACCAGAGGTGAGAGTGAGCCATTGGACCACCACAAGACCAATGGTTCACACCAGGATCTCAATAGACCATGTCAATAAACAATTCAAAGCAACTAACCACAATCAGAGAAATATAAATAACAGCGAAATTTAAATAATAAATAAACTGAGTTTTTAATTATAAATAAATAATATTCAAATTATTCTCAATCCCAAGACATCAATAAATAATTTAATACATCCCTATATAGAAACTGAAAAGAATAATAAAATAATCCCTAAAGGAATACATAGTAAGAGCACTCACATAAGGCATCATGTTCGTCCTCTACTGTCTGTGTATCTGTAGCAGCTACTGTCCCATATGTTGGGGTAGTCATAAAATCCTCTACAATGTACCCTGCATCAACATCTGAAAAGAGAATATATATATATATATATATATATTCAGGTGAGCTCATAACTTAGCTTAGTAAAGTACAAGACCAATGCAATACATGAGATAACATTATAATTGGGTCAGTTATAACTTGCAAAATGCTATGGTAAGGTTTGGCGGCCACCGCACCTCCATGCACGAGAGTGCGAGCACACCCAACAGTCAGGCTCTGATCCACTACTACCGTTGCCCCACATCACTTACTTCGGTATAGAGATAGAGCTAGAGTCTAGCGGGCAGATAGAGCCACCATCCCACGTCCTCCCCCTGATATCCTACACCACACTAACATCTAAACCCCTGTTGGCAAGGGCTTGCAAGTAGATTTTGTTTCTAACCAGTTCTATATGTCATCACAGTATCTATGATCTACCCTAGCACAGCTCCCTACGACATAGAGATAGGGCTCGAGTCTGGTGAGCAGGCGGAGCCACAATCCCACATCCTCCCCCTGATACCCTATTTGCACTAAGCTCGCTAAGGTAGGCGCGATACGAAAAGGTGTTAGTGTGAGGATATATGCAGGGCTCAACTTGTCACACCCCAATTATGCACCATTCAGAATGGTGTGATGAACCGCTAATAAACCAACGGTTCAACCAGGATCTCTAATAGGTGGCATCCATTAAAAATAAAATCATGCACATCCACAACCATAATTAGAATAAATACACAATAACGGAAGTCTTATAGTAAATGAACTGAGAACTCTAACTGTAATAATCATAATTAAAACATCAAGTTATTGTTGTATCAACTGAGACATAAATAAATAAAATATCAATTACATCCTTTTATAAATTCAAATAAAATCCTAATAGAATATGCATGAGTTGCACTCGCATGAGGGGTCATGCGTATCCTCCAAGTCTTCAACTTCCATTGTAGCAACACGCGCATATACCGGAGCATTTATATAATCTTCAACTGTAGTACCTGCATCATCAACTAAAAATATTTGACGTCGAGAGGGTGAGCACACATCATGGCTTAGTGAGCAAACAAAACAATGCAACAAACATATGCATGCATTCAATTCATATCTTTGGTCTGGTAAATAAGTTTGCAATGTACTATAGAAAGGATAGGTGGCCAAAGGACACGTTTATTGACGCCGTACCTCTATACACAAGTGTGTGAAGCCGTCCAAAGGTAATGTTTATTGTCGACCCACATGCACCCACCATGTACAATGTACACGCAAAGGTCACGTTTATTGCTGTACCCGTTGCCCATACCAACACGTAAGCCCCTACTGGCGAGGGCGAGGGCTCGCAACTAACCAATCCTAATGCCAATCAGTGTATCCAAGGCCTCACCCCAGCATCCCTCAATACATCCATAGGGATAGGGCTAATGTCACACCCCAATTCCGCACCATTCAAAACGGTGTGATGAACCGTCAATAAACCAACGATTTAATCAGGATCTCACAATAGGCTATCCCACATATGATAAACCAAAACACATTCCACATTAATCAGAGGTAATAAAGTAAATAGCGAAAGTCTTACAGATAATGAACTAAGGTCTAATCATGATAAATAATTAATATTTCATTTATTTCCAAGTAACCAATATACAAATACGTAAACTAAACACTACGCGTGTCCACCGCTGAAACACTCGCTTAACGAACTATGTTCGTCCTCCATAGCTTGCTCATCATAACCGCCACATGTTCATATGTTGGTGTGCCGACATAATCTTCAATCATAGTACCTGCAACATCAGAAACTAAAAAGAATTGCGTGCGCGAGGGTCAGCTCTCCAACTTGAGCTCAGTGAGTAAACAAAACAATGCAACAATACATATGCATGCATTCAATTCATATCTTTGGTCTAGTTTAAAGTTTACAATGTGCAATAGAAAGGTTGGGTGGTCAAAGGTTAACGTTTATTGACCCCGCCTCTATACACAGGGTGTGGAAGTCCGCCCAAAGGTTAATGTTAATTGTCGTCCCCATCCACCATAATCATGAACATTATATAACAAAGGTTAACGTTTATTGCTATATAGTGTCATACCAACACGTAAGCCCCTGCTGGCGAGGGCTTGCAAACTGGACTCGCAACTAACCAATCCTAATGCCAAACAGTGTATCCAAGGCCTCATCCCAGCATCCCTCAGAATGTCCATAGAGATAGAGCTAAGGCCCCCCGGTAGAGTCAGAGACTACAAGGACCGAGACCACCTACCCTGATACTCTACGACATAATAGTTCTGCTAAAGTAATGGCAATACGATGATGCTAATGCACAAGACTTGAGTTAGAGATAGAGCTAAAGTGCTGAGACCCACCAAAGGTTAACGTTTATTGACGTTCTCATCACACCTCCCCTGATACTCGCTCGCATCAAGTACACCAACCACACACATACAATCACATGCCTATTCCTATCATCATCATCATCATCATGTTATAAACAATAAAGTAAATATGCATGAACAAATAATAGAAATATTGGATGACATTTTGTATGCACATTACAAACATATTCGCATAGAATCAAGCATGGCATTGGACTCAAGAAAAGAAAAATAGTTTGTTATTAACCAATTAGTTTAGAGTTCTGTTTCCTCACCTTAGCTTGTTAATAGATCCTCTTCCAAGCTTTAGAATCACCTTTATAATGTTATTATATTACTAGAAGACCTAACAAAGTCGATAGAATTTAATTAGAATTAATTCTGAATTTAAAAACCATGCTGTTAATTGAGGGTCGGAGGTAGGGTCGGAGTCATGATCGACCCTGGGTGCGACCCTCCCCCTAATCTGAACTTCCCGAACACTGAGGGTCGATGCTAAGGTCAGATCTGCCATCGACCCTAGGTGCGACCCTCCATGGTTTGAGTCAAAAATATCAAATTTCATTCTCTCTTTCATGGTTGGGTCCTATGGCTTACTTCCACAATCCATTCTATGGTTTAGAACTATACTTTATTCACCTACATGATTTTAATGATCTCCTCCATGGTTTCCATTGAAACGAAATCATGGATGAATGATTTGGGTTTCTTCTAAGTCATACCCTTTTCATAAACTATTCTAAAGTCTTAAATAAATCATGGGGAATGTATCCATACCTTAGGTTTTCTGAGATTCAGAGTTCCTCTGAATTTCCTCTTCTTCCTTAGCCTTTTCTTCAAGTTTTCCTTCTCTTCTTCTCTTCCTTCTCTTCCTTCTCTTCTCTTTCTCTCAATCCAAATAGGGTTGTAAAAAGAGTGAAAGAGGCTTAGGGACATCCTATTTATAGGGCAAAACCTCCCAAAATAAGTCCCATTGAGTTTAGGAAAGGTTCCAATCGAAATTAGGAAGGTTTCCTAATTTTCGGTTCGTGCTATTTTTCCCGAATAGCGAGGGTCGATGGGAGGGTCAATGGGAGGGTCAGACAACTCATAGACCCTGCGACCCATGGTTGAGGGTCGATGGTGAGGGTCGATGGGAGGGTCGGACTTGCCTATTAAAACCTGCGACCCTACCCCCATTTTGACTGTTTTTGGGTAAATTTTCATATTGGGTCTTGGTTTTTCTTCACACATTTGGTCCACTTGGCTCGACCATGATATGTAGACGGGTCCTGACACAAAATATAAGCTTAGGCCGGGTTCGTGGCGTGCGGGTCTTACAGCTAAGGTCCCCCGGCAGAGTCAGAGACTATATGGTCCGAGACCACCTCCCCTCATACCCTATGACGTAATAGTTCTGCTAAGGTAATGGCGATACGACGATGTCAGTGGACAAGACTTGAGTTAGAGATAGAGCTAGAGTGCTGAGGCCCCGCCTATGACACCTCCCCCGATACTCGCTCGCATCAAGCACACCAACCACACACATACATCCACATGCCTATTTCTATCATCATCATCATCTTCATGTTATAAACAATAATTAAATATGCATGAACAATAATAATAGAAATATTGGATGACATGTTGAATGCACATAACAATCATACACGCATAAAATCAATCATGGCATTGGACTCAAGAGTAAAATAGTTTATTATTAACCAATTAGTTTAGGTCTTGTTCCCTCACCTTTACTTGATCGTAGGTCCTCTTTCAAGCTTTAAGAATCAACTATATTTCGATATTATATCACTAGAAGACCTAATCAAGTCGATAGAATTTAATTAGAATTAATTTTGATTTTAAAAAGCATGCTGTTAACTGGGGGTCGATGCCAGGGTCGGAGGTTCCATCGACCCTGGGTGCGACCACCCACAGTCTGGACTTTCCAAACACTGGGGGTCGATTATTAGGGTCTGGTAGGGTCGATTGTCCATCGACCCCCGTGCGACCCCCCGTGGGTTTAGTCAATTTTTCATCCTTCAGTCCATTCCTTCGTGTTTGGGGTCCTATGGCTTACTTCTACAATCCATTCCACACATGTTCTATGGTCTAGAACCGTAGTTCATTCACCTATATGGTTTTTATGATTTCTCCATGGTTTTCCATGAAAACCTAACCATGGATGGATGATTTGGGTTTCTCCTAGATCATTCCCTCTTCACTATCCATTCTAAGGTCTATAGAATTACATCGAGATAGTCCCCATACCTGAGAATTAGGCTTGTCTCTCTAAAGCCTTCTCTTTGATCTTCTTCTCCCCTTTCCTTCTCTTCTCTTTCTTTCAATCCAATTAGGGTTCTAAAAGGAGTGAAAGAGGCTTAGGGACGTCCTATTTATAGAGTAGAAACTCCAAAAATAAGTCCCATTGAGATTAGGAAAGAATCCCATTGAAATTTGGAAAGTTTCCAAATCACGGTTTCTGTCGGCAGACTGGGGGTCGATGAGGGGGTCGGAGATCCCGTCGACCCCTGGTTTTAAAATGTCCGACCCCCGGTTAAAAACTCAGGGTTTGACTTTCTATCTTGGGGGGTCCGACCCTGCCTAGCTGGGTGTGCGACCCTCCCCCTATTTTTAGTATTTTTGGGTCAGTTTAATACCTGGGATCGCAATCTCCCTCACGTACTTGATCCATTTGGCTCGACCATGATGGGTAGACCTGGTTCAAGGTGGAAAGACCGGGTTAGTTTGATACGGGTCTTACAACTCCCCCTACTTATAAAAATTTGGTCCTCGAAATTGTACATACCCTCCGAGTCAAATAAATGAGGGTATTGTTTTCGCATAGCATTCTTTTCTTCCCATGTAATTTCTTCCATATCTCTACTTCTCCAGGTGACCTTACCATAATATATATCTCGATTGCGTAGTCGTTGAACCTTCCGACTAGTGATTTCAGTCGGTGCTACTTCAAATGTCAAATCTTCAGTCAAATCAGGTAGATCTACTGTTAGAACGTGCGTTGGATCCTTGACATACTTCTTCAATAAGGAAATATGAAATATGTCATGCACACTTGACATAGATGGTGGTAGTGCTAACTAGTAAGCCACTTTCTCACGCTTAGCTAGAATTTCATATGGCCCGACATACCACGGACTTAATTTCCCAATCTGTCCGAACCATTTCAATCCTCGCATAGGCGATACTTTTAAGAATACTTTATCACCCACGACGAATTCAAGGTCTCAGCGTCGAGTATCTGCATATTTCTTCTGACGATTTTGAGCTGTTCTCACTCTTTCTTTGATAATGTTGAATACTCGACAAGTCTCTTCAACAAATTCCGGTCCAACAGTACTACGTTCCCCAACTTCATTCCAAAATAAAGGAGTTTGACACTTTCTGCCATACAGTGCTTCATAGGGTGACATCTGTATAGTAGCCTGATAGCTATTATTATCAGCGAACTCAATCAATGGTAACTTTTCATCCCATGATCCTTTAAAATCAATCACACATGCTCGAAGCATATCTTCTAGAATCTGAATTGTACGCTCTGACTGTCCATCTGTCTGTGGATGGAATGCAGTACTAAACTTCAATGTTGTACCCATAGCCTTTTGCAATCCTTCCCAAAACTTTGAAGTAAATTATGGATCTCTATCGGACACAAAGCTTTCAGGTACACCGTTTAATCGTACAATGTTATCCACATACATCTTAGCTAACCTCTCCAGTATATACTGAGGTCGTATAGGTATAAAGCGAGCTGTTTTAGTCAGGCGGTCTACAATCACCCAAACTGCGTCAACTACTCGAGGAGTCAATGGTAATCCCGTGACGAAGTCCATAGTGATGCAGTCCCATTTCCATGCTGATTCCGATAACGGCTGTAACAGTCCTGTCGGTCTTTGTCGTTCAGCCTTTACTTTCTGACAATTTAGGCATTGAGACATGTACTTAGCTACATCTGTTTTCATTCCTCTCCACCAATATAAATTCTTTAGATCATGATACATTTTTGTACTTTCAGGATGTATCGAATAGATGGTGGTATGGGCTTCTTTCATCAATCGGTGTCTAATGTCCAAGCTTTCTGTTTCAGGTACACATATTCTTCCTTTGTACTTCAGTATCTTTTCTTCGTCCAAGGTGAACTCAGGGTTAGTCCTACCTTTTTCGATGTCCTCTTGTACCGTTTTTAGGTCAGGGTCTGATTTGATAGCTATCTTTACTTCATCAACTATATCCGGTATAATCTTCAATGCGGTGAACATATTTGAAAATCGATGAATAAACCCTTGGTTGGCTGATCCATCTGGTGCATCTATCACAAAATGCTCATTACCGTGCTTGAATACCTTTCTGGTAGTACACATTGCGGCAGTTGTGCTAACCTCTCCCTGAGATTTTATCATTGCCTTTCTACTTAACGCATCAGCTACTACATTAGCTTTCCCCGGATGATATTGGATATCACAATCATAGTCTTTCAATAGTTCCAGCCATCTTCTTTGTCTCATATTCATCTCCTTCTGATTAAATAGATAAGTAAGACTTTTATGGTCTGATTTAATCTGAAACTTCTCCCCGTACAGATAATGTCTCCATATTTTGATAGCATGTACTACTGTCGCTAGTTCCAAATCATGTGTAGGATAGTTCTTCTCATGTGTCTTCAGTTGTCTTGAGGCATAAGCAATTACTTGCTCTCCTTGCATAAGCACACATCCTAATCCCAGTCCTGACGCATCGGTGTACAAGATAAATGGTTGTCCTGGGATTGGGATGGTCAAGATTGGAGCTGATATCAATCTAGCCTTCATGGTTTGGAAACTCTTCTCGCATTTATCCGTCCAAACATACTTGTCGCCCTTCTTAGTCAAACTGGCAAGAGGTACGGCAATTCGGGAATAGTCTTCCACAAATCGTCAATAATATCCAACTAGACCCAGAAAACTTCTAATTTCTACAACGCTCTTCGGTGCTTCCCACTTTACAATAGCCTCGATCTTGCTGGGATCCACTTTAATTCCTTCAGCGGATACTACATGGCCTAGAAATGCGACTTCCTTTAGCCAAAACTCACACTTTGTAAATTTGGCGTATAGCTTTTCCTTCCATAGTTGCTGCAGAGCGGCGTTTAGATTCTTAACATGCGTTTCCTTGTCCTTGGAGTAGACTAATATATCATCAATGAATACAATAACCGACGTATCCAACATGTCGTGGAAAACCCGGTTCATAAGTTCCATAAAGGTTGCTGGTGCGTTTGTCAATCCAAAAGACATGACCAAAAATTCATAATGTCCATATCTGGTCCTGAATGCTGTCTTGGAAATATCACCGTCCTTAATCTTCAGCTGATGGTAGCTTGACCGAAGATCGATCTTGGAGAAAACTTTGGTACCTTGCAACTGATCGAATAAGTCATCGATCCGAGGCAATGGATATCGATTCTTGATTGTCAGTTTATTCAGTTCTCGGTAGTCTATACACAATCGAACACTACCATCCTTCTTCTTCACGAATAATACTGGCGCTCCCCATGGTGATATGCTAGGGCGAATGTAACCCTTGTCCAGCAGTTCTTGTAGTTGTACTTTCAATTCCTTCAGTTCAGTAGGAGCCATTCTATAAGGTGCTTTCGATATTGGTGTGGCTCCAGGTATAAGATCTATAACAAACTCTGTAGCTCGGTCGGGTGGTAATCCTGATAGTTCTTCAGGAAATACGTCTGGAAAGTCACGCACGACATCAATATCTGCCATTCGTGGTGCTTCCTTGTAAGGTCAACCACAGATACTAAATATCCGACTGCTCCTTTCTCAAGGCACTTCTTAGCCTTTAGCGCCGAGAGTATGAGCTTTCGTTTACGAAGAAGTTTGGTTCTCGAAAAATTGAACTCTACTCCTTCCTTGTCTTTAAATGTCAGCTTCTTTTCGGCACACAATAAGTTTACATTCTGCCGAACTAACCAGTCCATTCCCAAGATGACGTCAAAGTCTGCCATCTCAAGTTGGATCAAGGTCGCATCCAAGGTCTTTTCACCAATAAGAACTGGACATGGTCCATAACCTTTTTTTAACTCCACTTCTGATCCCATAGGTGATCGTACAAGTAGTTTGTATTTTAAAAATTTAAGGGGTAGATTTAACTTCTTTCCAAACATCACAGATAAAAAAGGAATGAGTAGCTCCTGAATCAAAGAGTACTCTGGCGGGAATGCCATTAATAGGTACGATACCTGTGATTTGTCTTGGTTTAGTCTACATGCTCATACAATGTAATACAACTTACTAAAATGTAAGTCATACCTGTGACCACATCAGGCGATGCGGCAGCATCCTCATATGTAACCACGTAAACTCGTCCTTGATGTAGCTGTTTCTTGGGCTTAGGACATTCCCTTGCTATATGTCCCACTTGGTTGCAGTTAAAACATTTTATCCCTTTAGTAATTGGCTTCTGTTGCTGTTGAGCTACGGGAGTAGTCTTGGTTACAGTGGTAAAGCATTGAGCACGGAAGGGTTTGAATGTCTTGTTATTCCCTCCATTATAAGAATTTCCAGGTGGCCTTTTTATACCTCTGTTTTGCATGAAATAACTCTCCTTCTGGCTCGATTCTGTAACTCGAGCAATTTTGCCGCTTCATTATAGATTTTCTTTTCATGTCCCAGAACGTGCTCGCGGATGCTTCCCCTAAGTCCCATGATGAACCTTCGGGTCTTTGTGTTTTCCTCTTGCATACTAGTGGGTGCAAAGAAGAACAACTCTTCATAACGCTATTGATACGCATCCAAGGTCATCTGCCCCTGATACAAACTCAGGAACTCTCTTTCCATAGAATCTCTGAAACTTCTCAGAAAGTACTTCTCAAAGAACGCCTCTTTATAAATATCCCAAGTCAGTTGGGCGTGCTTTGTAAGTAAATACGTCCTGGTAGACCTCCACCAATGGTGTGCATCTCCTTTCAGCATAAAGGTGGCACATAACACTTTTTCTTCTTCATTTAATGTCATCATCATAAAGTTTCTTTCCATTTCGTCAACCTAGTGTGCCGGCCATAAAGGATCTGCTGGCTTGCCATTGAATTCTCTGGGCTTTAGTTTCAGAAAACGCTTCACCAGTCTGGAGTGGTCTAGTTGCTACAGGACATACGCTCCATACATAGGTGGTTGGTATTGATATCCACCTTGAGCTATCTTAGGATTCGGTACTTGAACCTGCATGATAGGAGTCTGAGGTGCGTGGGGTACTGTGTTACTCCCCCCTGGTGTTGTGCTTGCTTGTCCGACTGGCATTGGAGGTGTTTGTGCAGCTGGAAGAGTTATGCCTATGGCAGCTTGGATAGTAGCTTGTGCCTATTGCATCTGTTGCAGCTGTTGGGCCAAGTTCATTATGACTGTGGTCAAGTCTGTAGGTGGAGCTGGCAGATTGGTAGGATTTACCTACCCATTTATGACGGACGGTGCCGTATTCATGTTTCCATGTGTTTTTGAGTGTGTCTGGTTATCTTCTCCCACAGGTGGTGGTGGTGGGATAGAGTTATGGCTCTGTCTGGTTGCTCTATGTCCCGCCATTTATTAATCTGATAGTGGGATTTCCTGAAATCATTGAACACGAGAGACAATCATTAAATACTTCACTCCCATATATTAAAACCACTAACAATTGCAAATTTCAAATTTTTCAGATCATTCTGTCGAAAATGTTGTGTTTTCACTGCAGGGTCGATGGTGGGGGTCGATGGGTGTCCGACCCCCAGTATGCGACCCTGAGAAATCACCCATTCTTCCTGAGAGCCGGGGGTCGATGGGGGGGGTCGGAGGATGTCCGACCCAGGGTGTGACCCCTGGTTCTCTGTCAGATTCCCGAGAGCCGAGGGTCGATGCGGGGGTCGATTGTTTTAATCGAATTTTCTGACCCCCGGACTAAAATTCTGATTTTAAGTTCTGATTCAAAGTCCATTTCTCATTCTTTCTTCTCCGCTTCGACTCAACTCGTCCCTCTGAGTTGCTACAGTGACAACTCTGATCTGTTGGTGGTTTGCACTCCTTGTTTCGTCGTCTACACCTCCGCTACAGGTATGTCTTCTACCTTTTTATGTTTTTAGGTTTCTTTACCTAGGTTTTCGCTCGCTTATCTCGTATTTTTCAAATTAAACTTTTTCCAACCATAAAAATTCGATTTTTATTGGGGGCTTTTGTTGTTGGTGACTCGAGGAACGAAAGCCCTCAAAAATATTTGAGTTTCATCGGTTGGTTATCGAGAAACTCAAAATTTATACTTTTTGCCCTAATTTTGTCGAGATTTTGATTTTCTTGAAATTTCTTTCAATTCAATCTCATTAGTTGAAATTTCTGACTGTATGAGTCTCACAGGATAGTTTAGGATCTATGTAAGTCCTCCTGCCCACGTGTATGGGTGAAAAGTGAGGCTTTTGACCAATTTACGTCGTTATTATGTCGAAATTTTGGGTTTTTTACTCTTTATTAATCCATTATTTGTTTTTCTTTCTTATTTGCAGATACTATGGCTCGTATCAAGGTACCCAGAGTTCGCGACCGTCTTCACTTCCGTTCCAATGAAGCCGAGGCACAGTATGCCCACTACGCTCGCAAGAAGGTAGAGGGCGGCCGCAAAGTGGACTTGGCTAGCTTAGCCTTGTTTAATGTGGAGGGAGCCTTTAGTGGTATGGGATGGCTTCCCGTCATCACCTATGACGCCTGTACCTGTCCTGACTTGGTACGCCAGTTCTACTGGAATCTCCAGAGGTGGTGAGCTTCGGATCACCAGCTACGTCAAGGGGGTCGATGTATCGTTTGATTATCGGCAGCTTGGCCGACTTGTTGGGCATTTCCTATGCTGGCCCCTTGGTGTTCTGTGCTCCTGGAGAGGCCCAGTTGTTTTCTCTACAGATGAGGGCTGAGATTGATAGCCAGCTCATCAGACCTGATCGCTGACAGATGAAAGCGAGTTATCTGCGCTCTGATCCACGGGTATACTGCAAGATTATTCAGCATAACCTGATACCGCAGAGTGGTCATTATGAGAGGGTCTCCTAGCTGACCCAGTATCTATTATACTGCATATGCACTAGGCACCCCATCTGCCTTCCCTACATCATCATACGTACGATGATCAGTGCCACGTTGCCCAATCACACTGGCAACCTTCCTTATGGACGCATGATCACTACCTTGCTTACCCTCCTGGAGTTGATTTATTGGGTGAGAAGATTCAGGAGAAATCCTTCTCATCGCCTCTTGATTGGGAGGCTATTTGCAAGATGGGCATGAGGGATGCCCAAGTCAGCGATGAGGAGAGGAACGCGATGGTGCGCCCTCGCACTCTAGTGGAGATGGCTGACGCTGAGGCAGCAGCAGCAGCCGCTGGAGTAGGGGATGATGACGATCGGCTATACATGGATGTAGATGCCATACCTCTTCCATCACCTACTCATGCTACAGGAGCTGGTCCGTCTTCTTCAGCTGGTCCTTCGCATGCAGCTGGTCCTTCATATTCTCCATCTGATGACATGATAAGGATATTGCACGAGATACGAGAGGCTCAGCGTATGCCTGACCTGAGGATGGGAGAGCTTCTAGAGGCTCAGCGCTCGTTCGATCAGTGGGTGGGAGAGCTTCTAGCTGCTCAGAACGTATCAGAACAGCGGATGGGAGAGTTGAGGGATGCTCAGCGTGTGACTGAACAGCGGGTGGCTGATCTCTCAGCTAGTCTCCAGACGACCCAGACTCAGATAGGTTGGTTGACCAGAGTCTACGCCGAGGACTATGATAGAGACCGTGAGGCACCGCCTCCCCCATCACCTCCAGCTTCTTGATATACTTCTTTTATTTTTCTTTTTGTATTTCAGAGTAACTGTCCGGACTGTGGACTGTACTCTGCTTTAATCATATATATGTAAACATTTGTTCTTCATTTTGGTTGTAAATAAATTTGTTTCTCATTTAATAGATGCATTATTCTCTTTTAGTTTGATCTCAAACAACACAGATACTTATGGTGTGTTATTATTACATCTTTTAAATTTTTATCCTATCTCAGTTCAAGACCATTTGTGGAAGTATACGGTTTCACAGATAAAGCCTGAGATGCTTTGATACCAAGTTGTCACACCTCAATTCTGCACCATTCAGAACGGTGTGATGAACCGCTAATAAACCAACGGTTCAACCAGGATCTCTAATAAGCGGTATCCATTAAAAATAAAACCATGCACATCCACAACCATAATCAGAATAAATACACAATAGCGGAAGTCTTATAGTAAATAAACAGAGAACTCTAACTGTAATAATCATAATTAAAATATCAAGTTATTGTTGTATCAACTGAGACATAAATAAATAAAATATCAATTACATCCTTTTATAAATTCAAATAAAATCCTAATAGAACACGCATGAGTTGCACTCGCATGAGGGGTCATGCATATCCTCTAAGTCTTCAACTTCCATTGCAGCAACACGCGTATACACCGGAGCATTTATATAATCTTCAACTGTAGTACCTGCATCATCAACTAAAAATATTCGACGTCGAGAGGGTGAGCACACATCATGGCTCAGCAAACAAAACAAAACAAACATATGCATGCATTCAATTCATATCTTTGGTCTGGTAAATAAGTTAACAATGTGCTATAGAAAGGATAGGTGGCCAAAGGTCACGTTTATTGATGCCACACCTCTATACACAAGTGTGTGAAGCCGCCCAAAGATAACGTTTATTGTCGACCCACATGCACCCACCATGGATAATGTACACGTAAATGTCACGTTTATTGTTGTACCCGTTGCCCATACCAACACGTAAGCCCCTGCTGGCGAGGGCTCACAAACTGGGCTCGCAACTAACCAATCCTAATGCTAATCAGTGTATCCAAGGCCTCACCCCAGCATCCCTCAATACGTCCATAGGGATAGGGCTAAGGTCCCCCGACAGAGTCAGAGACTACACGGTCTGAGACCACCTCCCCTCATACCCTACGACGTAATAGTTCTGCTAAGGTAATGGCGATATGACGATGTCAGTGGAAAAGACTTGAGTTAGAGATAGAGCTAGAGTGCTGAGACCCCGCCTATGACACCTCCCCCTGATACTCGCTCGCATCAAGCACACCAACCACACACATACATCCACATGCCTATTCCTATCATCATCATCATCATCATCATGTTATAAACAATAATTAAATATGCATGAACAGTAATAATAGAAATATTGGATGACATGTTGAATGCACATAACAATCATACACGCATAAAATGAATCGTGGCATTGGACTCAAGAGTAAAACAGTTTATTATTAACCAATTAGTTTAGGTCTTGTGCCCTCACCTTTACTTGATCGTAGGTCATCTTTCAAGCTTTAAGAATCAACTATATATCGATATTATATCACTAGAAGACCTAATCAAGTCGATAGAATTTAATTAGAATTAATTCTTATTTTAAAAAGCATGCTGTTAACTTGGGGTCGATGCCAGGGTCGGAGGTTCCATTGACCCTGGGTGCGACCACCCATAGTCTGGACTTCCCGAACACTGGGGGTTGATTGTTAGGGTCTAGTAGGGTCGATTGGCCATCGACCCCCCGTGCGATCCCCCATGGGTTTAGTCAATTTTTCATCCTTCAGTCCATTCCTTCGTGTTTGGGGTCCTATGGCTTGCTTCTACAATCCATTCCACACATGTTCTATGGTCTAGAACCGTAGTTCATTCACCTATATGGTTTTTATGATTTCCCCCATGGTTTTTCATGAAAACCTAACCATGGATGGATGATTTGGGTTTCTCCTAGATCATTCCCTCTTCACTATCCATTCTAAGGTCTGTAGAATTACATGGAGATAGTACCCATACCTGAGAATTAGACTTGTCTCTCTGAAGCCTTCTCTTTGATCTTCTTCTCCACTTTCCTTCTCTTCTCTTTCTCTTCTCCTTCTCTTCTCTTTCTCTCAATCCAATTAGGGTTCTAAAAGGAGTAAAAGAGGCTTAGGGACGTCCTATTTATAGAGTAGAAACTCCAAAAATAAGTCCCATTGAGATTAGGAAAGAATCCCATTGAAATTTGGAAAGTTTCCAAATCACGATTTCTGTCGACAGACTGGGGGTCGATGAGGTGGTCGGACATCCCGTCGACCCCTGGTTCTAAAATGTCCGACTCTCGGTTAAAAACTCAAGGTCTGACTTTCTATCTTCGGGGGTCCGACCCTACCTAGCTGGGTGAGCGACCCTCCCCCTATTTTTAGTGTTTTTGGGTCAGTTTAATACCTGGGATCGCGATCTCCCTCACGCACTTGATCCATTTGGCTCGACCATGATGAGTAGACCTGGTTCAAGGTGGTAAGACCGGGTTAGTTTGATACGGGTCTTACACCACTCCCCTTCACATTCCACACACTAACGAAAACATTCACATGTCTAAACAACAAAATTCTTAGCATACAAATATGCATGAACAGATAATGAATTTAAATAACATATGACATGTGAAATGCATAGGCAACAAGCAACAGATACAGATACAGATACAAAGGTTTACTGTTTATTAGTTAACTAGGGTTTGGGGTTTTATCCCTTACCTGAAGCGTGATTGCAAGTCCGCTCTATGTTACAAAGTCCACTCACGCCGTCTACAATGCCTACATGACCATATTTATAGATTAAAATTAGGTTGCTAGGGTTCTAGTTGGTCAGAATCAAGTCTGGCCAAGCAAACAGGCTCGAAAAACATACTGGTCTCACATACCGGTCTCACTCTAGTAAGGCCGGTATGTGCCTACGGTATATACCACAGGACCACACTGCAGGCTCTTTGTCCAGCCGGGATATGTCTATGGTATATACCGCCAAGCCATATCGGTCTGACTAGGGTCCAGCCATTATGCCCTTAGGTATGGCATACCGCAGGACCAGTTTGTCCCATTGGTATGTCCGATGGTATGGGTCTGAAAGCCCAATCTTGGACCTCCCTCTCCCGTCAATCATGGGCTTGATTTCAGGATTCTTCCTAAACCATTTTATGATCAAGATACCTGTTTGGTCATCTAGGTTTAGATTATTTCATTGCATCCTTCTCAGAATGGATCTCGATGACAACTAGGGTTTTGCAGTTTTAGGGTTTTAGATCAATACGCTATTTTACGGCTTTGATCCGTAACCCAAACATTAATATAGAGGTCGAGCACTTATCGGTGTTTGTTGACTGGTGGTACTCTCCCCCTATGGAAAATCCCTTCTCGAGTGGCCTCTTTTCTCTCTGCTCCTTCTCAGATCTCCTCTAGACGGCTTTAGGGTTTGAGAGTGTTTGGAAAGAGTCTAAGGAGAAGGAAGGCCTCATATATAGAGTGGGAGACAATTCTAAGAAGGTCTCCTACATCTAAAATATTTTCTAAACTCGGATTCAGAGTGTGGGACCCAGGAGTCCGTCCACACTCATGCACACATACTGGTTGCACATATGGGTTTCACTCTGAGTGGTACTGGTACCAGTATGTAAAAATTTGGTTTTTAAGTATCGTTTCTCATACCTAGATGCCGTGGTTGGTCACCCGGCCTTGTCTTCCGGTCCAATTATGATTGGGAGACCTGTTACGACGTAAACCATAGGTTAGGCCGGATTTTTAGGGTGCAGGTCTTACACTTGGGAGTCAAAAATCAACTCCATCAGTTAAAGTGGCTCAGTAGCCAAGGGAATGGGTTGTTGTCCGGTTTTAGTTTTCCATTTAAATTTGGCAAGTATGCTAATCTTTTAGAATCTATGATTCGTCTTTCTACCCTCTTGGATTCCTCAACTGCGATTCTAGGTGTTCAATTCTGCCCTGAAACATTGGGCTCTTAATATATTGTCTTCGAACTACAAGGAGATTCTGAGGAACAAAATCCTTCTTGTGGACCTATCTATGAGTAAATGTAATAGGAGTGGACAATCCTATCCTGTATGATATCTGGCTCTTGCTAATGGTCTCTCATTCATGATTTTCCTAGACACTTTAGAAATTCTGACAAGATGTCGAATAGATTTTATGACAAAGGCTCTAGACAGTTTCCTTTTGGTTGGGTTTCTCACCCTATGATTATTTGTCGATCATCATCTAGATCATACTGGAGAGCAACAAAGATTTTCCAAAACGATCGAACTTGGATATGGAAGAAATTCACATGCACAAACAAAGCTGACTCAATCAAACAAAGTTAGTTCCCTCATAAGAAAATTCAAATAAGTTTATCTCAGTTAATCTAATTGAATTTAGGTAACCTTGTGACTGTCTTTGGAGAAATGTGACTCCAAAAATGGATTACACAAGATGCCATAATCGAACCACATAGATTATCCAATTTAAAAATTTAAATTAGGTCACTCTATTTGATAATTCTTATGAGTGATAGCCCCAAGGGCGATTTAGGGATGAATAGACCAGTAAAGTTCATTAATCGAGATAAACGTGTTGTGATGTTAGATTCTAGTGGTTTTTAAAAATCGATATCTTGATCATGAAGGGTTCAACACATCGAGTTATATCATATGTGGGGGATGCATACAGTCCGCTTACACCATCATCACACTGGTGTATGCAGACCTTACCACCCAATAAATTAGGAGTTTCATGTACTCTTGTGTAGGCCACTCAGATCAACATATCAGATAGCGAAAATGGCAAGAAAAACGTGACGTCTCAACATGACCATCCATGATCAAGACGAGTCGATCGAGCAAAGTTAGCTCCCTTGTGAAAGTCGCCGATTAAACATTATCCAAATTAATTTAGTTGAATTTAAATGACCCCGTGGTTGGTCTTGGGCCCTTATGTTTCCTGTATGGATCATTGTAGCACCAAGGTCCGACAATGTGGTTTATCAAATTTAAATAGATTAAAGCGGATATGTTCGTTTGTAACTTTCTTGACGAGTGGTTAGCAAAAGTGGTTCATGAATGAACGAACCGGTAAACTTTGACTTGACGTCTCAAGTGTAGATATTATGATCTAACAGATTTTACCATGTAGGTTCAAGGATGAATAAAAAATAACATATATGTGGCTCAAACTGGGTTAGGACCTGCAAGGCTACCTTGATGAGGAGGAGTGGACTTATTCCCATCTACACGGTGAATCACGGATCCCTCAATTCCTTTTAATATACCATGTTGCAAAATGTCAAACGACCTAGAGTAGTATGATGCCTTCCCAAGCGGACCCAAGAAATAATCATCAAAGACTTTTCTTAGTAGAGACTTTTACAAGGTACGTGTCAAGGCAGTGTGTTTAGCCGAATGGGCCATCCCATATGCATGGCGATCCAGTTTGGCTACTCGCACGATTGTGTGACTGAACCCATCTCCCCCAAAACAATATGTACAAAAAAAAATATAGTACCACAGATCTAGCATTAAATGTCAAATAATCAATATAAGGAAATTGTCCTAGGAGTCTGAATATAAATCCCCAGTAGAGTCACCACTGTAAGGACATATGAGAAAATTTACCCCCCTCCCCAGGTGATCAAAGAAAATCTGTGCTAGAGTCGCCACCTAAATTAAGGTCTAGGACCTCTAAAAATGTAGTCTCACCATAAGGTAAGACTTTTATTGATTCGCAACCCATTAGATCAGTTCATTGGTCTACATGAGATCGAGTAAGTATTCAAGGTACAGTTTTGGGAAGGTATTTGTAAGATCCGCACTCCATGAACCCGATCTAAACCTTTAATTCATGTCGTAACAGGTCTTCCAATCATCACCGGGCCAGAAGGGACGAGCGGATGACAATCAGGTATGAAAATGGACCAAATTAAGTATGATATACTTCATACCGGTCGACGGTACCGGTCTTGGTACCGGTCGACAATCGACCGGTATGGCCTGCACAGACTTAGATCCGGAAAAGGATCTCTACGGGTCCCACTTTCCAAATTTTGAACCGAAGGACTTTCCTAATGTTAGGAGGCTTCCTAAACCTAACCCTAGCCTATATAAGGACCCTTAAACCTCCTAAAACCTCTCTCATTGATCCTCACAAACCCTAGAGAGGAGAAAGAGGTTGAAGAAGGAGAAGAAGCCAGGAAGGAGAGGGAAGAGCAGCCATTGCCGTTGAACGAAGAACACGTTACCGCGAACCAATGGTAAGTGCTTAAACCTTCCTCTACATTAAGCATTCTAGAATGGTTAGTCATGATTGGATCAATACTATGCAAAGCGAGGTATTGATCTAAACCCTATTTTTCCGTCAAACCCTAATCTAGTCGGTAAACCCTAGATTCAAGTTCTAGGTTGAAAATCATCGAAACTAGGACTTGAATGGAGTTGGAAACAACTCTAACTCAGTGCTCCGACCTAGATTGTGTAGGAGAAACCCTAGAATCAATAGGGGGTGACCGACGGAAGGCGAGAATCGGATGTATGGTCTTCCGGAGACATACCGATCGACCATACCGGTCGCACCATATGCAACCGATACTACGACTGGTACCTCCCAGAGACTGGTCTGTGGGGACCTGTCGACCATACCGGTAGCATCTTTCCCCACAGTGCCGTAGTCGGTACCTGCGACCTGTACCCACGACCAGTCTATACTGTGAGGAGTGTTTTTAATCTTGTTGATTTTTTCGACCAATGTAAACCCTAAGAAAACTATTCTAACTCAACCCTAACATCGTGTCGGACCTTGTGATAGTGTGTGTGGATTCTGTGACGCAGAGCAAGCTATCAAACAAGCGTCAGGTAAGGGAATCAGACCTAAACCCTACTAATTAATAACAGTAAAATGTTGTTAATAACTATGATTCTGTGGACTAATGTTTGTGCATACTCGCATGTCATCCTTTACTTTCAATTATTATTATTGTTCATGCATACTCGTTATGCTAGGATGTGACTGTTAGGCATATGATTATTTTCGTTGGTGTGTGGAATGGGAAGGGCCGAGGGTCTGGGATCATTCCTCACACTAGCACCTTTTCGTCTTGTTCTGTCTTAGCATGCTTGGTGCGGGTAGGGTATCAGGGGGAGGAATTGGCACTGTGGTCTCCGGCATGGCCACTAGAGTTTAGCTCTATCTCTATGCCGTAGGGAGCTGTGTTGGGATAGGGCCTATTGTGATGACATATAGGATTGGTTAGTTGCGAGCCCAGTTTGCAAGCCCTCGCCAATAGGGGCTTACGTGTTGGTATGGGTAGGGTATCAAGGGAAGTGTTGGCGGTGTTTGATCCGGATACTTTAGCTCTATCTCTATTCTATGGTGGGTGCATGTGGGACGATAGTGGTGTTTGATCCATTGGGCGGCTTCACACACTCGTGTATAGAGGTGCGGTGGCCACCAATCCTTTCTATAGCACATTGCAAACTTAAAACCAGGCCATGATGTGAATGTTACTCATGCATATGTTTGTTGCATTGTCTGATTGTCTTACTGAGCTAAGTTGTGAGCTCACCATTGTATATATACATGTTTTTAGATGTTGATGCAGGTTATACTGTGGAGGACTACATGGACGCTCCAGCATATGGAGGTATTACTGCTTTAGAAGTGCAAGCAGGGGAGGACGAGCATGACACTTCATGCGAGAGTCCTTTCTGCGTATACCTCTAGGATGTTGGTTTTGTTTCTTTATTTATTTTCAGTTGGAGATACAATTGATGTAAGGATATTTATTTATGTTTCAATATTTGAATAATTAGATATTGTATTAAATTTATCAATAGATCACTCAGTTCATTTTATTTAAGATTTTCGCTATATTTTATTATATTATGATTATGGTTATGTGCAATGGTTTGTATGAGTGGACACGGTCTTATTGAGATCCTGATGTGAACTGTTGGTTCAGTGACGGTTCACTCACACTTCTTGTTCAGTTGAAATTGGGGTGTGATAACTTGGTATCAGAGCAATTAGGCTCTGCCCAACAGACCATATTTACACTTAACTGAGTTGATGAACTGAGATAGGAAGAATTTAAAAGTCTTAATAAAAACACACCCTAAGCACTTGTTTGATGCTTGAGACTAAATATGAAAGAGCATAATGTACTATACTGAAATTAATAAATAGACATGCTTTAGATAGGAACTTTAATGACAAGTGAGAAAAATCATAAACTTCTATTAAATATTTAAAGAGTATCAAGAGTAATGGTGCTACAGGGTACAATCCACAAGTCAGACAGTTACCCTGTTATAACAAAAATCATGTTGTGAGAGAGAGAAATTAAAAGACCTATCATGGGGATGGGGGCATGGAGGAATAGGGTCCGTGATGTCATAGTCACGCTCATAAGCTACCCTGAGCCAGTGTACTTGCTCCTGCGTGACTCTGAGGCTCCGAGAAAGGTGCCCTAGGTCACGGCTCATCTCACGCTGGGCATCCCGAATCTTCGTAAACATTCCCATCACGGTATCAAGAGGAGGCTGGGATGGTCCCGCTACAGGTGTGGGCTGTGGTGTCGGTGCTAGAATGTCCTCCATCTGATCATCATCATCATCACCATCATCCCCTGCCTCTTCTACATGAGCCGCATTAGCTACTGCTGCTGCTGCCACTGCTGCTACCCTCCTGAGCGGACGAGGGTGAGCCTGTAACTCCTCATTACTGATGGGCAGATTGTCCATCCTCATCCGAACAATAGCGTCCCAGTCAATGTCTGAGGTCATAGTGTCCTTGACCGCAATCTCACCTCTCATGTCCACTCGTAAGCACCGCAGAAGAGTAGTGATAAGCCGGCCATATGGAAGGTTACTGATCTGATCGGGCAGAGTAGCCTGACGCATGGTCCTGATAATAATGTAAGGGAGACAGACCCGCTCCCTGGTGCAGACGTAGTAAGTCAAGTACTGGGTGTGCTGAGACAACTCACTGTAGTGGCCGCTCTGAGGAACAATGACTCCTGAGGAACAGGTCTCAAGCTAGCAGCTTTTATGGGCGTTCCTGGGTTAAGGATCTGCTCTGAAACCTCTTAGCGCAGATCATCAGTAAGAAAGCCCTTCATCTTGGGGGCGCAATACACCAAGTCACCATCATCTGGTATCCCCAAAAGATCAGCAAGTTGGTGAGTGTCAAAGGATATGGGAACGCCTTTGACGAAGCTGATGATGCAGAGGTCCCTACCACGGCTGAAGTCGTTAACATTTCCTCGACCTCCAGGTTGGCGTAGAAATGTTTGACTAGGTTGGGGTGGGTGGTCACAGTGTAAGTAATGATGGGTAACCACCCAAGATCACCGAAGGCTGCTTCAACGTCAAAACCCTGTAGCTGCTCCAAGTTCGCCCGTCGCCCTGACTCGATATTCTTCTCTTCAAACCAGGGAAAACGGGCTTGCGTCGCCGCAGAACGAAACCACCGCTCATCGAACTACTGAACCGACAGGTGCGGATGGTTCATGCCAAGACCAAATACATGTTTACCAGCACCTCTGCGTTGAGACATTTTGAACTACAAAACAAAAACAAATATGAGAATTTGATTAGAATTTCCAAAATTTCAGCAGCATAACGACAGTAATTAAAGCAAATGCCTCGAACTCACCCAAAATCTGGGGAGGAGGACTTACGTAACCATCTAAGGCCACATGGAAACCAAGCATCCATCAAACAAATAAGAAATTTAAAAATTACAAGAAAAATTCGATTTTTACCAAAACCTAAGTAAAAAACTTAAAAATTTGATTTTTAGAGAAACTATTCGGTGGAACCTCAAATTGGTTGAGGGATTTTTCTCGTAGAGGTCCCTAAACTCTTCCTAAGTCGAAGGAAAAGAGTTCCCACGGTTAGAATCTTCTAAACCAAGAAAAATTTCGATTTTGGGTAAAAAACCATGAAGAAACGATGTAAAATGGAAGAAAGGTAGGAAGAAACTTACTTAGAGACGATGTTTAAGGTCTTGATCGGAAGAAAATCGCTTCTAAGATCACCGGTCGGACTGTAGCAACTCACCAAGCCAGAGAGGAATCGTCACCAGAGAGAAAGGAAAGAAGAAAAGTGAGAAAAACTCATTTTTTCACGATTTTAAAGGCAATTTTGGGCATACCGGTCGACGGTTTTGCCCATACCGATCGACCGGTACCCCCTGGGTATGTCGACCGGTACCTCTCGGTCAGGAGGAAATTCCTGACCGGTCGACTATACCGGTCGATCCATACCCTATAGGGCTGCGACCGGTACATCGACCGGTACCTCTCGGGAACTCCGAGAGGTTTGTCCGCCTGGACATACCGATCGCACTACCATACACAGTGCCGCGACCGGTATGTTGCGACCGGACATATATTCCAAGCCCAGAAAATTTTGAGAAATTTTTTTAAAATTTCGATTTAAGTTTCCTTACGAGTTTTGCCTTGCACTTGTTAAAGACTAACACTACTATGACTATTCGATTGTACCTCATGTGTTATGTCTTCTTCTCAGATCCAAGCAGGAAAACTAATCTGAGATGGCAGGCGGGAACGGTCGTAGAGGCTCAAGAAAGCGTCACCACTCCAGGGTGCGCCAAGACGAGGACAATGTGGAAATAGGAACTATTGATGAGCAAAACCTGAACCCAGAAGGTGGAGAAGGGCAGAGTCCCAGAGCACCAACAAATTTACCAGGACCTCCTCACACTAACTCTGAGACTATTGTGACGAATCTGGTTTATTAGATGGAAGCTCAGCAAAAAGCATTTCTGAACGAGATGCTGAAGATGTTCAAGCCACCAGGATATATCCCTACAGAAGGTACGCCTGAGTCAGGGAGAAATAACACCACACTGCCAATGGATGGTAGTACTGGGCCGATGGGCCAAGGACAGAATTTACAACCACCACACCAATTTCCATCATCGCTTGCCTATCATGGAATCTATCCGTACCCACCACCATGGTATGGAACAAATGCACAGTGGCAGAATGACCTAAGCCGAGCGGTGGATAGGTTTTTGAAGCTGAAACCCCCTACCTTTACAGGGAAACCAAGAAAACCACTGTGGCCTGCACAATGGGTTGTTGAGATGGAGAAGAACTTTCGTTTAATGACTTGTACGGAGGATGAGAAGGTGTTGTTTGCTATGCACATGCTCAAGGAAGATGCTAATGCCTAGTGGAATTCTACCCGGACATACTTGGAGACAAGACATACTCAGATCACTTGGGAGATATTCAAGGGAGCTTTCTTTGATAAGTACTTTCCAAAGAGCTTCCGTGATCAAATGGAGAAGGAATTTTTGAACTTGCAACAATCCCAGACGACTGTTGATGCTTACCCGCAGAGGTATGAAGAGCTATTTTTCTTCGCTCCGACAAGCATGCAAGAGGAAGAAACTAAGATCCGCAGGTTCACCATGGGATTACGAGGAAGTATCCGAGAGCACGTCTTGGGTTTGGAAAAGTAAGTGTATAACGAGGCTATGCAGATTGCTAGATTAATTGAATCAAGCCAAAGAGACAACTTCTTTGCTCAAAACAGGGGACTGAAGAGGCCGGCTACTGAGACTTCGGGTGGAGGCAATACTAGACCATTCCGCCCATACCGGGCTCAGCTTGCTGTGATGCCAGCAAGGAACACTACTGCACCACCACCCTCACAGTTAGCTGGACAAAACTCAAATGTCAAATGTTTCAACTGCCAACAATTGGGTCATTATGCAAAAACCTGTACTCTACCCAAGAAGCAACTGCCGCAGCAAGGAAAGATATTTGCAATCACCACTGAAGAGGCAGCCACATCACCTGATGTGGTTACTGGTATGATTACGTCCCTTACTATTTGGTTTACTGTTTTGTTGTGTGTGAGCATATAGAACTAAGGGATAATTAAATTACATGAACTGTAAATATAGCTGGTGTACCTGCCAGAGTACTCTTTGACTCTGGGGCCGCGCAGTCCTTTGTTTCTATGTCTTTTGGGAAGCGGATGGAGTTACCTATCAAGTATTTAACCCCAAGCTTGATAGTTCGCTCTCCGTTGGGAGTAGAAGTGGCATTGAATGAATGTTATGGGCCGTGTACAGTTAGTATTGAGGGCCGAAACCTAGAAGCAAATCTGGTTCAACTTGAGATGGCAAACTTTGACGTCATCTTGGGAATGGATTGGCTAGGCCATCATTCAGCTAGCTTATTATGTGGCAAAAGAAAACTTATGTTTAAAGATGAAAAAGGAAAGGAGTTTAGCTTCACTGGAACCAAGTTACCCAGGAAGCGGAAGCTGATCCTCTCTGCCCTAAAAGCTAAGAGATGCTTAGAGAAGGGTGGAGTGGGGTACTTAGTGTCTGTGGTCGACATCATTGTAGAGGTGCCAAAGATGGAAGATCTAGATGTGGTACAAGAGTTTCCAGATGTATTTTCAGAAGATCTACCAGGTCTACCTCCAGACAGGGCTACAGAGTTCGTGATAGACCTCATGCCAGGGTCGGCGTCGGTGTCTAAGGCACGTACAGGATGGCCCCTACAGAATTAAAGGAGTTGAAGGTCAAATTACAAGAACTACTAGATAAGGGTTTCATACGACCAAGCATATCGCCATGGGGAGCACCTGTATTGTTCGTCAAGAAGAAGGACAGTAGTGTACGACTATGTATCGACTACCGAGAGTTGAACAAGTTAACTATCAAGAATCGATACCCTTTGCCTAGGATCGATGATTTGTTCGATCAGTTGCAGGGTGCAAAGGTTTTTTCGAGATTGATCTTAGATCAGGGTATCACCAATTGAAGATCAAGGCAGGAGATATTCCAAAGACTGCTTTCAAGACAAGGTATGGGCATTATAAGTTCCTTGTAATGTCATTCGGGTTGACTAATGCCCCAACGTTGTTCATGGAATTAATGAACCGAGTGTTTCATGAAATGTTGGATACTTCGGTCAACATATTCATCGACGACATCTTAGTCTACTCAAAGGACAAGGAGACTCATGCAACACATTTGAGAGCAGCCCTACAACGGCTGAGAAGGGAGAAGCTTTACGCCAAGTTCAAGAAATATAAATTTAGACTGAAGGAAGTGGCCTTCTTGGGTCACGTAGTATCTGCAGATGGTATCAAGGTAGATCCAAGCAAGATTGCAGCTATAGTAGGATGGGATGCACCAAAATTAGTTGCAGAGATTCATAGTTTCCTAGGATTGGCTGGTTACTATAGAAGATTCATGGAAGACTGTCTACCTATCATGGTTGAGCCAAGTGGACCAAGTACATGAAGAAACCACAAGACCAGATATGAAGTTTAACTCAAAAACAGTCAAATATGAGGGTAGGGTCGCATGCTTAAACATGTGTGATCGACCCCACCTCAAAAGAGTCCAACCCATGACTTTTTGGTCGTAGGGTCGCATGTTTTAAAAAATGTAGGGTCGACGGATTCTGCGACCTTACGTTTCCGTCGACCCTACGGAAACAGTCAAAACCAAAAATTAAGAAACCTTCCTAATTCGAAGGGGGTCTTTCCTAAACTCATTGAGGCTTATTATGGAGGGTTTTCCTCTATAAATAGGACGTCCCTTAGCCTCTTTCACTCCTTTAGAATCCTAATTGAAAGAGAGAGAGAGAGAGAGAGAGAGAGAAGAGAAGGAAGAGAAGGAGAATTGAAAAAGAAGACTAAGGAAGAAGAGGAAGTTCAGAGAAAACTTTGAATCGCAGCAAACCCAAGGTATGAACCTAAATCCCTACCTGAACTGAGAGCCTAGAATAGTTTATGAAGAACATAGGATTAGGAGAAACCCAAATCATCCATCCATGGACTGATTCCAAGGGAATCCATGGAGGAAAATCATTGTGGACATTGCCCTGCATGATAAAATTATGGTTTTGAGCCATAGAACAATCATACGAAGGACCATGATGGTAAGCCAAAGGATCCCAACATGAAGGAATGAATTTAAGAGTGGAAGGTCGGTCGCACGTAGGGTTACATGATATCTGACCCTACGAGACCACATGATCGACCACATGCCCTCGGGAAGTTCCAGGGAGGGTGTGGTCGAATGTAGGGTCGAAGTATGTTCGACCCCACCTGTGACCTACACCCTGGGGATGCAGAAACTGAGACCCCATGTGTTACCCTACCCTGCGACCCTACACCCTGTGGTCGTAGAACTGAGACCCCAGGTGCTACCCCACCTGCGACCCCTCAGTTTCTGTTAGTCTAAACATATTAGAATTAATTCTTATTAAAATCTATCTACTTGTTAGGTTTTTCCAATGATTTAAAAGTGAATTATAATGCTTGAACGAGGATCTACTAGCAATCAAAGGTGAGGGAACAAGACCTAAACTAATTGGTTAATAAAAAACTATTTTTATTCATTGAGTCCAATGTCATGATTGATTCTATGCTTATATGCGTGTATTGTGCATTTCACATGTCATCCAATATTCCTGCTATTAATGTTCATGCGTATTTAATTCTGTTTATTTATAACATGATGATGATGATGATGCTAGGAATAGGCATGTGAATGTTTGTGTGTGGTTAGTGTACTTGATGTGAGTGGGGCATCAGGGGGAGGACGTGACACTGTGGTTCATCCTGGTCACCAGACTCTAGATCTATCTCTACTCAAGTCTTGTCCACTAACATCGTCGTATCGTTTTTACTTTAGTAGAACTATTACATCGTAGGGCATCAGGGGAGGTGGTCTCGAACCGTGTAGTCTCTGACTCTACCAGGGGGCCTTAGCTCTATCTCTATGGACGTATTGAGGGATGCTTGGGTGTGGCCTTGGATACACTGCTTGGCATTAGGATTGGTTAGTTGAAAGCCCAGTTTGCAAGCCCTCGCCAATAGGGGCTTACGTGTTGATATGGGTAGGGCATCAGGGGAAGTGTGATGCGGTGCGGTCCTAAGCACTTTAGCTCTATCCCTATTCCATGGTGGGTGAATGTAGGACGGCAATGGTGTTTGATCCATTGGGCGGCCTCATACACTCGTGTATAGAGGTGCGGCGGCCACCTATCCTTTCTATTGCACATTGCAAACTTATGAACCAGACCAAAGATATGAATTGAATGCATGCATATGTTTGTTGCATTGTTTTGTTTGCTCACTGAGCCGTGATGTGTGCTCACCCTTTCGACGTCGAATAGTTTTAGTTAATGATGCAGGTACCACTGTAGAAGACTATATGAATGCTCTGATGTACGGACATGCTGTGGTGATGGATGCAGAAGCTATGATGGAGTCGCATGATTCGTCGTGCGAGTGCAACTCATGCGTCTTTGATTAGATTTATAGTTGGATTATTAAGAACATATAATTGAATAATTTATTTTATTTTATGTCTTAGTCATTTGAAGATAATTGGATAATTTAGTTATGTTATCATTATTAGATTCTCAGTTCATTAGATATTAAAGACTTCCGCTATTGTGTATTTATTCTGATTATGGTTGTGGATGTGTATGGTTTAAGCAAACAGACACAGCCTGTTCGAGATTCTGGTTGAATCGTTGGTTTATTGACGGTTCATCACACTATTCCGGTTGGTACGGAATTGAGGTGTGACAACTTGGTATCGGAGCCCTCAGGCCCTGTCTATTAAACCAGTATACTTCCACAAAGTTCGTGAACTGAGTTAGGATAAAATTTAAAAGCTGTAATAATAACACACTATAAGCACCTGTATTGTTTGAGACAAAATTAAGAA
Organism: Protea cynaroides; assembly: GCA_028583415.1. Taxonomy (NCBI): domain Eukaryota; kingdom Viridiplantae; phylum Streptophyta; class Magnoliopsida; order Proteales; family Proteaceae; genus Protea; species Protea cynaroides. The sequence goes on from CM053270.1 coordinate 20,797,542, forward strand.
AGAAAATAATGCATTATTAAAATGAGAAACAAATTTCATATACACTCGATTAAAAAAACAACATATATATATATATATATATATATATATATATATATATATATATATATATATATATATATATATATATATATATATATATATATATATATATATATATATATATATATATCCAAATCAGAGTATGATCCACAATCCGGACAGTTACTCTGTAGTACAAGGAAAAAAAACAAAAAGAAAATATACATTATGGAGCTAGAGGTGCTGGAGGAGGAGATGCCTCGCGATCTGTATTGTAATCCTTAGCATACACTCTAGTCAACCAGGCTACCTAAGTCTGGGTCGTCTGGAGACTAGCTGTCAATTCGGCCATCCGCTGATCAAATACGCACTGAGCATCTAGAAGCTCTCCTACTCTCAAATCAGTCACGCACTGAGCCTCTCTAATCTCACGTAGTAGCCCCATCATATCATCAGATGGTGGGTGTGAAGGACCAGCAGTGTGTGAATGAACCCGGGATGGGCCAATTCCAGTAGAATGTAGTGGTGATGGAGGAGGTATGGCATCTACATCCATGAACATACGATCATCATCCTTAGCATCACCCCCATGGACCCCTGCTGTTGTTGCTGCTGCTGCTACTGCCTCAGTGTCTGCTATCTCTACCCGGGTACGAGGACTCACCAGAGTGTTCTTCTCATCATCACTGACCTGAGCATCTCGCATACCCATCCTACAGATGGCCTCCCAGTCAAGGTCAGAAGATAAAGTATCCTCATGATCCTCTCATCTAATAAGTCGATGTGTAGGCTTGTGAGCAGAGTAGTGATCAGACGTCCATAGGGTAGGTTACCTATCTGACCAGGTAGCGTAGCACGGATCATCATCTTGATGATAATATAAGGAAGGCAGACAGGCTGCCTAGTGCAGATGCAGTACAAAACATACTGGGTCAGCCGAGAAATCCCATCATAATGGCCACTCTGGGGATCAGGTTGTGCTAAATGATCTTGCAGTACACCCGAGGCTCTGGCCGTAGGTTGATCGCCTTCATCTCCCAGCGATCACCTCTAAGAAGCTGACTATCAATCACAACACGCATCATCAAGGATAGGAACTGGGGTTCCTTAGGAGCACAATACACCAAGGGGCTGTCATTTGATATGCCTAGGAGATCAGCCAACTACTGACAGTTAAATGAAACTTCCACCTCTTTTACATAGCTGGTGATCCTGAGCTCCCTACCCCTCTCTGTATCATTGCGATCCCCCACTACCTGGAGGTTGCAATAGAACTGCTTCACCAAAGTAGGACAGGTACAAGCCTCATATGTGATCACAGAAAGCCAACCCATGTCAGCGAAGGCACCCTCTACGTTAAACAAGGCTAGACTAGCCAAGTTTACACAGCAACCCCCTTCTACTTTCTTACGCTCATAGCGAGCATATCGAGCCTCTGCCTCGTTAGAGCGGAAATGAATGGGATCATGAGCTCTAGGAACCTTAGTACGAGCCATGCTATTTGCAAAGACACAAAACAATAAACAAGATATTAGATATGGTGAAAAATTTAAAATTTTGACATTATAACAGCATGATTTGGCCAAAAGCCTCACTTTTCACCCAAACAGCTGGGCAGGAGGACTTACATATGTTCCAAACCATCCTGCAAAGCTCATATAGTTGGGAATTTAATCTAGAAAGATCGAATTTGAAGAAATTTCAACAAATTGAAAAAATCCTAAAAATTAGGTCAAAAATGGAAAATTTCAAGTTTCTCGATAACCAACCGATGAAACTCAAATATTTTTGAGGGCTTTCATCCATTGGGTAGCCAATAGCAAAAGCCCCCAATAAAAATCAAATTTTTATTGTTAGAAAAATTTTAATTTGAAGAAAATGATATAAATGGAGAAAAACCTAGTTTTGAAAGCTTAAAAATGAGAAACAGTAGAGAGCATACCTGAAGGAAAGGAACGGAAGTCGTAAACGGAAGAAATAATCACCAAACACTAGGGATCGATACTGTAGCAACTCAGGGGAAGCGAGTTGAGTTGGAAGAAAGAAGGAAGAGTAGGAAATGAATCCAAAATCAGGTTTAAAAACCTAATTTTGGGTCGTGGGGTCGCAAAATTCGACAAAATGTGCGACCCTACGACCGACCCTACCATAGACCCTAGGCTCTCGGTGATTTGACAGACATCGTGTGGTCGGACCTAGGGTCGGACATATACCGACCCTATGATCGACCCTAGGCTCTCGGTGAGTTGACAGGGTTTTTGGGGTCGCATACCCTAGGGTCGAATATAGAGCGACCCTACCATCAACCCTACGATGAAAAATACAGTATTTTGTTTGAATAACTTGGAAATTGGAATTTTACTTCGATTAGAAGGATTTTGACTTGGGAATGACTTATATTGATTGCCTCACATGTTCTATGATTGTTTTTCAGACACTACCACTGTCACACCCCAATTCTGCACTGTTCAAAATGGTGTGATGAACCGCTAAATAACCAACGGTTCAACCAGGATCTCTAATAGGCTATCCCCGCGTTATCCAAGCTTACATGCGTCCACAATCATAATCAGAGTAAATACACAATAGCGGAAATCTTATAAATAAATGAACTGAGAACTAAGATGATATTAATAATTTAATAAAAAATTATTCTGTATCAACCGAGACATAAGTAAATATCAATACAAGTCTTTAATAAATCCAAATAAAGAAACCTATAAAAATATCTAATCAAATACACACGAGTTGCACTCGCAAGAGGAGTCGTGTGTATCATCTTCAGCTCCAGCGTCCATTGCTGCTATATTCCCGTACGCAGACGCGTTCATATAATCTTCGACTGTGTAACCTGCATCATCAACTAAAAATATTCGACGTCGAGGGGTGAGCACACAACACGGCTCAGTGAGTAGCCAAAACAATGCAACAATACATATGCATGCAAAAAGTCAATTTATATCTTTGGTCTGGTTTATAGTTTGCAATGTGCTATAGAAAGGATAGGTGGCCGCCGCACCTCTATACACGAGTGTGTGGAAACGCCCAATGAAAACGGTACCGTCGCCCCACATGCACCCACCATGGACAATATACACTCCATGAAAACGGCATGGCTGTACCGGTTGCCCATACCAACAAGTAAGCCCCTGTTGGCGAGGGCTTGCAAACTGGGCTCGCAACTAACCAACCCTAATGCCAAACAATGTATCCAAGGCCTCACCCCAGCATCCCTCAATACATCCATAGAGATAGAGCTAGGGTCTGGTGACCAGGCTGAACCACAATGCCACGTCCCCCCCCTGATACCCTATGACATATTAGTTCCGCTAAGGTAATGGCGATACGACGATGTTAGTGGACAAGACTTGAGTAGAGATAGAGCTAGAGTCTGGTGACCAGGCTGAACCACAATGCCACGTCCTCCCCCTGATGCTCCCCTCGCATCAAGCACACTAACACTTGCTTAGTGGACATGACTTGAATAGACCATGGCACAATATACACCCCATGAAGAACGGTCATGGCTGTACCGGTTGATACCATCCCTACCCACACCATATACACTAGCCAAACACAAACATTCACATGCCTATTCCTATCATCATCATCATCATCATGTTATAAACAATAAAGTAAATATGCATGAACAAATAATAGAAATATTGGATGACATGTTAAATGCACATACAAGCATACACGCATAGAATCAATATGGCATTGGACTCAAGAAATAAAACAGTTTATTCTTAACCAGTTAGTTTAGGTCTTGTTCCCTCACCTTAGCTTGTTAATAGATCCTCTTCCAAGCTTTAGAATCACCTTTATAATGTTATTATATTGCTAGAAGACCTAACAAAGTCGATAAAATTTAATTAGAATTTATTCAAAATTTAAAAACCATTCTGTTAACTGAGGGTCGGAGGTAGGGTCGGATCTGCCATCGACCCTAGGTGTGACCCTCCCCCTAATCTGAACTTCCCGAACACTGAGGGTCGATGCTAGGGTCGGATCTGCCATCGACCCTAGGTGCGACCCTCCATGGTTTGAGTCGAAAATGTCTGATTTCATTCTCTCTTTCATGGTTGGGTCCTATGGCTTACTTCCACAATCCATTCTATACATGTTCTATGGTTTAGAACTATACTTTATTCACCTACATGGTTTTAATGATCTCCTCCATGGTTTTCCATTGAAACGAAACCATGGATGGATGATTTGGGTTTCTTCTAAGTCATATCCTCTTCATAAACCATTCTAAAGTCTTAAATAAATCATGGGGAATGTATCCATACCTTAGTTTTGCTGAGATTCAGAGTTCCTTTGAATTTCCTCTTCTTCCTTAGCCTTTTCTTCAAGTTTTCCTTCTCTTCTTCTCTTCCTTCTCTTCTCTTTCTCTCAATCCAATTAGGGTTGTAAAAGGAGTGAAAGAGGCTTAGGGACATCCTATTTATAGAGTAAAACCTCCCAAAATAAGTCCCATTGAGTTTAGGAAAGGTTCCAATCGAAATTAGGAAGGTTTCCTAATTTTCGGTTCGTGCTGTTTTTCCCGAGTACCGAGGGTCGATGGTGAGGGTCGATGGGAGGGTCGGACAACTCATAGACCCTGCGACCCATGGTTGAGGGTCGATGGTGAGGGTCGATGGGAGGGTCGGACCTGCCTGTTAAAACCTGCGACCCTACCCTCATTTTGACTGTTTTTAGGTAAATTTTCATATTGGGTCTTGGGTTTCTTCACACACTTGGTCCACTTGGCTCGACCATGATGTAGACGGGTCCCGACATGAAATGTAAGGTTAGGCCGGGTTCGTGGCGTGCGGGTCTTACAACTCCACCACCCTTAAAAGAAATTTTGTCCTCGAAATTTGAAAGTACAAATCTTACAACTCCCCCATCCTTAAATGAATTTTGTCCTCAAAATTTGAACGTATGAATCTTACAACTCCCCCATCCTTAAAATAAATTTTATCCTCAAAATTTTGAATTTACTTCGAAGTCAATAGGTGGGAATTCTATTTCCGCATTGCATCTTCGTCCTCCTATGCACTCTTCTCCACGTATTGTCTTTGCCAGGTTACCTTTACATAATAATTATCCCGGCTTTGGAAACATTGTACCTTCCCAATAGTGAACTAGGCTGGTACCACTTCAATAGTTAAACATTCTATCTAATCCAGTGATTCCGTGGTCAATACCTTTAATATGGATCTTTAATGTACTTCTTCAACAGTGACACACGAAATACATCATGCACACTAGACATGGACAGCGGTAACGCTAATTGATATGCAACTTTTCTATGTCTCCCCAAAGTTTATAAGATCCAACACATATATAAATTATGAATTTCCCTTCTTGTCTAATCGTTTCAAACTACGCATAAATGATATCTTCAAAAACACTTTGTCACTTATGGCGAACTCATGGTCTTGGTGTCTCTCCTGACAATCCTGAGCTATCCTGCTCCTTTTCTTTGATCTTGTTTGTCACTCGATAGTTTTCTTCATTAGCCTTAGGTCTCAAAATTCTTCATTCATTGACTTTATTCCAAAATAAAGGAATTTGACATTTCTTCCATACCATGCTTCATAGGTAACATTTACATGGTAGCTTAGTAGCAACTTTAATTCACGGTAACTTCTCAGCTCAAGTTCCTTGAAATCAATTTTACAAGTTCGGAGCATAGCTCTTAGGATTTGTATAGTCCGCTTCGACTGTCCATCGGTTTGAGGTAAAGTGCGGTACTAAACTTCAACTTTGTTCCCATTTTCTTCTGTAGATCCTCCCAAAACTTCAAAATAAAGCATAAGCCTCTGACTGACAATAAGCTCTCATGCATACCATTCAATCTGGCAATATTATCTACATATAGCTTATTTAGCCGCTCCAAAGTATACCGAGGTCGTATAACAATGGAATGAGCTATCTTCATCAGGCGATCAACAATCACCCAAATTACATCAATCGATCTGGTAGTCAGTGGCAATTCATTGACATAGTTCATTGTACTGCAGTTCCACTTCCAGACTGGCTTCGATAGTGGTTATGGTAAGCCATATTGGTCTTTGTTTTGTAGCTTTTACTTGCTGATAATTCAGACACTGAAACACGCACTAACCCACATTTGTTATCTCTTCAGGTCATGATACATATTGGTACTCTAGTATGTACTGAATATTGAGTACAATGGACTCTTATCATTATCCTCTTCATAGTATCCAAGTCTTTATCTTCATGTATTCAGAATCTGCCTCAGTATCTGAGTACCATCTCCGCATCCAAAGTAAGTCAGGGTTAGGTTTTTCTTTCTCTAAATCTCCTGACATTATTCTTATATACAGATTTAACAAAAATTGCTACTTTTATTTCATCCACCAATTCAGAGATGATTTTTAATGCCATAAACGCAACCGAACTATTGTTTCATAATTCATCCATAAGTTCTCGCTCGATTGGATCATCACTAGCTTCTATTATATGTTACTCTTTTTCCAAATCTGAATCTATTGCTGCGGAACATGAGGCAGCATTTATACTAGGTCCTTCTTCGGACTTCATAATTCCCTTTTTGCTTAAGGCCTTAGCTACTACATTAGCCTTGCTCGGGTGATATTGAATATCACAGTCTTAATCCTTCAAGTATTCCAAACCATCTCATTATCCTCATGTTCAACTCTTTCTAATAAAGAGATAAATAAAACACTTGTAATTCGATCTAATCTAAAATTCCTCTCCGTTTAAATAATGTCTCCAAGTCTTGATTGCATGAATCACAATTGTCTACTCCAATCATGAGTTGGGTAACTCTTCTCATGCTCTTTCAGTTTTCTTAAAGCATATGAAATTGCTTATTTACCTTACATCAACCCGCATCCTAGATCCAATCCGAAAGCTCCAATTGATAGGGTAAAAGGTTTCCCTGGTGCCGAAACGATCAAGATGGGAGCTGATATCAATCTTACTTTAGAATCTAGAAATATTTTTCATCCTTGTCAGTCAAATTAAACTCCTCTCCTTTCCTGGTTAGCTTGGTAAGAGGTTTTGCAATCTTAGAGTGGTCCTCCAAAATTGTCAGTAATAACCAGCTAAACCCAAGAAACTTCTGATCTTCGCAATACTCTTTAGGTGTTTCTCACCATATGATTACCTCTACCTTAATAGGGTCCACTTTAATCCCCTTTTATGATGCTACGTGATCTAAGAAGATCATTTTGTTTAATCATGTCTCATATTTCTTGGAATTGGCATAAAGCTTTTCCCTTCTCAACTGTTGTGAAGCTGTTCTAAAATCCATTGTATGAGTTGCTTCATTCTTGGAAACAATCAAATATCATCTATGAAAACTATGACCGACGTGTCCAACATGTCATGAAACACCCAGTTCATCAGTTCCATAAAAGATGTAAGGGCATTGGTTAATCCAAACGTCAAAATCATAATCGAAAACTCATAATTGGCCTATCCCGATTCTAAAAACTATCTTCGAGGTATCGCTATCCAAATTCTTCAGCTGATGATATCTTGATCGAAGATCAATCTTAGAAAATACCTTTGCTCCTTGCATCTATTTAAACAAGTCATCGATCTAAGGTAGTAGATATCGATTCTTGATTGTGAGCTTGTTTAGTTCCCAGTAGTCTATATGAAAACAACACTACCATCCTTCTTCTTTATGAATTGCATTGACACTTCCCATGATGCAATACTTAGCCAATTAGAACCCTTGTCTAATAACTGTTGTAGTTGCGTCTCAATCCCTTTAACTCCATAGAAGCTACTCTACAGGTGTCTTTGACACGAGTATCGTCCTTGGTAACAAGTCGATGATGAACTCGGTCGCACGATCAGGTGGTAACCTAGGTAAGTCTCCTAGAACGCATTGAGAACTTATGCATCATATCAATACCTTTCATCTGTGGTGCTTCTTTGGTAACGTGTACCGCAGATACCGTATATCCAACTTCTTTCTCTTCAAAGCATCTCTTCGCCTTTAGCATAGAGATGATCAGTTTTCGCTTACTAGGCAATATGCTTCCAATAAAACCAAATTATATGCCATATTTATTCTTAAATGATAACCTCTTCTATGCACATAATCACTTGTAGAGTGTTAAGACAACCAGTCTATTTCCAAGATGACGTCAAAGTCTGCCATCTCAGGTCTAATTAGGTTGTGTCCATTTTTTATCCATCCATACGATTTGGACTTCGTTCATAACACTCATCCAATTGAACATCTAGTCCAAAAAGGGCTTGAACTAGCAAAATCTGGGGAAACGGTCTAAAGAGCTTGTCTAGTTCCTTTATCTCTTATGATTTCTCGAAGACTATCGTCAAAATCTCATATCCTAAATCTATTTATAAGCATTAGGGTATATGCTTATAATTTCATTAATTTAGCCAAACTCTTTTGGTCTTTTCTTAATCATATCACTCAACATTGGGCATAACTCAATTATCATTATGTTAAACTGAGTAGTATTAATGCCATGATTTTTAACTTTATCCTGGTATCCACTCTTAAATTTTCTTTTAGGAATCTTCTACTTTGTCAAAATTCATACCGATATAACCATCTTTAACTTTACTTGAGTGCTATCTACTCTTTCATAGTTACTTTTGATAGTTCTCACTTTTGTCGCATGCACTCCTTTATAGACATGATTCATATCCACCCGTTTAGAAATCTCAAAATACATTCTCCATTACTTCATCGGAGGTTTCTTGGCTAAAAAATCTAATATGAATTTAATCATCTTCCTTCCAATAATTCCATTATCACTAAACATTTTTATCATCAAAGGTCAGGGAGTGTATGAATCAAAATATTCATCCAAAAGTGATTCACTTTCTTCTATCATTTAGCATAATGACAAACACTTGCTTTATCTAGTGAACCTAGGTTTAAATCAAGAGTAAATCTGTGATCACCCAACCGGCATCAAAAGATCGTTAAGTTGAACAGTGGTCCAAATACATGGAAATAGAGGCTTTATAGTTCTTAACCTCATGGTTACAGGTTCTATCGAGTATATAATGCCATTGGTCAAGGCACTACAGGAGTAAATCTGGAGAAAGTTTTCGTACATTAGTAAATCAGGTAAAAAAATCAAAAGATGTACGCTCAACATGATTAAACATTTAACTTGTTCATTCAGTTCATATCTCTGTTCATGTTGTTGATCATGAGAGTGGTTCAGATTGGTATAATCAGGACTAAGACTAAAGAAACAATATCTATAACTCCAATTGACAGGTTAAATCAAGAAGGTATCCTGTCAAGACACACAAATTTAAAATCTGGTATGTGCATCCTCTATAATCATAAGAGTAAATCAATAATGCACCGCATCCTATATAATCATATCTAGTTATATGGCCACAATTAGATTTGATCCTCTACTGAAAACGTTTAAGGCTTCGTCTTCAGAAAATATTCTTCAATCCCCGTTGGATCATTCTGTCATACATCGAGTTTCACATCCTGTGAAGTATCAACTCAGTATTCCAATCACTTTGTTGTACATATGCTTCCTTCTTGCTACTATACTATATCCATTGTATACTTAGGCAACTACCTAACTATAGATAATACCCTATACTATTTGTTTGTTTATTAGGAAAATTCTTGGTCTCCTCTTTCTGTGTGAGTGTATATATATGGTTCCACCTTTTATATGTACATTATCGTCTTGTTTAATTTCTGTCTCAACCAACACAGGTGCTTATGGTTGGTTTGTATTAAAGTTTTTAATTTATCCTAACTCTGTTCATGGACTCTAGTGGAAGTATTCAGGTTTAATGGGTAAGCCTACGAGAGCTCTGATACTAAGTTGTCACACCCCAATTCTGCACTATTCAGAATGGTGTGATGAACCGCTAAATAACCAACGGTTCAACCAGGATCTCTAATAGGCTATCCCCACGTTATCCAAACTTACACGCGTCCACAATCATAATCAGAGTAAATACACAATAGCAAAAATCTTATAAATAAATGAACTGAGAACTAAGATGATATTAATAATTTAATAGAAAATTATTCTGTATCAACCGAGACATAAGTAAATATCAATACAAGTCTTTAATAAATACAAATAAAGAAACCTATAAAAATATCTAATCAAATACACACGAGTTGCACTCGCAAGAGGAGTCGTGTGTATCATCTTCAGCTCCAGCGTCCATTGCTACTATATTCCCGTACGCAGACGTGTTCATATAATCTTCGACTGTGTAACCTGCATCATCAACTAAAAATATTCGACGTCGAGGGGTGAGCACACAACATGGCTCAGTGAGTAGCCAAAGCAATGCAACAATACATATGCATGCAAAAAGTCAATTTATATCTTTGGTCTGGTTTATAGTTTGCAATGTGCTATAGAAAGGATAGGTGGCCGCCGCACCTCTATACACGAGTGTGTGGAAACGCCCAATGAAAATGGAACAGTCGCCCCACATGCACCCACCATGGACAATATACACCCCATGAAAATGGCATGGCTGTACCGGTTGCCCATACCAACACGTAAGCCCCTGTTGGCGAGGGCTTGCAAACTGGGCTCGCAACTAACCAACCCTAATGCCAAACAATGTATCCAAGGCCTCACCCCAGCATCCCTCAATACATCCATAAAGATAGAGCTAGGGTCTGGTGACCAGGCTGAACCACAATGCCACGCCCCCGATACCCTACGACATATTAGTTCCGCTAAGGTAATGGAGATACGACGATGTTAGTGGACAAGACTTGAGTAGAGATAGAGCTAGAGTCTGGTGACCAGGCTGAACCACAATGCCACGTCCTCCCCCTGATGCTCCCCTCGCATCAAGCACACTAACACTTGCTTAGTGGACATGACTTGAATAGACCATGGCACAATATACACCCCATGAAGAACGGTCATGGCTGTACCGGTTGATACCATCCCTACTCGCACCATATACACTAGCCAAACACAAACATTCACATGCCTATTCCTATCATCATCATCATCATCATGTTATAAACAATAAAGTAAATATGCATGAACAAATAATAGAAATATTGGATGACATGTTAAATGCACATACAAGCATACACGCATAGAATCAATATGGCATTGGACTCAAGAAATAATACAGTTTATTCTTAACCAGTTAGTTTAGGTCTTGTTCCCTCACCTTAGCTTGTTAATAGATCCTCTTCCAAGCTTTAGAATCACCTTTATAATGTTATTATATTGCTAGAAGACCTAACAAAGTCGATAAAATTTAATTAGAATTTATTCAGAATTTAAAAATCATTTTGTTAACTGAGGGTCGGAGGTAGGGTCGGATCTGCCATCGACCCTAGGTGCGACCCTCCCCCTAATCTGAACTTCCCGAACACTAAGGGTCGATGCTAGGGTCGGATCTGCCATCGACCCTAGGTGCGACCCTCCATGGTTTGAGTCAAAAATATCATATTTCATTCTTTCTTTCATGGTTGGGTCCTATGGCTTACTTCCACAATCCATTCTATACATGTTCTATGGTTTATAACTATACTTTATTCACCTACATGGTTTTAATGATCTCCTCCATGGTTTTCCATTGAAACGAAACCATGGATGGATGATTTGGGTTTCTTCTAAGTCATATCCTCTTCATAAACCATTCTAAAGTTTTAAATAAATCATGGGGAATGTATCCATACCTTAGTTTTGCTGAGATTCAGAGTTCCTCTGAATTTCCTCTTCTTCCTTAGCCTTTTCTTCAAGTTTTCCTTCTCTTCTTCTCTTCCTTCTCTTCTCTTTCTCTCAATCCAATTAGGGTTGTAAAAGGAGTAAAAGAGGCTTAGGGACGTCCTATTTATAGAGTAAAACCTCCCAAAATAAGTCCCATTGAGTTTAGGAAAGGTTCCAATCGAAATTAGGAAGGTTTCCTAATTTTCGGTTCGTGCTATTTTTCCCGAGTACCGAGGGTCGATGGTGAGGGTCGATGGGAGGGTCGGACAACTCATAGACCCTGCGACCCATGGTTGAGGGTCGATGGTGAGGGTCGGACCTGCCTGTTAAAACCTGTGACCCTACCCTCATTTTAACTATTTTTGGGTAAATTTTCATATTGGGTCTTGGGTTTCTTCACACACTTGGTCCACTTGGCTCGACCATGATATGTAGATGGGTCCCGACATGAAATGTAAGGTTAGGGCGGGTTCGTGGCGTGCGGGTCTTACAACCACCACCAGAACAGAAAATGGCTGGGCAAAGAGTGACCAAACGAGGGTGTAACCCAATTCCACCACAACCACCTGTGGAGGAAACTAGCCATGAAATTCCTGAAGTACAAGAGAATCAGAATATGGCAACACCAGGGGCTAATTGCCAGGCAATCCTACAAACTTGCCAGCCCCACCTACAGATTTGGCTATAGCCGTAATGAACCTGGCACAACAGCTGCAGCAAATACAGCAGGTGCAAGCCAATATGCAAGCTGCTATAGGAATGATTTTTCTAGCTGCACATACGACACCTATGCCAGTCGGACAAGCTAGCACAGTACCAGGGGGAAGAAACACGGTGCCCCAAGCACCTCAAACGCCAGTAGTACAAGTTCCAGTACAGAATCCTGAGGTAGCTCAAGGTAGATACCAGTATCAACCACCTATGTATGGGGCCTATGCTCAGTATCAGTTGGACCACTCTCGGCTGATCGAGCGTTTTCTGAAAATGAAGCCTAAAGAATATAATGGTAAAACAGCAGATCCTTTGTGGCCAGCTCATTAGATCGATGAGATGGAAAGGAATTTCATGATGATGACGGTTAATGATGAGGAGAAAGTACTGTGTGCAACATTTATGCTGAAAGGCGATGCACACCACTGGTGGAAGTCCTCTCGAACTTATCTGTTAACCAAGCATGCCCAATTGACCTGAGCTATCTATAAAGAGGCATTCTTTGAGAAGTACTTTCCCAGAAGTTTCAGAAATGCTATGGAGAGAGAGTTCCTGAGTTTATATCAGGGACAGATGACTGTGGAAGCATACCAACAACGTTATGAAGAGTTTTTTTTCTTTGCACCCGCTAGCATGCAAGAGGAAAATACTAAGACCCGAAGGTTCGTCATGGGACTTAGGGGAAGCATTCGTGAGCATGTTCTGGGACTGAAAAAGAAAGTTTATAATGAAGCAGTACAGATTGCTCGAGTGATAGAGTCGAGCCAGAAAGAGAGCTACTTTTCTCAGAATAGAGGTATCAAAAGACCTAACGGAAATTCTTATAACGGAGGGAACACAAAGACATTCAAACCCTTCTGTAATCAAGGCTTTAATGCTGTAGCCAAGACTACTCCAACAGCCCAACAACAACAAAAGAAAAATAATGAAGGAGTAAAATGCTTTAACTGCAATCAAATCGGACATTATTAAAGGGAGTGTCTTAAGCCCAGGAAGCAGCTAAAGCAAGGAAAGGTTTATGCAGTTACATCTGAGAATGCTGCCGCATCGCCTGATGTGGTCACAGGTATGACCTGAACCTTTCATTTTGTGTTACATTGTGTGAGCATGTAGACTAAATTAAAACAAACACAGGTATCATACATATTAATGGCATACCCGCTAGAGTACTATTTGATTCTGGAGCTACTCATTCTTTTATATCTGTGTCATTTGGAAAGAAGCTAAATCTACCCCTCAGATCCTTAGACTATAAATTGCTTGTACTATGGGATTAGAAGTGGAATTAGAAAAAGGTTATGGACCATGTCCAGTTCTTATTGGCGAGAAGATTTTGGATGCAACCCTGATTCAACTCGAAATGACAGACTTCGATGTTATCTTAGGAATGGATTGGTTAGCTCAGCATTCTGCAAACCTATTATGTGCAGAAAAGAAATTGACATTTAAGGACAAGCAAGGAGCAGAGTTTAGTTTTGCGGGAACCAAACTTCCCCGTAAACGAAAACTCATCCTCTCTGCATTAAAGGCTAGAAAATGCCTCGAGAAAGGAGGAGTTGGGTATCTAGTATCCATGGTCGACCTCACCAAGGAAGCACCACGAATGGAGGATATTGATGTTGTGCGTAACTTTCCAGAAGTATTTTCCGAGGAACTACCAGGACTACCACCCGATCGAGCTACAGAGTTCGTTATAGATCTGATACCCGGAGCCGCGTCAGTATCTAAAGCACCCTATCGAATGACTCCTACTGAAATGAAGGAACTAAAGGTACAATTATAGGAATTACTGGACAAGGGTTATATCAGACCTAGCATATCACCATGGGGAGCGCAAGTATTGTTTGTAAAGAAGAAGGACTGTAGTGTTCGACTGTGTATAGACTACCGGGAATTGAATAAGCTTACAATCAAGAATCGGTACCCGTTGCCTCGGATCGATGACTTGTTCGATCAGTTGCAAGGTGCCAAGGTGTTCTCCAAGATTGATCTTCGGTCAGGATACCATCAGTTGAAGATTAAGGAAGGTGATATTCCAAAGACAGAATTCAGAACAAGATACGGACATTATGAATTTTTAGTCGTGTCTTTTGGATTGACTAACGCACCCGCAACTTTTATGGAACTCATGAATCGGGTATTCCATGATATGTTGGATACGTCAGTCATTGTGTTTATTGATGATATATTGGTCTACTCCAAGGACAAGGAACCTCATGTCATGAATCTAAGAGCCGCTCTGCAGTGACTGAGAAAAGAGAAGCTTTACGCCAAATTTACAAAGTGTGAGTTTTGGCTAAATGAGGTCGCTTTCTTAGGCCATGTTGTATCCGTTGAAGGAATTAAAGTGGATCCTAGCAAGATTGAAGCCATTGTGAAGTGGAAAGCACCTAAGAGTGTTGCAGAAATTAGAAATTTCCTAGGTCTAGCTGGGTATTATCGACGATTCGTGGAAGACTATTCCAGAATTTTTGTACCTCTCACCAGTTTGACTAAGAAAGGAGAAAAATTTATTTGGACCGACAAATGTGAGAAAAGTTTCCAAACATTGAAAGCTAGATTGATATCTGCTCCCATCTTGACTATTCCTATTCCTAGACAACCATTTACCTTGTACACTGATGCGTCTGGGTTGGGTTTAGGATGTGCACTTATGCAAGGAGAACAAGTAGTTGCGTATGCCTCAAGACAACTGAAGACACATGAGAAGAACTATCCCACTTATGACTTGGAATTTGCGACAGTAGTACATGCTGTCAAGATATGGAGACATTAATTGTATGGAGAGAAATTTCAGATTAAATCAGATCATAAGAGTCTCACTTATCTATTTAATCAGAAGGAGTTGAACATGAGACAAAGAAGATGGCTGGAATTATTAAAGGACTATGATTGTGATATCCAGTATCATCCAGGAAAGGTTAATGTAGTTGCTGATGCGCTAAGCAGAAAAGCAATGATAAAAATCTCAAGGAGAGGTTAACACGACTGCAGCAATGTGTGTTACAGGAAAAGTATTCAATCATGGTAATGAGCAGTTCGTGATAGATGCACCGGGTGGATCAACCAATCAAGGGTTTATTCATCGGTTTTCAAATATGTTTGCCACATTGAAGATTGTACTTGATATAATTGATGAAGTGAAAGCCGCTCTTAAATCAGGCCCTTATCTGAGAACGGTACAAGAAGACATCGAAAAAGGTAGGACTATTCCTAAGTTCACCTTGGACGATGAAAAGATATTGAAGTACAAAGGAAGAGTATGTGTTCTTGAAATGGAAAACTTGGACATTAGACATAGACTAATAAAGGAAGCTCACACCATCGCTTATTCGGTACATCCTGGAAGTACAAAGATGTATCATGATTTGATGAAATTATATTGGTGGAGAGGAATGAAAGCAGAGATGTAGCTAAATTCGTGTCTCAATGCCTAAATTGTCAGAGGGTAAAGGCTGAACGGCAAAGACCTGTAGGATTGTTGCAGCCACTGCCAGAACCAGCATGGAAATGGGACTGCATCACTATGGACTTCATCACCGGGTTACCATTGACTCCCCGAGTAGTTGATGCGGTCTGGGTAATTGTAGATCATCTGACTAAGACAACTCGCTTTATAGCTATACGACCATAGTATACCCTAGAGAGGTTAGCTAAGCTATATGTGGATAATATTGTCAGATTACATGGAGTACCTGAAAGCATTGTGTCCGATAGAGACCCACGCTTTACCTCATAGTTTTGGGAAGGGTTACAGAAGGCTCTGGGTACAATGCTGAAATTCAGTACTGCATTCCATCCTCAGACAGACGGACAGTCGGAGCATACCATTCAGATTTTAGAAGACATGCTTCGAGCCTGTGTTATTGATTTCAAGGGATCATGGGATGAGAAACTACCATTGATCGAGTTCACTTATAACAACAGCTATCAGGCTACTCTACAGATGTCAACCTATGAAGCACTGTGTGGTCGAAAGTGTCGAACTCCTTTGTTAGGGAATGAAGTTGGTGAACGGAGTATTGTTGGACCAGAGTTTGTTGAAGAGACTTGTCGTGTAGTCGACATTATTAAGGAAAGAGTTAGAACAACTCAGAATCGTCAGAAACAGTATGCAGATACTCGACGTTGGGACCTTGAATTTGTCATAGGTGATAAGGTATTCTTGAAAGTATCACCTATGCGAGGGTTAAAACGATTCAGACAGAAAGGGAAGCTAAGTCCGAGATATGTCGGGCCATATGAGATTCTAGCTAAACGTGGAAAAGTGGCTTATCAGTTAGCACTACCACCATCTATGACAAGTGTGCATGATGTATTTCATATCTCATTATTGAAGAAGTACGTCAGAGATCCAACATACGTTTTAATAGCATATCCACCAGATCTAACTAATGATTTGGCATTCGAAGTAGCACCAAATGCAATCACTAACCGAAAGGTTCAACGTCTACACAACCGTGACATCTATTATATTAAGGTCACCTGGAGGAGCCGAGATATATAATATATCACATGGGAAGAAGAGAATGCTATGCGAAAGCAATATCCTTACCTTTTTGACTCGAAAGGTATGTGCAAATTTCGAGAACCCAAAATTTCTAATAAGAGGGGGGAGTTGTAAGACCCGTATCGAACTAACTGGTCTTACCACCTTGTACCAGGTCTACCTATCATGGTCGAGCCAAGTGGACCAAGTGCGTGAAGAAACCACAAGACCAAGTATGAAGTTTAACTAAAAAATAGTCAAATATGAGGGTAGGGTCGCATGCCTAAATAGGTGTGACCGACCCCACCTCAAAAGAGTCCAACCCATGACTTTTTGGTCGTAGGGTCGCATGTTTTAAAAAATGTAGGGTCGACGGCATCTGCGACCCTACGTCTCCGTCGACCCTACGAAAAGAGTCAAAACCAAAAATTAAGAAACCTTCCTAATTCGAAGGGGGTCTTTCCTAAACTCATTGGGGCTTATTATGGAGGGTTTTCCTCTATAAATAGGATGTCCCTTAGCCTCTTTCACTCCTTTAGAATCCTAATTGAAAGAGAGAGAGAGAGAGGAGAGAAGGAAGAAAAGGATAATTGAAGAATAAAACTAAGGAAGAAGAGGAAGTTCAGAGAAAACTCTGAATCTCAGCAAACCCAAGGTATGAACCTAAATCCCTACCTGAACTGAGAGCCTAGAATAGTTTATGAAGAACATAGGATTAGGAGAAACCCAAATCATCCATCCATGGACTAATTTCAAGGGAATCCATGGAGAAAAATCATTGTGGACATTGTCTGCATGATAAAATTATGGTTTTGAGCCATAGAACAATCATAGGAAGGACCATGATGGTAAGTTAAAGGTCCAACATGAAGGAATGGATTTAAGAGTGGAAGGTCGACCATAATACGTGTGGTCACACGTAGGGTCGCATGATATCCAACCCTACGAGACCACATGATCGACCATATGCCCTCGGGAAGTTCCAGGGAGGGTGTGGGCATGTAGGGTCGAAGTATGTTCGACTCCACCTGTGACCCTACACCCTGAGATTGCAGAAACTGAGACCCCAGGTGCTACCCTACCCTGCGACCCTACACCTTGTGGTCGCAGAACTGAGACCCTAGGTGCTACCCCACCTGCGACCGCTTCTGTTAGTCTAAACATATTGGAATTAATTCTAATTAAAATCTATCGACTTGTTAGGTTTTTTCAATGATTTAAAAGTGAATTATAAAGCTTGAACGAGGATTTACTAGCAATTAAAGATGAAGGAACAAGACCTAAACTAATTGATTAACAATAAACTATTTTTATTCATTGAGTCCAATGCCATGATTGATTCTATGCTTGTATGCGTGTATTGTGCATTTCACATGTCATCCAATATTCCTGCTATTAATGTTCATGCGTATTTAATTTCGTTTATTTATAACATGATGATGATGATGATGCTAGGAATAGGCATGTGAATGTTTGTGTGTGGTTAGTATACTTGATGCGAGTGGGGCATCAGGGGGAGGACGTGACACTGTGGTTCATCCTGGTCACCAGACTCTAGCTCTATCTCTACTCAAGTCTTGTCCACTAACATTGTCGTATCGCCATTACTTTAGCAGAACTATTACATCGTAGGGCATCAGGGGAGGTGGTCTCGAACCGTGTAGTCTCTGACTCTGTCGGGGGGCCTTAGCTCTATCTCTATGGACGTATTGAGGGATGCTTGGGTGAGGCCTTGGATATACTGTTTGACATTAGGATTGGTTAGTTGCGAGCCCAGTTTCCAAGCCCTCGCCAATAGGGGCTTACGTGTTGGTATGGGTAGGGCATAAGGGGAAGTGTGATGCGGTGCGATCCTAAGAACTTTAGCTCTATCCCTATTCCATGGTGGGTGCATGTGGGACGGCAATGGTGTTTGATCCATTGGGCGACTTTACACACTCGTGTATAGAGGTGCGGCGGCCACCTATCCTTTCTGTTGCACATTGCAAACTTATGAACCAGACCAAAGATATGAATTGAATGCATGCATATGTTTGTTGCATTGTTTTGTTTGCTCACTGAGCCGTGATGTGTGCTCACCCTTTCGACGTCAAATATTTTTAGTTGATGATGCAGGTACCACTGTAGAAGACTATATGAATGCTCCGATGTACGGACATGCTGCGGCGATGGATGCAAAAGCTATGATGGAGTCGCATGATTCGTCATGCGAGTGCAACACATGTGTCTTCGATTAGATTTATAGTTGGATTATTAAGAACATGTAATTGAATAATTTATTTTATTTTATGTCTTAGTCATTTGAAGATAATTGGATAATATAGTTATGTTATCATTATTAGATTCTCAGTTCATTAGATATTAAAGACTTCCGCTATTGTGTATCTATTCTGATTATGGTTGTAGATGTGTATGGTTTAAGCAAACGGACATAGCCTATTTGAGTTCCTGGTTGAACCGTTGGTTTATTGACGGTTCATCACACTATTCCGGTTGGTACGGAATTGAAATGTGACAGGTATGCCTCCGAAAGACCACCAACTTGGTGTTTGCCTTCCGTCGATCACCCCCCGTTGGTTCTAGGATTTCTCCTATGCATTCTAGGCCTGAGCAACGAGTTAGAGTTGTTTCATGTTCCATTCAAGTCCTAGAGATGATCCTCAGCCTAGAATACGAATCTAGGGTTCATTGATTGTATTAAGGTTTGACGGCAATTTTAAGGGTTTTAGATCAATACCTCGCTTTGCATGGTATTGATCAATTCATTACTAATCATCTATAATGCTTAACTTAGAGAGAAGTTCAAGCACTTACCGTTGATTCGCAACTATGGTGTTCTTCGTCCGACGGCCAACGACGACTCCTTTCCCTCTTTCCTTAGCTCTTTCTCTTTCTTTGATTTCTTTCTCCTCTCTAGGGTTTGTAAGGATCAATGAAAGAGTTCTAAGGAGGTTTAAGGGTCCTTAAATAGACTAGGATAGAGTTTATGAAGTTTCCTTACATTAGGAAAGTCCTTAGGCACGAGATTTGGAAAGTGGGACCCGCAGAGATCCGTTTCCGGATCTCACCAGTCTGCCCGTGCAAACATACCGGTCAACCGGTACCATCGACCGGTATGAAAAATATCATACTTTTAGGTCCGTTTTCGTACCTAGTTGTCATCCGCTCGTCCCGTCTGGCCCGGTGATGATTGGAAGACCTGTTACGACATGAATTAAAGGTTTAGATCGGGTTCATAGAGTGCGGGTCTTACAGTTAAACTCTCAGAGTTTAGGCCAATTTGTGTCGAAAATCATATATATAAGATTGTGCCTAAAATTCTTGCTAGTAGATTAGGAATATTTGTAGGGAAATTTGTATTTGAAGCGCAAGGTGCTTTTATCAAATGAAGAGTCACATATAATAATATTGGGATGGCTTCTGAGCTTGTAACGTTGATGCATAGGAAAAAAAAAAGAAGGTTGTATTGCTCTTAAATTGGACATTCAAAAGGTATATGATACTTTGGAGTGGGAATTTCTCTTTGCAGTTCTTCAAAAGTTTGGCCTTTTGGCTATGTTTGTTTCTTGGGTTAAGTCCTTGCTTTGGTTTACTAGATTATCTATTATGGTGAATGGGGGGCCAGTTGGATTCTTTGGAACTAGTAGAGATCTTCGGTAAGGAGATCCCTTGTCTCAGTGCTTTTTGTGCTAGCTGAGGGGGTATTTTGTCGTGGTCTTTAAGATTTGGCAACAAGAGAATTAATTGAGCTGGTGTTTAAAGGTAGAAGTGTTTCTGCTCAAACTCATCTCATGTTCGCTGATGATATTTTCATTTTCCTGAAAGCTAGCTTGAGGTCGTGTAGGAAGTTGAAATTGCTTCTCACTCTGTACAATGAGTTTGGTGGTTAGAGAGTCAGCTAGGTAAAAGTAAAAAAAATTTCCTCCCAGATGTTGCTCATGGTTGGCAACAAAGGCTCCCAAATTGTTCGAATTTCTCTGAAGGGTTTTTTCGCACAACTTATTTGGAAGTGACTCTATTCAAAGGAAGAATTTGGAGGGAATTCTTTAACCCCGTGCTGTATTAGTTTAGGAGGAAGTTTATAACATGGAATGGGCCGCTTCTTTCATATGCTGGTAGAGTTGAGCTTGTGAAATCAGTTCTCTGTAGTGCATTTACCCATTCTTTCTGTGTCTACAAATGGCCTCTATCCTTGATTAAAATTGTGGAAGGCTGGATGTGGACTTTATTTGGACTGATGATCCCTTTAAAAGGAAGGCTGTTGTGGTAAAATGGGATTCCAATTGTCTTCCCAAGAAGGAAGAGGGCTTACGGCTAAGGCAACTGAGTCATATCAATGATGCTTTGTTAAGCAAGATGGCATGGAAAATAAAGGCAGATGATACGGCATATGCAAGGTTTATGAGAGGCCATTACCCATCTAAGGATGGATCTGTCCGGCTGCCTCAATGTACATCCCGTGTAGATGAGTGTGAAAAAGGTTTGGGATTGGACCTTTAAGCATACAAGGTGGCTAATTGGTGATGGTGCTCGTATTAATTATTAGGTTTAGGTCAGATTCTCTTACCTGACGCTCGTTTGTTAGCTTGCTCCACGTCGCAGGATGCAAACGGAAAGTCACAAAGTCCTACAATGTTATTAGGGTTTCATTAGAATATATTGCTTAGGGTTTAATGTTGGTCGGAAACCAACATGGTTACAAAATACCCTCACAGAGCTGACCAGTGGCATGTACCGGTCACAGCTCTGTGGGGAAGACTGGCGACCGGTATGGTCAGCCGGTCCCCAAAAACCAGCCTCCCTAGGGATACCGGTGGCAACATACCGGTCGCACTATGTGCAACCGGTATAGTCGACCGGTATGTCTCTGGAAGACCATACATGGGTTTTTCGACTGCCGTCGATCATCCTCCATGGATTTCCAAAGTTTCTCCTATTCATTCAAAGTCTAAACTTGGAGTTAGAGTTATCCCCAATTCATTCAAGTCTCGTTCCGATGAATATCATCTCAGAACTCGAATCTAGGGGTTGACGGCAACTTAGGGTTTATTGGCCAATTTAGGGTTTTAGATCAATACCTACTTTGCACGGTATTGATCCACCCACACAACTAACTTAGGGTCATAGGGTAAGAAGAATGGTTAAAACACTTACCGTTGACTGGCGTAGAGTGAGTGTCGTCGAACGGTAATGGCGGCACCTTCTTCTTCTTCCTAGCTCTTTCTCCTTTCCAACCTCTTTATCTTCTCTAGGGTTTGCTAGAGACAATGGAAAGGATTTGAGGAGGTTTAAGGGTGTATTTATAGGCTAGAATTAGGGTTTAGTAACCCTATTAGGATTATGAAAGTTTTAGATTCGAAATCAGGAAAGTGGGACCCTCAGAAGTCAATTTCCGGATTTCCACACTTAGTTGTGCAGACCTGACCGGTCGATCGGTACCAAGACCGGTACCATCGACCGGTCAACATAAAATCATGTTGATTTGATCGTCTTTGATCCGATTTCATACCTGTTTATCATCCGCTTGTCCCGTCTGGCCCGGTGATGATCGGAAGACCTGTCACGACATCAAAACCAAGGTTTAGACCGGGTTTACGGAGTGCGGGTCTTACACTACAAATAAGGCAAGAGCCTATATGGTAAGATCTAATATGCTAATTCTAAGCATGACAATACCTAATATGACTATTTTTAGGGTTTTCTACCCTAATTGCTATTTTCTTTTTATTTTAGGATTTTCTACCTTAATTGCTATTTTCTTTTTCTTTTTAAGGTTTTCTACCCTAATTGCTATTTTCTTTTCATTTTTTGGGTTTTCTACCCTAATTGATATTTTCCTTTTATTTTAGAGTTTTCTACCCTAATTGCATTTTCTTTCTATTTTTAGGGGTTTTTACCTTAATTGCCATTTTCTTTTCATTTTAGGGTTTTCTACCCTAATTGCTATTTTCCTTCCATTTTAGGATTTTCTACCCTAATTGCTATTTTCTTTCTATTTTAGGGTTTTCTATCCTAATTGTTATTTTCTTTCTATTTTTAGGGTTTTCTACCCTAATTGCTATTTCCTTTCCATTTTATGGTTTTCTACCCTAATTACTGTTTTTCAATTTATCTCTTTCCAAGACGAATATGATGAATGAAAACATTTCAACTATAGCAATGGTAGTAATCCAAACATAGCAGTAAGCATCCAAACATGACAGTAATCATCTAAATATGACAGTAAGCATGTGGCAGACAAATATAGCAATAAGCATGTGTAGCATTCCAAAACAACAAGAATCATGCAAGCATCAAGATGGTGGACATATCAACATGGAATCCAATGGTTCAGATTTAATGTCATCACATAATCAGAAATCAATTGATCATCTAGTGGATCAAATTTATCAATCAATGGCTCAAGATCAAAGGCCATAATTAAATCATGTGAAAATAACTTAACATCAAATGGCCATATACAATGTATTAAAAAGTTTCAAATCGATGGTCACAATTAATCACATCAAACTCCCAAGATCAGATCCAGATAAGATGGTCATAATTTAATCATCCAAAATCCATATCAATGGTCCATATTTAATCACCTTAAATTTCAAACCAATGGGATCAATTTCGTAAAATTCTAAGCATTTCAGATCAATTTTGATCACATGAAATTCCTACATGTTTGGATCAATTTTATCCACATGAAATTTCAACACATTTGGGTCAATTTTAGCACATGAAATTTCAAATAAAGAACAAAGAAAACGATAAAGCAGAGTTTACCTATTTTTTCTGATTTCTCCTCATCTTGATCTTCTTCTTCTTCTTCTTCTTCTTCTTCTTCTTTTTCTTTCTCTTCAGTTCTTTCTTTTTCTGGTTTCAGTTCCTCTTCTCCCTTCTCCCGTGCTCTCTCTCTCCCTCCTTTTATTCTAGGATCTGCACCTTCTAATTCACAATCCAAATATTTTCCTTAGAGAAATCGACTCCCTTCCTTGTTGGGCCTCTTGACACTTAGTCATACCTTAGTTTCCATTTTTAGATTTTTCTTAATTCTCTTTCTTTATTTGAAACCATGACAATCAACTAAATTTTTTTTTTCTTTATTCTCCTTTTCTTTCTTTTTTCAACTCCCTTCTTCTTTTGTTATTTTTTTTTTATTTCTTTTTCTATCCAAAATCGACATTAGACTAGATGATTTCCTCCCCCTAATTTGATTCTAGGATCTGCACTTCCTAGTTCACAATCCAAATATTTTCCTTAAAAAAATCGACTCCCTTCCTTGTTGGGCCTCTTGACTTGTTATTTCTTTTTTTTTTTTATTTCTTTTTCTATCCAAAATCAACATTAGACTAGATGATTTCCTCCCCCTAATTTGATTCTAGGACCTGCACCTCCTAGTTCACAATCCAAATATTTTCCTTAGAGAAATCGACTCCCTTCCTTGTTGGGCCTCTTGACACTTAGTCATACCTTAGTTTCCCTCTTTAGATTTTTCTTAATTCTCTTTCTTTATTTGAAACCATGACAACCAACTAAACTTTTTTTTTTCTTTATTCTCCTTTTCTTTCTTTTTTAACTCCCTTCTTCTCTTGTTATTTCTTTTTTTTTACTTTATTTCTTTTTCTATCCAAAACCGACATTAGATTAGATGATTTTCTCCCCCTAATTTGATTCTAGGATCTGCATCTCCTAGTTCACAATCCAAATATTTTCCTTAGAGAAATCGACTCCTTTCCTTGTTGGGCCTCTTGACACTTAGCCATACCTTAGTTCCCTCTTTAGATTTTTCTCAATTCTCTTTCTTGATTTAAAACCATGACAACCAACTAAGCTTTTCTTTTTTTTTTTTTTTTTTATTTTGGTTAAATCAACGTATCACCTCTTGCTTTTCTATTAACTTTTCTTTACAAAACAATGACACCTACCTCATCTCTCCATTTTTTTGCTTTTTTTTTCTTTCCTCTTTTATTCTCTTGGAGATACCTAGTGCCCATGCAATCTTTCCTTAATTCATTCTCACCTCATGCTTTCCCTTACTATCTCATTGTTCCATAGTTAACACTACGATCTTCCAAATCAAACCGTGGCTAGCATGATATGTTATTTGCTTCTTCGTTTAACACCTCCAACCAATCCAACACATTAGGTAAATGTGACACCACCTACTTGCTAAAACAATCACATGCAAATTTCTCTCTTTTCTTAATATCTCATGTTGACACCTAGCCTCTCAAAGATCCCTTATTGCTTAATGCATTCCCATGGCCAGCATTAACATGCCTTTTTGTTAAATTCCACCAACCGTAAAAATGGGGTGCTTACACCAACGGCGGCTCCTCTCCCTCCTTCCTTAGCTCTTTCTCTTTCTTCGATTTCTTTCTCCTCTCTAGGGTTTTTGAGGATCAATAGAAGAGTTCTAACGAGGTTTAAGGGTCCTTAAATAGACTAGGATAGAGTTTATGAAGTTTCCTTACATTAGAAAAGTCCTTAGGCGCGAGATTTGGAAGGTGGGACCTGTAGAGATCCATTTTCAGATCTCACCAGTCTTCCCGCGCAGACATACCGGTCGACTGGTACCATCGACCGGTATGAAAAATATCATACTTTTAGGTCCGTTTTCGTACCTAGTTGTCATCCGCTCGTCCCGTCTGGCCCGGTGATGATTGGAAGACCTGTTACGACATGAATTAAAGGTTTAGATCGGGTTCATAGAGTGCGGGTCTTACAGTTAAACTCTCAGAGTTTAGGCCAATTTGTGTCGAAAATCATATATATAAGATTGTGCCTAAAATTCTTGCTAGTAGATTGGGAATATTTGTAGGGAAATTTGCATTTGAAGCGCAAGGTGCTTTTATCAAATGAAGAGTCACATATAATAATATTGGGATGGCTTCTGAGCTTGTAACGTTGATGCATAGGAAAACAAAAAAAAAAGGTTTTATTGCTCTTAAATTGGACATTCAAAAGGTATATGATACTTTGGAGTGGGAATTTCTCTTTGCAGTTCTTCAAAAGTTTGGCCTTTCGGCTATGTTTGTTTCTTGGGTTAAGTCCTTGCTTCGGTTTACTAGATTATCTATTATGGTGAATGGGGGGCCAGTTGGATTCTTTGGAACTAGTAGAGATCTTCGGTAAGGAGATCCCTTGTCTCAGTGCTTTTTGTGCTAGCTGAGGGGGTATTTTGTCGTGGTCTTTAGGATTTGGCAACAAGAGAATTAATTGAGCTGGTGTTTAAAGGTAGAAGTGTTTCTGCTCAGACTCATCTCATGTTCGCTGATGATATTTTCATTTTCCTGAAAGCTAGCTTGAGGTCGTGTAGGAAGTTGAAATTGCTTCTCACTCTGTACAATGAGTTTGGTGGTTAGAGAGTCAGCTAGGTAAAAAGTAAAAAAAAATTTCCTCCCAGATGTTGCTCGTGGTTGGCAACAAAGGCTCCCAAATTGTTCGAATTTCTCTGAAGGGTTTTCTCGCACAACTTATTTGGAAGTGACTCTATTCAAAGGAAGAATTTGGAGGGAATTCTTTAATCCCGTGCTGTATTAGTTTAGGAGGAAGTTTATAACATGGAATGGGCCGCTTCTTTCATATGCTGGTAGAGTTGAGCTTGTGAAATCAGTTCTCTGTAGTGCATTTACCCATTCTTTCTGTGTCTACAAATGGCCTCTATCCTTGATTAAAATTGTGGAAGGCTGGATGTGGACTTTATTTGGACTGGTGATCCCTTTAAAAGGAAGGCTGTTGTGGTAAAATGGGATTCCAATTGTCTTCCCAAGAAGGAAGAGGGCTTACGGCTAAGGCGACTGAGTCATATCAATGATGCTTTGTTAAGCAAGATGGCATGGAAAATAAAGGCAGATGATACGGCATATGCAAGGTTTATGAGAGGCCATTACCCATCTAAGGATGGATCTGTCCGGCTGCCTCAATGTACATCCCGTGTAGATGAGTGTGAAAAAGGTTTGGGATTGGACCTTTAAGCATACAAGGTGGCTAATTGGTGATGGTGCTCGTATTAATTTATGGCCGGATCAATGGTTGGGGTATTTTGCGTTGATTGGTCTGGAAATGTCTCAGTTTGGAGGTGTGGACTGCTCTCTTTCTCGCTTTATAAATAATGGGACCTGGGTGTGGCCAGATGTTAATTCTACTGCCTTACGGTACTGGTTTGTTGTCCCAAATCAAATTGCGTTAGTCCCAGTTAGTAAGGATATGCAAATGTGGACAGGTGATCAGTCGAGTCGTTTCTCGATGAAGTCGGCATGGAGTTTGATTCACTAGCACACACCCAAATCAACCACTAAAGTAGTGTGGAATAAGGCATTGCATCCTAGGGTGTCGTGGTTGCTTGGAGGTCGTGTATGATGAAGCTTCCCACGGATGATTGTGTTCAGCAGAAGGGGGTATCGCTAGCATCGTGATGCCCTCTATGTATGTCAGCGGTTGAGAAGTCTGACCACTTATTTTGCCAATATCTATTTGTGAAATCGCTTTGGAGGGAGATGGGTCGGATATTTGGTTTGGTGATGCCTGACTTTAAGACAGGCCTCAACTTCTTTGCATGGTGGACACGAAAGGAAGGGCTTGTTCCTCTTCGTGACATCTGGATGGGAGGTTTCTTTGTGGTGTTATTTTGTATTTGGGGGATTAGAAACCACAAGATCTACAGGAATGTGTTGCCATCAGCGGCTGATGCAATTTATATGATCAAAAAGGGGTGCAGGGACCTTTCTCTTCGTCATGCTTGTGAGGTGCCTATCTGCTAGGCTTGCTTATTGTCAGGTTCGGATTACTCACTGTTGTCTGGAGTCTGACACTGTGGCTAACCAATTGGTTAGAAAAGCGGCTCATGATCGAAGATCTTTTGTCTGGGATGCTTGTCTCGATTTTGTAAGCCATGAGATTGAATGGGATGCCTCCCATCGACCTCGGTATAGATTTCAGTAGTTTGATTTTGCATTTAGGGTGGCCAGCTAATGACAATGCTGAAGGAGGGGTTTCTCACACCTCTTACCGTGTTTGTATTGTTTCTTATTTCTCTTTTTTAATGTAAAAATTTAGACTTTTTGCACAACAACAAAAAAAAGTCCAAAGACACCGTCAATATACTTAGGATTTGCTAAAAAAAAAGATCAACATGACTAGGAAGGTACATGGTTAATCCACCTATCACATATAAATGTCATATACATAATTTATCATATATATATATATATAAAGGGTCGGGCCGGGCTGGGTTCAACCCAAGGGATCAATCCTAACTTAAGAATTTGATTAAATTTGGGTCCTAACCTAACCTTGTCAAGGTTTAGGGCGGGTTTAACCCTGTCAGGGTTCAGGGCGGATTAGGGCCTGGTTCGGGTTGTTAGGTCCAAACTTGCAGCCCTAGGTATACGAAGAAAAAAGGTCTTACCATTACCATAATGGCAAGAAAGTGGCTTTGCCATACCATTACTGTACCAAATCGGTCGATTTTTTCCCGGTACAAAATATGGTTTTTATTTGGTATGAAGGTTACAAAATACGATTTTTATCTTATATATGCAATACGGTTTTAATTTGATACAAAATACAGTTCTATTGCAATGTGGACCAATTGAGTGCATGTGTGACGGTGTTTGCATGATCCGTAAATAAACAATATACGGTATCTTGACGGTATACAATTAGTATACAAATCGATATATAAATGATATACAAATCGACGTCTAAATTGTATGTACCGTTGGTATATCGGTATGAACCATTACCATACCGGATAAAAAAAACAATATAACAATATCTATATAATCGATAGGGTATCAATTTTGATAATACGATTTCGATCTCAAATTGACACACTTGGTGTAGACCAATCAGATGCTCTCTCCCATGCATAAAACTTTCCACCTTGGGTCAAACCATTGCATTTTTTAATTTCTTTTCCAATGTTTTGAATCAGAAGCATGTGCCCATAAGAATGAGTTTTCAGGACCACCTAATAAATGACTAATATTTGGGAGTTATTGAAAAATCTCAAAGTAGAGGACAACATCATGTCTCATCATGTCTCATCATGTGACCTCCAATCTCATAAAGTTTTTAGCTCACCTTCACTCTAATGAGAATTTAACTCCACTGGAAGCCTCAAATTAGGGAGTTTTTCACACTTGATCTGCCAGTAGATAGATACCCCAACTCTGATAAACAAGGCATTACAGACAAACAGTGAGGAATTAAAAAAAAAGAAAAAATAATTAGAACAATAAAGAAAGAGCAGGAACATGGAAGTTGCAGGATCCCCATGTATTTCCACAGCCCAGCAACTTTAGTAGCTTTAGTAGCTTGGACATCAGCAATTAGAAGCTATAGGAGAACAATATTCCCCTTAGAAAAATATTGCCCAGAGATATAATAAAAGTTAAGAGCCCATAATCTATAGTTTTCCCAAGGTCAGTAAGGATTCAAGTTCAAGGCAAGCTATTGAAACCTTATCAATACAAGAAAGCTCATCAACCCCAACACCATTGGCCTAACCCTCTCACTAATGAAAGAAGAACAAGAAGAACTTGTGCGTCTTTAATTTCTCCCTGTTAAATTACAAGATGAAACATTCTAGTGGAACTAAATTGGTCATTCTGCAAAGTCCCAAGCTAGATTGGATTGGAGAGGGAAGAGAAAAATCTCAAGAATTGGATGGCCAGTCCTTTCGGATTTCAAAACTGTAACTGATGTCCAAATAGCATTTGCCGTCGTCATCTGCAAACTGAAAGGAGAAAAACCAAAACAAATGAATCATATGGGTTTCCAGAGATCAACTTGAAAACTGAGAATAGCTTATAGGGATCTTATATTTACCTTGGTTCTTGCAGAGTAGGAACCCCTTGCAAACATACCAGAAGGGGTTCTTTCTTCTCCCAATTCGTAAGTGTAAGGCTCTGGCTGAGGACTGAAAGTTCCCAGCATCACCTTTGTATTCTCAACTGTCATGAATCAGTTATCTAACAATTCAGAAATGGAAATTGTTTAGGAAGAAAAACCCAATGAAGAGACATGGAACTTCAATCTTACCTCTTACCCCAGTCTTCCACACAGTATTAGTATACTTAAGACCAGAGACAATGTTGTTGGAGACGACAAAGGAGAACTTGAGATGATAGAGGGATCCATCCTTGAGACCAAAAGCAAAACCCTTTGAATTGGGAACAAATGGAATGGGCAATACTAGATCCGGCCGGTCTGGAGATAAGATGGTGAGGCTCAAAATCTGTACTTCGGGTTCTGCATGCTCTGTTTCATTCAAACAATAAAAGAAAATTTTCAGATTTTTTTAGAATTGCTGTAAGTTAAAACATCAAATTTCAATTTCTGTTGAATTGGATTCTTGAGTAAAACAACAAATCTACTGACATTCCAATATGGGTTCTTGATCTATGAACAGAAGCAGTTTTAGAGGAAATGTACCTCCAACTGTTGTGATATCTACACTTCCAAGAAGTTGTTCTTTCCATCTCCTCAGGCTTTCATCATCCTAAATTTTGTTACCATTGTCACAGAATAACCATTTGAACAATCAAAACAGGAAAACAAAAATTAAAAGAAGAAAAAAGGAAATTAATGAAATGGGAGAAGAAAATTTGTGTCTTTCTTTTGAAAATAAATAAAATAAGAATGGAAAATTGTCAGACCTTATCTTTCTCGAGCTGTTCTTTAAGGGAGAATTGGGGACCAAGGTCTAATTCTTCCTTTCCTGCTTTAGACTTGTCATCATCATCATCATCATCATGTTCTGGGTCATCATCATCTCCATCATCTTCATCCCCTGTAGAACAAATAGAAGCATAGCTACATTTCCTCGGAAGCTTTTTTGGTTCTTCACCTTCAGAGACTTCCCTCTGTTCGGCGCCATTGTTGTTGTCGCTCTTTTCTTTTTCCTTCTCCATTCCAGCAGTATTGAAGGGAATGGCCTTGGAGCCGGAGAGAACTCCCATAACCGCAGACATTTTCCTAAAAAAAGGAAACAAAAGAGTAAGGTTTGAAGAAGAACTGGTCTTCGTTCAAAGTCTTTCAGCCTTGATTTACGCTAAACACAGAGAACCTTCTATAAAATTGGTCGGTTTTGAGAGAGCGAGAGAGAGAGAGAGAGAGAGAGAGAGAGAAAGAAAGAAAGAGAGAGAGAGAGAGAGAGAGAGAGAGAGAGAGAGAGAGAGAGAGAGAGAGAGAGAGAGATTGGAGATGGGTTTTCGTGGATTTCTGAGAATGATCAGGGAGACTATTGAGGACGGAAGACCTTATCTATTGGGAAGAGCTGTTAGACGATGGCCAAACTTAGAGAAGAAACAGCTAAATTTGGGGGCAGGTGATGAACAGTTTGCTTCGTCTTGTCTTTTAGGCCGCCTTTCGGAATGTGTTCTTGGAATGCGTTTTAGATCAAGAACGTGTTCTGAAAATCTGAAATTATAAAAACACCCATAGATATGCATTCTCAGTTTTACCCAAAAAAAAATATGCGTTCTCGGTTTTTGGGTCATAAAATATATAAAAGTGGTATTTTCTGGAATATGAACTTTTGCCCCTTATGCATTTTGAGTACATATTGAAAATGCCTTGCATTTTAATTCATTTATGTTCTACATTAAGAAAATATTATCTATTTTGAGAATGCAATTCAAGTAAAATATTTCCGTTCTAGACGTAGAATGTAGAATGGGCTGGATAGTGCGTTTCGGAATGAGCTCCGTCAATGAATGAATTCGATGATCCAAAACAGAGAATACATACCAAACATTGTTTTTATCATCTAAAAATATATTCTTGATCTAGATCCAATCCATGTTACCAAACATTTACCCAAAAAAAAATAATAATGATTGCCAAAGGCACCCTTAAATTGCTTATTGAGAATGATATTAAATGAAATAGGTCTTTAAACCGTTGGATTGAGAGTCCCATCATGTATTCTAATCAAACGGTTTCCTTGAATGTCAGAGCTCATTCAGAATCCAGTTTTGTTGCCCTTTGCGAAGGCATCTTCTATGTGACAGTGTGACCGTTTCCTTTTTCTCTTTTTAATCTTTTTTTTTTTTTTTTCTTTTTTTTCTTTTCTAATATAAAGCCTGCCGAGTGAATACGTACCTCCTTATACTATACAATATAGATCGGATTTTGCCAATCATTTATTTGAAAAAGAAATCTTAATGACATTTTTAAATAAATAAATAATTCATTAACAGACCTAGAGAGTTTATGTGCATAATTATTTTCCATGTGGTAATTAAATTGCAGCTGAAATATTGTGGATAGATAAATCCTAACTTGTCCGACATGTTAAGTTCATTTAAAATGGAGTTTATCAAAGTAGCAAATAAGAGTTTCTGAGAATTTATTGAAAAAATATAATTTTTCTTAAAAGAAATACAAGGAAATATGCCATTTTAGGGGAGGACATGTAGTTAAATCTAGTTATGAAATTTGAGATGTCATCAATATAAACCATTTTCTAAATATCCATACCTTTAAAATTATTAGATCACTTTTCCATGTGACAAAGCAATCTTCAATTCGATTTAAATATCTCTTACTCAAGTTCTTCTTTTTTTCTTTATTGGTATAAAAGATACTCTCCCATCTCTTACTCAAGGTCTTCGTTTTTTCTTCATTGGTATAAAAGATACTCTCCCATTTTACCACAATACAAAAACTTTTAGGCCATAACACCTGATATTATTTCCTTATAGTGATGTTGGATTCTACAAAAAAGAGTTACACGCATAACTAGATGAAGATCTCTCTCATGATTGGGACAACATTTTAGATATTCTGTCATTTTCAAGCTTATTGTTGTCTTCTAAAACTGGATTGGTCCTTAGCTCACTCAGATTTCCTGCACAAGGAATAAAGGACACTGCAGTGATGGTCGGGTGGAGACACCCTTGGCCACTCTGATACTTAAGTTAGTTTGATAGACAAACAGTATGGGACATATAAGGTAAAATATCCCTTTGAATTAAGGGGATGCAGATAGCTCACTTGCTCTGAGTTTGTAGACTTGAAAATTATATGTGCCTTTACCTGTGTATGTTTTGTCCATTTATAGGCTGGGAGTGACCTGAATAGGGGAGCTGGACATGCCTTTTGTCGTGGCGGAATATCCTCTCCTGGAGCATGACTTACGCCCGTTGACTTTGAGATCAGGTAATCTTGTGCTGAGTCATTGGATAGTGTGATCTCCACTTCAAGATTCCATTGATTACTCCATGGCAGAGATCAGGGAGATCTTGCTCTCTGCATTCATGTCTCTCAAGGTGGGCCCCCAATCATACGTTACCATCCAGCTGGCACGATGCGCGTGAACTTGTGTAATGGGGCCTGTTTGTGGAGAGGGGCCAAGGCATCCATACAGTCGAGGTGCCGAGGCATCATGCTAGAGGAGTGCCGAGGCCCTCACGATAGCGAGACTCCGAGGTTCTTGTGATGGTGAGGCATCGAGGCCTTCACAATGGCGAGGCTCCAAGGCCTTCACAATAGACAAGCATCGAGGCCTTCGTAATGGCGAGGCCCCGAGGCCCTTACAATGGCGGTTTTGGTCATGTTTACGAGGGTTTCCCACAAGGGCTTGGTCCCCAGTGTGCATGTGTCGAAGCTTGGTTGGGGGAGACACATTCTCCTGTATCAGATGCCCCTTGCTCTTGCCTGCTTCTTGAAGGAGGGGAGAGCAATATGTCTTTCCATCCATTGGTCGAGGCCTACGAGGCTGCCTCTTGAGAAACCGTAACGGTTGCTTTTTGAGCTGGATTTTCAAATTTAAGTCAAGGCATTGTGGGTCCCACCACTTACCTTGTTTTCCGCTGATCGTACTGTCCCATCATAAACGTGTCCGGAGGAGAGTGAGTAGGGTGTGTCTACATGTAACTTAGCTTTTTTGACGTGATAGTTACAACCATTTTGTAGGTTTATGGATCATTATGACCTACGTTCGAATTTTTATCCGAACAAGTGGTCTTTATAGTTGTCCATTTCTTCATTTTTTTCTTCTTTCTACTTCTTCCTCTGATCTCTCTTCTCTGGTTTGGTTTTTTGCTATTCCTTGTTCTCGTATCCTTTGCACAACTCTCCATTGATCCTCATCGCATCCAAGTAAGTATAGCCAGGTCTAAGAATCCAAACAATAGAGTAAAAACTAACCTGAAGAGGAAGCCTCGGGCTCGAGTGACGCTAAGCGACGTGGCCAGGTTTCCACTTCTGCTTCCATCCCCCTTGTCATTCACAAAACATGAAGAGGTTGGAAAAACAAAATTAAAAGGGCTAGGGCCATCCAAGCTGCCCAAATACAAGCGGCAAATCCCGAGCCTCCACCAACTTCGAGAGTCCCTCTCGGCACCAATTTTGCTTCCAGTAGGTTCAAGAGTCAAATGACTCCGTCTCACCTAGAAGCTATTAGAGAGCTTTACAGTGTCCTTGAAAACTTTTCTTTCATGTTACCAGGATCTGAGGACAAGATGTGTATCCCTCGCGACGATGCCATTGTCGTCAATGAGAAAATGTTCCAGCTAGGGTTCCATCTCCCTCCCCCTTCCTTTTATTTTGAATTGTTGGACAGCTACAGACTGGCCCCTTCGCAAATTACCCCCAATGGGTAGCAGGAGATTACCAGTTTCCTGGCCCGTTTGAAGCTAAGTGGGTTACCTACCGAGATCACCTTCTTCAATAAGTTCATCCGTTTGGTCTCTGGAGCATCGACTGTGGGGGACAGCTGATTTTACTTCTAGCGTCAGAATGACTCGTCTTATGCCTCGGCCAAAGACATCATCACCTCGCATCATAATTGGAAGTACAATTTCTTCTTTGTTTCCTGGCCTTCATTCCCTAAGGATACCTGGCCTCGCAACCGCTGGTCCAAGGTTATCATTTTTGTGGTCAACACCGTCCCCTTGATCGACCAGGACCTAAACGAGTGCGTTGAAGCGATTTGCACCATCCATCCCCCAACTCTAGAGTAGCTGATTGACCTTGAGTTCCTTCGGAACACTGGGCTAGGTAACATCTAACGATCTTCATTACTTTTGGTTATTCGAAACTTGACCTCTTTTTTTCTGCTTGGCAGTGGACATCCGATTGGATGATCTCGTTGCAGTCCTCATAGCTGAAAGCCCACCACAGGTAATAGGCGGTCCCGACGCCCAAGTTTTCGAGGAGTCTCCAGTGCATTTGGCCGAGCCTGTCGAGACCACCGAGGTGGCTGGTGCTTCTTCCCCTGTCGACCTCTTTTCTCCTGAGAGAGAGAATGTTGTAGGGGAAGGTAATGTTGAGGTGCCGGATGCCAAGGGTGAAGAGGGCACCGAGCTTCGGCCTCGCAAAAAGCGGAAGCGTTGCCACGGTGACAAGCCTGAGAAGAAGAAGAAGAAAAAGAGATCTTCCAGGGCCGTTAACACTCAATCTTTCTTGGCACCCATCTTGAGTTTGTTGTTTGTGTTAACTTTCTTTTCACTGTCTAGACGTCGACCGTACTCGAGACCCAGCTGGGGATTTTGTCCATCCTGAGAACATTGAGGATGACGTTACGCCCTTTGTGCCTGAGGTCAATCTCTTGACTTGTCAATCAGCCCTACGGGCCCCTGCTGCAGCGGAAGAGCTCATCCACGCTATGAGGCTCCCAGTTGATGAGCTCAACTATGGTAGGATGTTGCTTGATGAGGCTTTCCAATGCGAGGCATGCCATCACATAAAGGTCGTATTTTTGTTATTTTTTTCTATCCTTAGCAATTTTCTGTGTTGTGACTCATTTTCTAGTTGCATACTAGTCACTTCCTGATCCAAGCTCGAGTTGCCATAGTGGATCTCAAGGCTAGGCTAGACTTGGCGCTTCAGCGGATATCTAGCACGGAGACTCATCGAGATGAGGCTTATGCTCTGGCCAAGGAATGTCAAGAGGAAATGCTGAAGTCTTAAGGCCAGGCCAAGGATCTTGAGGAGGAGCTGAAGAAGCATAAGAATGACCTCGTGGAGGCTGAGGCTGAGAAGACCATACTTTAGCAAGAGCAAGATAATGCTGAGGAGAAAGCTGTCAACGACAGGAGGGCGTACGAGGGTCTGAAGGAGACTCGAGTACACCTCGAAGAGGAGCTCCGAAGTGCCAAGATGACCTTCGTAGCCATGAAAAAGGTTGTTGAAGATGAGCGAGCTGCTCACGGTGTTGCTTTGGCAAAACTCGAAGCTGCTTCCAAGGTTTGGGCCCAAGAGGCAGGGAAGAAAGCAGTAGAGGATTTCAAATCTAGGGCCAAGTACAAGAAGATCGTGATGAAGTCCCCACTGAAGCTGGTAGTGTCAAAGCTGACTGAGATCCGGGATTTAGTCTTGGCGAGATATCCTTAGGTTGACCTTTCGCCAGTCGGTGCCTTCAAGAAACTCCTTGGATTTGTTGCGTCTCCAAGGGTGTCCCCTCTTTTGGCTTTGCCTTCTCCTTCTGGCCAGCCTTCTTCTGTATCCCTGGAAGTTGCATCCAAGGTCCAGCCTGCTTCACTCACTCTTGCCTCGACCTCACAAGCTGATCAAATTGAGGGTGCTTCTCGCACTGAAGAGCAAGTTTCCCCCTCAGCCGAGCCATGACGATGTTTCAAAGATGGTGTTTGTTTTTTTTTTTTTTTAAGATGTAATTATTTGTACATTTTCTCTTGTTTGTACATACTTTTTCTTTTTTGATGAATGAGCAAAACTTTTTCTTTTTCCCACCTTTTTTACTTGTGATTTTTTGGTGTAGTTTTCTATCTCTTAGGATAATTATCCACCCTCTGAGCTTCTAGGCCCTTGGGGCAGCCGAGGGTGTCGAAGGTAGTTCTTCGCAACTGAGGTTCTTATCGATGGAGTCGACCTTCCTTGCTTCGGTGCCTCAACTGTGTCTTTGGTGTTGAAGCTGACTTTTATCCCTTAGGATAATAATCCTCCCTCTGAGCTTCGAGGCCCTTGGGGTAGCCGAAAGTGTCTAAGGTAGTTCTTTGCAACTGAGGTTCTTGTCGACAGAGTCGACCTTCCGTGCTTCGGCACCTCGATTATATCTTCGGTGCTAAAGTCAACTTTTATCCCTTAGGATAATTATCCACCCTCAGAGCTTCGAGGCCCTCGGGGCAACCGAGGGAGTCGAAGATAACTGTTTACATTAAGTAAGCCCTGTTTCTTACAACCAAGTATCTTTATTCATTTTTACTTGATTTACAATATTTTATGAATAAAATTTTTGTAAGTTTGATGCATTCCACGTCCTTGGGACAGCCTCGCTGTAAGCACCTCATTTTTGCCACCCTCGGTATAAGTAAACCAATATGGCAGATTTTCGACCTTTAACCCAAAGAGTTGTGATTCTCCACTGATCCCCACAGTAGGGTCATGGGCTATTATCTGCATGGATGC
The DNA here is from genome assembly GCA_028583415.1 of Protea cynaroides. NCBI lineage: Eukaryota > Viridiplantae > Streptophyta > Magnoliopsida > Proteales > Proteaceae > Protea > Protea cynaroides. The sequence continues at coordinate 20,834,841 of CM053270.1, forward strand.
ATAGGTCATAGAATTATCTTCGAAATGAGACTAGAATTGCTCAATTCTGATATCAAATGAAGAAGATATGACCATTTTAGTCGGATGATACATATAAGGGAGGTTTCTAAAATTATTATAAATAATAATAATCCCAGGGGCCTTCATGCAAATTATCCTAAGTCGGATTGTTTGAATTTCAAATCATCATATCTTGATCATCCGACATCAGATTCAGATGATTCTAAGACATTTATTCTTCATTCATGATGTTCTACAAAGTGGACGTAAAAAATCTCGGGTAGAAGTCACCAGTGGGTCCCATGCAAGCTTTCATGCAAAATTATCGGTTGAACTTCAAAGCTTCATATCTTTTTCGTTCTATATCGAATTCAGATGATTCCAAGACAATTATTCTTCATTCATGATGTTCTACAAAGTGGATGTAAAAAATCCCGGGTAGAAGTCACCAGTGGGTCCCATGCAAGCTTTCATGTAAAATTATCTTTAGAACTTCAAAGCTTCATATCTTTTCCGTTCTACGTCGAATTCAGACGATTCCAAGGCCATTGTACTTCATTTGTGATGTCCTACAAAGTGGACGTGGAAAATCTCGGGTAGAAGTCTCCAGAGGGTCCCATGCAAAATTACATATGGAAATGGTCATTTAATATTCAAAAAATTCATATTTTGATCATCCTATATCCAAATCAATTGATTTTAGTCTCATTATGTTCCATTTTTAGTGCTCTACAAAGTGGATGTAAAATATTTCTGGTAGAAGCCTCCGAGAGATCTCATGCAGATGGCCAGCCAAATTATGGATAATTGACCTGCTTAAACATCAAAAATTCATAGGTTGGCCATTTTATTTTCAAATGAGTTGATTCAAGATCCAATATTTCTCATTTTTAATGTTCTACAAAGTAAACATAGAAAATGTGGAGCAAAAGGCTATCAAAAAATTCCGTAAGGAATGACAGCGGAAGTGGCCCATGAAATGATAAAGAGAGAAAACCCAGTTAATTTCAGTCAATCCAGTCAACTCAACTCAAACCAAGCTAGTCTTGGCCCAACCCAGTCAATCCTTGTCAATCCAGACCGATTCATGTTGGCGCTTATGCATGTATTTTTTTTATATATTATTTATATGTTTATATAATATATAATATATTATAATATATCATATAATATATGCATATGGCTTATATGTCTATTATATTATATATATTAAAATATTAATATATTATATACTTATATGTTTTATATAAAAAGGAAGTATGATCTGAATAAAATATAAAAGGGAAGGATGAGAGAGAGGAGAAAGAGGAGACGTGAGAGAGAGATTAGGTTTTTTTCTTTTTGAAAAGAAATCAAAGAGATTGAGAGAGAGAGAATCTCGATTTTGGAGTAAATCTAAATGAGATTGAGGAAAAAAAGGATACAGAGGAGACGTAAAAGGAGAAGGGGAATTGAGGTTTTCTAAGGGAATCAAAAAGATTTTGTTGGAGAAAAAAAAAGGAAAGAAGAGGAAAAGAAAAAGAGGAAAAACGTGAGCTTTTCTAAGGGAATCAAAAAGATTTTGTTGGAGAAAAAAAAGGGAAAGAAGAGGAAAAGAAAAAGAGGAAAAAACGTGAGTTTTTCTAAGGGAATCAAAAAGATTTTGTTGGAGAAAAAAAAAGGAAAGAAGAGGAAAAGAAAAAGAGGAAAAACGTGAGCTTTTCTAAGAGAATCAAAAAGATTTTGTTGGAGAAAAAAAAAAGAAAGAAGAGGAAAAGAAAAAGTGAAAAAAACGAGAGCTTTTCTAAGGGAATCAAAAAGATTTTGTTGGAGAAAAAAAAGGAAAGAAGAGGAAAAGAAAAAGAGGAAAAATGTGAGCTTTCTCAAAGGGCTCGATTTTAGGAGAAAAAAGAGGGAAGAAGTGAAAAAAAAGAGAGAAAAACGTGAGCTTTCTCAAAGGGCTCGGTTTTGGGAGAAAAAAGAGGGAAGAAGAGAAAAAAAGAGAGAAAAACGTGAGCTTTTCTAGGGGGCTCGGTTTTGGGAGAAAAAAGAAGGAAGAAGAGAAAAAAAGAGAGAAAAACGTGAGCTTTTCTAGGGGGCTCGGTTTTGGGAGAAAAGAAAGGGAAAAGAGAGAGAAAAGAGGGAAAGAAAAAGGAGAATTAATAGGGATTTCTCAGGGGGTTCGATTTTGGGAGAAAAGAAAGCTGAAGAAGAAGAGCAGAAGATTCAGGGATCTGCAAACTAGGTAAACCCTCTCCTCTTTCATTCTTTTTATTATCAATGCTACCATTCACTTACTTGATCCTGTGTACCACTGTAACATCCTATCACTTGCAGCCATTATCCCAACTTGCTACTCCATATCCATTGCAATCCCCTTGATCCGTAAATTTTATCACCTAATCCTCTCTCCCATGAAATTGAGCTTTTGGATGATTATTTTTGTTTGATCATGTAATGACATGAAATTGAGCCATTGATGTTAATCTAATAATGATGTGATTTGAGCCATTGATGTTAATCTGATAATGATGTAATGTTAAATTCAATTTGAGCCATTGATATTGAATGAATCTTAATTTGATTAATTGTGAGCCATATGATTCGAAATCTTAAGGTGATTGATCTAGCCTTTGATTTAGGTTTTTTCTTTAAGTGATTGATCATGGCCTCTGATTATGAATTTTTATGAGATAAAATTTGGCCATCGATCTTGGATGCTTTAATGATAAAATCGGGCCATTGATCTTGGATGTTTGAATGATCAAATCTGGACCATTGATTTTAGATATGTTGATGCTTGATCCAAACCATTGGACCTTCATTATGAGTGTCTTAAATGAATCTGAACCGTTGGATCTTCACTATAAATGTTTTAAATGCATCTAAACTATTAGATTATCATCATGGTTGATTTCAATGCATCTGAACGGTTAGATTACCATCAATAGTGATTTATACCATTGAATTTTTCATCGTGAGTGTTTTTAGATGCACTGCCATGTTTGGATGCTCATTGCCATAGTTGGATGCTTATTGCCATGTTTGGATTACTTCCACTGCTATAGTTGGAATGTTCTCATTCACCATATTTTGTCTTGGAAAGAGATAAATTGGAAAATAACAATTAGGGTAAAAAATTTCTAAAATAAAAAGAAATAAACAATTAAGGTAGAAAACCTTAAAAATGGAAAGAATACAACAATTAGGGTAGAAAATCTTAAAATGAAAAGAAAATAACAATTAAGGTAGAAAACCTTAAAAATGGAAAGAATACAACAATTAGGGTAGAAAACCCTAAAATGGAAAGAAAATAACAATTAGGGTAGAAAACCTTAAAAAAAGGAAAGAATGCAGCAATTAGGGTAGAAAACCCTAAAATGGAAAGAAAATAGCAATTAGGGTAGAAAATCTTAAAAAATGGAAAGAAAATAGCAATTACGGTAGAAAACCCTAAAATGGAAAGAAAATAGCAATTAGGGTAGAAAACCCTGAAATGAAAAGAAAATAGCAATTAGGGTAGAAAATCCTAAAATGGAAAGAATATAGCAATTATGGTAAGAAAACCCTAAAAAATGGAAAGATTAGGTTAGAAAACCTTAAAAATAGAAAGAATGCAGCAATTAGGGTAGAAAACCCTAAAATAGCAATTAGGGTAGAAAACCCTAAATATGGAAAGAAAATAACAATTAGGGTCTTGCCATGCTTCGAAGATAGCATACTAGATCATGCCATATAGGCTCTTGCCTTATTTGCAATACATGCCATATTTGAAAAAAATTTTAAACAATCTTACTGTATGTGAATTTCTTGCCATAAATGTTTTATGTGCCATATTTAGATAGAATATTCTATTTTTTTGGCAATAACTTATTTTATGCAACACCCTAGTGGAACTGCCATATATGCACACTTCTAGAAGACAATCTAGGTGTGAGGACGTGCATTTAGGCACCCACATTCTTGGGAAGGGCATAATGGAAATGATAAAAATCTTAATAAAGAAAGAGAATGCCTTGCCAAACTTTCCAAAATTAGAATTCAGGATGAAAAGGGTGATTTAGGACGATTTTTTCCCTCGGTAAACCCTAAACCTAGAACAGGTTCTCAACCCTAAACCTAAAATAGGTTCTCAACCCTAAACCTAGAATAGGTTCTAAATTCTAACCTAGAAAAGGTTACCCAGCCCGAACTATGCGGATTCTGATTCCTAGGGCAAACCCTAGAATACGTAGGCTATTTGGGAGAATCTCAAATTCGGATCCAAACCTTAGTCCACTCGGACTATCCATAGATCCACTAGGATATTTACCCCCATTTTGACCCAAATAGGGTTATCCATCCCGAACTACGTGGATTCTGATTCCTAGGTCAAACCCTAGGATACGTAGGCCATTTGGGAGAAACCCAAATTCGGATCCACAATTTAGTCCACTCAGACTATCCATAGATCCACTAGGATATATTTATTCACACCTTAGTCCACTCGGACTATCCATAGATCCACTAGGATATCTATCCATATTTCAATCCAAAAAGGGTTATCCAAACCTTAGTCCGCTTGACCTATCCATAGATCCAATAGGATATTTATCTACATTCCAACCCAGATAGGGTTATCCACATTCCAACCCAGAATGGGTTATCCACATTTCAACCCAAATAGAGTTATTCTTAGATCCACTAGGACTATCTATCAGTCCACATGGACTATCCAGATCCTAACCCATAGGATTTCTCAACCTTTCAAGCATAAACTTCAACTTGAACAAAGAACTTTATCATGCACAAGCATAAATCACATCCATAAACTTTAATCACACCTGAACTACGATGGTGAACCTGATTTTCGGAATAAATCTGTAATACGTAGGCAATCTGATGGATACAGATTCGGTTCAATGATATCAAACCACTTGATTTGGTTTGGCTTAACAAATAGAGTCTAACATAGGAAAGGTAAAGGAGACCGATTTCGATCGGGTGGTTTGGGTGCCTAACCCCTTCCCATAACCGTAACCTGACGCTTACCCAATCTCTGATGGACCAAAATTCCAATCTAAGGGTCATGAGTCAATCGAAGTCTTACCTTGGGGTGAGATTTCATATTTTCCAAGGTCCTAGACCTAAATCTAGGTGGCGACTTCAAAAGATTTTCATCTTTGTCCTCACAGTGGCGACTTTACTGGGGATATAAACGTCAAACTCCTAAATGAAAACTTTCCTTGTGTGAATTGGATGCTAGATTTTGGGATACTATATTTATGCTTGCATAATAATGCTTTGGGGGGAATGGGTTCAGTCACACATTCGTGCGAGTAGCCGAACCGGGTCCCATGCATATGGGGCAGCCCGCTAGGCGAAATACACAGCCTTGGCCTGTACTTTGTGAGACCACGATCGGCGAGCAGCCTCTAACGAGCATTTCTTGGGTCCGCCTGGGAATGCATTATGCTACTCCACGTCGCTTGGATCCTTGCAACATAGTATATAAAGGGATTGGGGGCCCATTATTTATCGAGCATTCGGTGATAGGTTACCCTGTCCTTGTTAAGGTCGCCTTTTCTGTCCTAACCCAGATTGTAGCCCAATGTTTGTTTTTTTTGGTTCATCCCTGAACCGACCCAGTAAAGTCTGCTTAACCATGACATCCTTTTTTGAAACGTCAAAGTTCTATCCGTTTTTGTCCTCTATTGGTCAACATGTTAGAATCTACACGATGAGCATCTTGAACTCTCACCCATTGGGAATATGAGGTGTGTATACACCTGTTCTACATCATAGTAGATGGTCACTATACACCCTCCATTAAGTAAGCTCGATGTGTCGAATCTCTCATTGTTAACACGTCGATTTCGAAAAACGAACAGAAAATCCCTGTCAAGACATAGATACCATGGTCAAGAAGAAATTTACTAGTTTGTTCATCTATGAACCGCTTTTGCTAATCATCCCTAATAAGGATGACGGATTAATATATCCATTTCAATTTCATCGAATTCGATAATCCAATTGGCCAGACCTTGGTACCACTGATTATCCATTTTGGAATCATGAAGTCCCAAGACTGAACACATGGCTTAATCAAATTCAATTAAATTGACTTGGATAATGTTTACCCAATCGCCCTTATGAGGGAGGTAACTCTTGTTTGGTTGAGTCATCCTTAATTATGCATGTGACTTCTTCTACTCCTTTAGATGTTTAGAATCTTGATATTTCCCCATTGGATTTCAATGCCTTTGGAAAAGAAAATCAAACTGCAACCATATCCACCCTTTTAGGGTGAGAGGTCCCTACAACTAAGAAATTGTATTGATCTCCCACCTTGAGATCCATCCATATTATCTTTCTAAATGAATCAATGGAAGTCATGAATCTAGATCTTGATTGAACATCAAATTTTGTAAGAAAGAAGGAAAGATTCAGCCCCTAGGCAAATCCAATCATAGTTCTCAATTTATCTCAGAATTAAGGAGAAATCCAGTCCCTAGGCAAATCCAATCATAGTTCTCGATTCATCTCTGAATTAAGGAAAGATTCAGCCCCTAGGTAAATCCAATCAATATTCCCTATTCACCTTTGAATTAAGGAAAGATTTAGTCCCTAGGTAAATCCAATCACCTTCTCGATTTACCTTTGAATTAAGGAAAGATTCAGCCCCTAGGCAAATCCAATCAATATTCCCTATTCACCTTTGAATTAAGGAAAGATTCAGCCCCTAGGCAAATCCAATCACTGTTCCCTATTCACCTTTGAATTAAGGAAAGGTTCAGCCCCTAGGCAGGTCCAATCATCATTTCGGTTCATCCAAAATTAAGGAAAGATTCAGCCCCTAGGCAGATTCAATCACATTCAGTTCATCTCAGTATCAAAGAAATATTCAGCCCCAGATTCAATCACCATTTCTGGTTCATCTCAGAACTGAAGAAAGGTTCAGCCCCTAGGCAGGTTCAATCATCATTTTGGTTCATCCAGAATTAAGGAAAGATTCAGTCCCTAGGAAGATTCAATTACATCTAGTTCATCTCAGAATAAAAAAAAATATTTAGTCCCTAGGCAGGTCCAACCACCATTTTTAGTTCATCTCAGAACTGAAGGAAAGATTCAGCCCCTAGGCAGGTCCAATCATCATTTTGGTTCATCCAGAATTAAGGAAAGATTCAGCCTCTAGGCAGATTCAATCACATCCAGTTTATCTCAGAATCAAAGTAATATTCAGCCCTAGATTCAACCACCATTTCTGGTTCATTTCAGAATTAAAGAAGGGTTTAACCTTTAGGCAGGTTCAATCATCACTCCCAGATCATGCTAAAATGAAGAAGGCATTCGGCCCCTAGGCTTTTTTACCCTTCACCTCCTGTTTAGGTTCTGATTCATGTCGGAACTAGAAAAAATTCCATTCATCTGAATTCAATTAGCCACTAGGCTTATCCAGCCATCAACTTTGGTTAGGGTTCCAGTTCATGTCGAAACTAGGAAAAGTTCCATTCATCTGAATTTATTTAGCCCCTAGGCTTGTCCAACCATCAACTTTGGTTCAGGTTCTGATTCATGTTGGAATTAAGAAGAGTCTCATTCATCTGAATTCATTTAGCCACTAGGATTATCCAACCATCAACTGTGGTTCAAATTCTGATTCATGTTGGAACTAAGAAGAGTTCCATTCATTTGAATTTAATTAGCCCCTAGGCTTGTCCAACCGTCAACTCCAGTTCAGGTTCTGATTCATGTCGGAACTAAGAAAGGTTCCATTCATATGAACTCAATGTGAGCATGAGTTAGCCTCTAGGCCTGTTCAATCATTACCTTTGGTCCATGTTCCACTTCATAAAGGAATCAAAGAGAATTTCAGTCAATCCATCATCTCTAGCAATTAGAGTCCAATCCATGATTGTCATCCTTGGCCTCTATCAATCGGAGCCTAACTCAAGCAATCCTTGCCTCTGGCAACTAGAGCCCAGTCCATGACTGTCAATCTTGATCTCTATCAATCAGAGATCAATTCAAAGTCAATCTTGATCTTTATCAATCAGAGATCAATTCAAAGTCAATTTTGATCTCTATCAATCAGAGATCAATTCAAAGTCAATCTTGATCTCTATGAATCAGAGACCAATTCAAAGTCAATCTTGATCTCTATCAATCAGAGACAAATTCAAAGTCAATCTTGATCTCTATCAATCAGAGACCAATTCAAAGTCAATCTTGATCTCTATCAATCAGAGACCAACTCAAAGTCAATCTTGATCTCTATCAATCAGAGACCAACTCAAAGTCAATCTTGATCTCTATCAATCAGAGACCAATTCAAAGTCAATCTTGATCTCTATCAATCAGAGACCAATTCAAAGTCAATCTTGATCTCTATCAATCAAAGACCAATTCAAAGTCAATTTTGATCTCTATCAATCAGAGACCAATTCAAAGTCAATCTTGATCTCTATCAATCGGAGACCAGTTCAAAGTTAACCTTGTCTCTATCAATCGGAGACCGATTCAAAATCAATCTCTGGCTCTATCAATTAGATCCCGATCCATGTCCATCATAGCCCAGTGCTACAAGTTAGGATCGCTCGTCAAGAATGACGAATGAGAAGCATTCCTTATTTCCTGTCAATAAAGATCAGTTCTAGATTCTAGAGTCATCAGAAATCATGAACCTTCAGCTATAGTAGTGCTATTCCATCATGGGCATTTTTTCCCCATTAGCCAAGGAAATGCCAGAATCCAAAGAGTTGCCCTCATATTTCTCATTGTTCAAAGAGAAGGAATAGAATTTTCCCAAGCAGTAGGATAGACCAAAGATGAGATCCGAAATGCCCAGGCTAGGATAAAAAAAACCAAAATCACAGCTAGGGAGTGGTCCAATGATGAAACCCTTAACCCACAAAGTGGGGCATGAGCCAAATTGACCTTGGACCCAAATTGAGTGTGGTCCAATGATGGAACCCTTAACCCTTGAACTGGGGCATGAACCGAATTGACCTTGGACCCGAATTGAGTGCGGTCCAATGAGGAAAGCCATTAAGCCTTAACTGGGGCATGAATCAAATTGACCTTGGACCCGAATTGAGTGCGGTCCAATGAGGAAAGCCATTAAGCCTTATGTTGGGCATAAACCAATTGACCTTGGACCCAAATTGAGTACGGTCCAATGAAGAAAGCCCGTGAGCCCTAAGTTGGGCATGAACCAAATTGAACTTGGACCTGAATTGAGTGCGGTCCAATGAGGAAAGCCATTAAGCTTTAAGCTGGTCATGAACCAAATTGACCTTAGACCCAAATTGAGAGTGGTCTAATGAAGAAATCCATTGAACCCTAGACTGGGGCATGTAACCTTGAGCTTAAAAAAAAAAGCAATAGTTCGGTTATGAATGGATCCCAAACTGAGAAAGAAAAAAGAGAAAAGATAAAACAAGGAGAGAATTGTATGGAACCCTGAAAGGTAGGCATCTTGCACCTATTGATAGAGGGGCATGATGAGTCCTGCTGTTAGAGGTCTGAAGGAAGATTTATTCCCACAATGACTGAAGGTGGTCGTCGAAGGCGTTATGCCCAACTGGAGCCGCTTGGACGAACTAGTTGTTTCAACTTTCTATTATCGATATTTGATAGGTCATCCATGTCTGGGTCCAAAATCAATATGCTTGTTGACAAGTCTAGTCTAATCTGTCCTGCAAGAAAAAGAAAATCATCCCATTTGGGATTTCAATCTCTGTGCTTTGTCTCTTCCATACATTTCCTTCCAGTTTCATACATCCTCCTATTCTACGTGCGCAGTCAATTCTGACTCTGAAGATGATTGAAACAATGAGCCGTCTCCTGAACTTCTATGCCACCTGGCCTCTTGAGAAAGAAAGGTCCAACCCGTCTGGGAAAGCTTTAAATGATCAATTAGGAGACACAAGAGTAGTCTCAAGAAACATGTATTGGAGAAGCTACCATTTATTCTATCTGTGAAAAGATTCCAAGGAAAGCATTACATAATAACAGATCATATCAACAGGTCAGCCAATCAGTACAAATGAGTGGAGGACAGATGTGCCACCAAAAATATGGAAATACCAAAGTTCTTACAAAGTACATCATCTGCAAGCAAGAGATACATGATGAATGATCAATCTCAAAATCAAAGAATGAGGTCATTGGGATACCCAAAAAAAAAAAAAAAAAAAAAGAAAATTCAAGCCTATGTTTTACCTACGTCAACAATGGGAGGCAGTCACATCAGATAGAAGGTGATGAGTAACTTCTAGAGGACAGCATACGGATTCATCGTTCAGATAAAATCAGATACTAGATGAGCAGTCACAAATGTTCATAAAGTTTACAGAAGATCAGAGTACTAACTGGGGCAAAGATGTCCTATCTGATTGGAAATGTTTGGAAGAAGAAGATTCAAATCCAATATTGAAAGTCATGATTCAACTTTGCGATCAAGCGAAGCACTGCATTATGTGGCCTCCACATCCAAAAAAAAAAAAAAAAAAAAAGAAAAGAAAAGAAAATAGTATGATGTTGAATGGAATTAGAGCTCGACAGTAAGCCAATTGTCCCTCTCACTTCAAGAGGATGGTAGTTCCAACAAATCCTGATAGCAAGTGCGATTGTTCTTCTAGATTCACAGCATGTTGGACCAGACTTTTGATTTTGGCCAATTACATCCCGCCTTTACAGGAGACGATCTCATCACTTCTTCATCATCAGAGAAAGATTTCTCATCGGCATTAGACTCTCTCTCCCGTCCATCAATCTGACGGCCTTCCAAGGAGTCTCTATCACGAGCCCTTCTTTTGATTATCAGTTTTTATGGCATTGTATTTTGTGATCATGTAGTCATTTTATGTACAAATTCATGAATCTGGCTGGAACTCTCATCTGTCGCTCATTACATCCGACGGCTTCCCAAGGTTCCTATAAGCCCTTCATTTCTCAAGCCAATAAAATGGGATCTTCTTGGTAAGATAAACCCATTCTACATAAACAACCAAACACTCTCCCAATGGTAGACCCATGTGGACAATTTCACATCAGTCCTCTTGGACCTTCAACATCAATACTTGTCAACAAACTTAAAGGTTTCAGGCCCAGATATGATCGTGACTGATTCGGCATCTCGATGTAGCTTGTTCAGACATGTGTTCCATCTGAATATCTCCAAGAAAGGAAAACATAATTCGGCATCATTTTTAATTTTGGTGTGGGACTACATTTCCCTAAGGTCGCTTTTAGTGATGATTCAAATAGCTGCCCACCTATCAATGCGTGTAAGTGTCAACTTAAATAGTGGGGCAAGGCTACCCATTTGTCATGAAAGTCATGCCATTCAGATTTTCCTAAGGGTTTCAGACCATTGGATAGGACCATAATTTTGGCAATATCCTCACCATATCAGGACTCTTTATTTAACCCAAGATGGGGTTTACAAAAAGAAGAAAATAAAAAAAATAAAGGGAAGAAAAGAAACCTCAGCAGGGAAAGGCAACCCGAGAAACCTCAATGGGCAACCCATAATACCTCATTGGGGATAGGTGACCTGATGCAACCCTAAAGCATTGCCCTCATTGCCCTTCATAGAAAAATTCAGTGGTTCATGTATACAAGTATCATACCCAGTCTACCCTCCATAATGAAAGGAACCCCTCTTTCTCTCCAATGAATCATACTCGGAGGAGTTGAACAAACCATCACCTTTTGGGCTCCAAAGCATTGCCTTTCAATAGAATTCTATCTTCAAATCCTTTGGTCATGTTAGGGAGAGAGCAAATTCTCATGGCCTGGTTACGGATGTAGCCAAATTCATCAAATCATCAGCTCCCTCATTTTCCAAGATTCAAGAAGGGTTTATCTGAGAAATCATTTTCTGCAATCAATCTGTCAATCTTCCCTTGACCTTGGAAGCATGGTCAAATTCTTGATGCAATCCAAATTCAACCTAGTTCCAACTTTGTTAGGTTGCTCGTTTCCTTCTATAGTAGCGGTCTGTCACAACATGCAGACACTGGGGCATAGATATACCCTATGTAGAGGAATTGAACTTGATCATAAGGATCCATTGTCTAGTCTGAAGTCACTACTTTCCTAGTCAACAGAAGTAGGTCCGTCCAAGTTGGTTTTTGCTAATTTCTCAGTTCTCCCAATCATGTTGATGAAGAAAATCCAATGTGATCGCTCACCTGTTAGGATTTGATCACCAAATTCTTTGAAGGAACATTTCGAATCCTTTGCTCTTCATGCCTACTTTGGGGCCATGGTTCATTCATCTTTCAAAATTGGCACAACAATGTTGCAAAGCCCTGAGCTTTTCATGAGCCTAGATCAAGGGCCAAACCCATGTCACATTTCATCGCCGCTTGGCTGTTCTACCAATTTGGTCTACCATAGTGCACAGTCAAAGAACTTAGTTGGCCAGATGTCCCTCGATAGTTTAACACCAAGGTCAATCAATAAAATCACTTTGGTTAGAGACTGTCAAGCTCCCCTCATTCTTGTCCAAAATCCTCGCTAGAGTTTCTTTCAATCCAAAATCCAACAACACCAATGTTGGCTGAAGAAAATCATCACTTTCAAATTACATGGAACCTTTCCAAGGGAGCAACCAAGTCATCACTACCATGCTGAAATTGTGTCAAACTTTCAATACCAGGTCATAAATGGTAAATTTCAAATCTAGGTATCATGCCAGCGAAGTCCATGACACCATTTCCATTGATGTCATGTTTTGTGCCTTCACCAATAAAGCAGGAGCAAAAAACTTGGAAAACTGCCAAGGAATTCACCATCATTTCAAATATGTCCAGCACTCTATAGGTTCAAAGTCAAGAGACTTCCAAGATGGGTCAGATTTCAACCCTAACGGTTCAAAGTCAACAAAGCCTTCCTGTATGGGTCACTTTCAAGTATCCTAAAGGTTCATAGCCATAGAGATTCCAAGAAGGATATTCCTATTTTCAATCCCGAAGGTCCAAAGCTGGTAGGAACTGCCAAGATGAGTCATTCAGTATCACCCTATAAGTGACCTTCTGAGTTCTTGCTCATTTTAGAATCTATAGCAAATTCCTCACCCTAAAAGTGACATTTTGAGTTCTTACTCATTTCAGAATCAAATGTGGAGCCCTAGCTCATCCAAAGTTCAAATCATTCTCAGTCTATAAATGAGTCAAATGTAGAGCCCTAGCTCATCCAAAGATCAAATCAATCTTAGATTATTAGTGAATCAAATGCAGAGCCCTAGCTCATCCAAATTTTAAATCAATCTCAGTTTATAAGTAAATCAAATGTAGAGCCCTAGCTCATCCAAAGATCAAATCAATCTCAGATTATTAGCAAATCAAATGTAGAGCCCTAACTCATTCGAAGATCAAGTAATTCTCAGCCTATAAGTGAATGCAGAGCCCTAGCTCATTCAAAGATCAAGTCAATCTCAGCCTATTTGTCATACCCCAATTCTGATCCAACCAGAATGGTGTGAGTGAACCGTCATTGAACCAACGGTTCACACCAGGATCTCGAATAGGCCGTGTCCACTCATACAAACCATCACACATAACCACAATCAGAATATAATAGTACAGCGGAAGTCTTTTAAACATAATGAACTGAGAATCTATTGATAACTTTAAATAAAATATCAAATTATCCAAATCCAAACAAATAACTATAATATCATTACATCTCTTTAATCCAATCGAAAATACTAAAAATAAATAAAAACCCAATCAAAGGTACACGCAGAAAGGGCACTCGCATGAAGCGTCATGCTCGTCCTCTCCTGCCTGTACATCCAACGCAGCAACACCACCATAAATTGGAGCATTCATGTAGTCATCCACAGTGTAACCTGCATCAACATCTAAAACATGTATATATACAAAGGGTGAGCTCACAACACAGCTCAGTAAGACAATCAAACAGTTTCACAATATTATGTATGAGTAACAATCAATTTTATGTTGTGGTCTGGTTTTAAGTTTGCAATGTGCTATAGAAAGGTTTGGTGGCCCCCGCACCTCTATACACGAGTGTGTGGCACCTCATGGTTCACACCCCCATTGGCCCACATGCACCCATCATGGAATAGAGATAGAGCTAAGATACCCACGTACCTCCCCTGATACTCTACCCATACCAGTACCTAAGCCCCTACTGGCCAGGGCTCGTAAACTGGGCTCGCAACTAACCAATCCTATATGTCATCAATGTACACTCTATCCCAGCACAACCGTCTACGGCATAGAGATAGAGCTAAGGCATTTCCACACCTCCCCTGATGCCCTATCCGCAACTAACTCACTAGGATAGAAATAATACGCAGGTAGACCCTATCCCAACATAACTCCCTATGGCATAGAGATAGAGCTAAAGCATCGTGGACAAGACAGCGTCGACCTCGGAGACCACAGTACCACATAACAATGACCAAGCCAACATCAATATCGGAGACCACCGTACCACGACCTTCCCCTGATGCCCCACCCGTACCAAGCATGTTAAGACAGAATACTACAAAAGGTGCTAGTGTGAAGAGCGATCCCAGGCCCATTCCCCACTCCACACACTAACGAAAACAATCACATGCCTAACAATCACATCTTATCAATGCATGAACAGTAATAATAACCGAAAGTAAAGGATGGCATGTGAATATGCACAAACAACACATCTCATATAATCAGGTGATTAACAACAATTTACTGTCCCTTAATTGTTAGGTTTAGGTCAGATTTCCTTACCTGACGCTCGTTCGATAACTTGCTCCACGTCGCAAGGTCCAAACGATATGTCACAAAGTCCTACAATATTATTAGGGTCTCATTAGAATATATTGTTTAGGGTTTCATGTTGGTCGGAAACCAACCCGGTTACAAACCACCCTTACAGAGCTGACCGGTGGCATGTACATGTCGCAGCTCTGTGGGAAAGACTGGCGACCGGTATGGTCAGCCGGTCCCCACAGACCAGCCTCCCGAGGGATACCGGTGGCAACATACCGGTCGCACTATGTGCAACCGGTATAGTCGACCAGTATGTCTCCGGAAGACCATACATGGGTTTTTGACTGTCGTCGATCATCCTCCATGGATTTCCAAGGTTTCTCCTATCCATTCTAAGTCTAATCATTGAATTAGAGTTATCCCCAACTCATTCGAGTCTCGTTTCGATGTATATCATCTCGAAACTCGAATCTAGGGTTTGACGGCCACTTAGGGTTTATTGACCAATTTAGGGTTTTAGATCAATACCTACTTTGCATGGTATTGATCCACCCACACAACTAACATAGGGTAAGAAGATTGATTCAAACACTTACCGTTGACTGGCATAGCGTGAGCGTCGTCGAACGGTAATGGCGACACCTTCTTCTTCTTCCTTGCTCCTTCTCCTTTCCAACCTCTTTCTCTTCTCTAGAGTTTGTGAGAGACAATGGAAAGGATTTGAGGAGGTTTAAAGGTGTATTTATAGGCTAGAATTAGGGTTTAGTAACCCTATTAGGATTAAGAAACTTCTAGGATTCGAAATCAGGAAAATGGGACCCGTAGAGACCAATTTCCAGATTCCCGCACTTAGCTGCGCAAGCCATACCGATCGACCTGTACCAAGACCGGTACCATCGACCGGTCAACATAAAATGATGACTATTGGTCGTCTTTGGTCCGATTTCATACCTGTTTGTCATCCGCTCGTCCCGTCTGGCCCGGTGATGATCGAAAGACCTGTCACGACACAAAACCAAGGTTTAGACCGGGTTTACGGAGTGCGGGTCTTACAACTCCCCCACCCTTAAAAGAAATTTTGGCCTCGAAATTTGAACATACCTTGATCGTTGAAAAGGCTAGGGTACTCCTTCCTCATCGCGCTCTCCTCTTCCCAAGTAATTTCCTCCACATTTTGGCTTCTCCAATGCACCTTCACATAATGGATATCCTTAGTTCGAAGTTGCTGAACTTTTCAACTTGAGAGCATTACAGGCACCACTTCGAAAGTTAAGTCTTCAGTTAAGTCTGGGGGATCAGCGGTCAAGATGTGCGATGGATCTCTGACATACTTCTTCAGTAATGATACATGGAACACATTATGAACACTGGACATAGATGGTGGTTGAGCCAATTGATATGCTACATTACCACGTCGGGTCAATATCTCATACGGTCCCACATACCTGGGGCAAAGCTTTCCCTTCTTCCCAAACCGTTTCAAACCTCGCACCGGTGACACCTTCAAAAATACTTTGTCACCCACTGCAAACTCCAGATCTCGACGTCGATTATCCGCATAGTGCTTCTGTCAAACTTGGGCTGTCTTTACTCTCTCCTTGATCTGATCAATCACTCGGCAAGTTTCTTCAACAAACTCCGGTCCTACAATTCTTCTTTCTCCCACCTCGTTCCATAACAGAGGTGTACGACACTTCTTCCCATAGAGTGCTTCATATGGGGCCATCTGAATTGTAGCCTGATAACTGTTATTGTAAGCGAACTCGATAAGTGATAGCTTCTCATCCCAAGCTCCCTTGAAATCTATTGCACAAGCTCGGAGCATATCTTCCAAAATTTGAATAGTTCGCTCTGACTGTCCGTCCGTCTAAGGGTGAAAAGCTGTACTGAACTTCAACTTTGTTCCCATAGCTTTCTGTAATCCTTCCCAGAACTTTGATGTAAAACGGGGATCTCTGTCAGATACTATACTCTCTGGAACTCCATGAAGTTTGACTATATTATCAACATATAACTTGGCCAGTTTCTCCATGGTATACTGAGGTCTGACTGCAATAAATCGAGCTGTCTTGGTGAGTCGATCCACTATAACCCAAATTGCATCCACTGACCTTGGTGTCAAAGGTAAGCCAGTGACAAAATCCATGGTAATGCAATCCCACTTCCATGCAGGTTCTGGTAATGGTTGTAGTAAACCTGCGGGTCTCTGCCTTTCCGCTTTAACTTGTTGACAATTCAGACACTGAAACACGAAATGAGCTATATCAGCCTTCATACCCCTCCACCAATATAGTCTTCTTAGATCATGGTACATTTTGGTACTTCCTGGATGTACCGAATATGGAGTGTAATGAGCTTCAGTCATAACTCGGTCTCTGATATCGCAGTCTTCGCTCTCAGGTATACATAATCGTCCACGATACCTGAGTACCTTGTCTGAATCCAAGGTAAAGTCAAGATTGCTTGCACCCTTCTCTAAGTCTTCTTGCACTGTCTTGAGATGAGGATCCTGTAGGATTGCTACCTTGACTTCATCAACTAGATCCGGCGAGATCTTCAAAGCTGCGAACATCATAGTGAACTTATAAATTAAGCCTTGCTCAACTGGATCTTCTGCAGTCTCCATAATATACTCTTCATCACCTTCGATTGAACTTGAAGCTGCGGCACATAATGCAGCATTTGTACTTGGTCCAGCCTCAGGTTTCGATGCCCACTTTTTGCTTAAGGCGTCAGCCACAACATTTGGTTTACCCAGATGGTACTGGATGTCACAATCATAATCTTTCAACAATTCCAGCCATCTCCTCTGCCTCATATTCAGATCCTTCTGAGTGAAAAGATAAGTTAAGCTCTTGTGATTTGACTTGATCTGAAATTTCTCACCGTACAAGTAGTGTCTCCAAGTTTTGATTGCATGAATAACCGCTGCATAGTTCTTCTCATGCTCCTTCAACTGTCTTGATGCGTACGCAATCACCTGTTCTCCTTGCATCAATACACACCCAATACCCAACCCTGAAGCAACTGTATATAAAGTAAACGGTACACTTGGTTCTGGGATGGTCAAAATAGGTGCAAAGACTAGTCTTGACTTCAAAGTCTGAAAGCACTTCTCATACTCATCTGTCCATATGAATTTCTCTCCCTTCTTGGTCAATCTGGTGAGTGGGACAGTGATCCTGGAGTAATCTTCCATGAATCTTCTATAATAACCAGCCAACCCAAGGAAACTACGAATTTCCGCAACAGATTTTGGTGCTTACCATCCTACTATAGCAGCTATCTTACTTGGATCAACCTTGATACCGTCTTCAGATACAACATGGCCCAAGAAAACCACTTCCTTCAGCCAAAACTCGCACTTCTTGAACTTAGCATAAAGCTTCTCTTGTCTCAACCGTTGCAGGGCTGCCCTCAAGTGCGATGTATGAGTCTCCATGTCCTTAGAGTAGATCAATATGTCATCGATGAATACGATGACCGAAGTGTCCAACATATCATGAAACACTCGGTTCATCAGTTCCATAAATGATGCTGGAGCATTGGTCAACCCGAAAGACATAACTAGAAACTCATAATGCCCATATCTCGTCCTGAAAGCAGTTTTCGGAATATCTCCGGCCTTGATCTTCAATTGGTGATACCCTGATCGGAGATCGATCTTTGAGAAAACCTTTGCACCCTGTAACTGGTCAACAAGTCATCGATCCTAGGCAAAGGATACCGATTCTTGATCGTCAACTTGTTCAGTTCACGGTAGTCAATACATAGCCTTACACTTCCATCCTTCTTCTTGACGAATAATACAGGTGCTCCCCAAGGCGATATACTAGGTCGTATGAAGCCCTTATCCAACAATTCTTGTAACTGGGTCTTCAACTCCTTTAACTCGGTCGGGGCCATTCTGTATGGTGCTTTAGACACCGGCGCCGAACCCGGCATAAGATCTATTACAAATTTTGTAGCCCTGTCCGACGGTAAGCTTGGAAGCTCCTTTGGAAATACATCTGGGAACTCTAGAACCACATCTATATCTTCCATCTTGAGTGACTCTGCCATGAGATCGACTACAGATACTAGATACCCCACTCCCCCTTTCTCTAAGCATCGCTTGGCTTTTAGGGCAGAGAGAATCAGCTTCCGCTTCCTAGATAGCTTGATCCCAGCGAAACTATACTCCCTTCCCTCTTTGTCAGTAAGCACAAGCTTCCTTTCACCACATAAAAGGACAACCGAATGATGGCCTTGCCAATCCATTCCCAAAATGACATCAAAGTCTGCCATCTCGAGTAGTACTAGGTTTGCTTCTAAGTCTCGACCCTCAATACATACGGTACATGGTCCATAATATTCGGTCAAAGCCACTTCGACTCCTAGTGGAGAGCGAACTATCAAGCTTGGGTTCAAATGCTTGATTGGTAACTCCATTCGCTTCCCAAAAGAAATCGAGACAAAGGAGTGCGTGGCCCCAAAGTCAAATAATACTCTGGCGGGTATGCCAGCTACATTTACAATTCCTGAAATTTTCTATCATCCCTTAGTCTATATGCGCATACTCACAAATGATAAAGATAAGCCAAATAGTAAGGGATAGAGTCGTACCAGTGACCACATCAGGTGATGCAGCTGCCTCTTCAGTGGTGACCGCATAAACTCTTCCCTGCTGGGGCGGTTGCTTTTTCGGTAGAGTGCAGGTCCTTGCAATATGACCCACCTGCTGGCAGTTGAAACACTTGATATTTGGGTTGTATCCGGCATTCGGTGGCACAGGTGGTGCCGCATTGTTCCTTGCAGGCACTGCAGCGGTCGAAGCCCTGTATGGGCGGAATGGTCTAGTATTACCGCCACCCGAACTCTCACTAGCAGGTCTCTTCACTCCCCTGTTCTGAGCAAAGAAGCTGTCCCTCTGACTGGACTCTGTCACTTTCGCAACCTGCACAGCCTCGTTGTAGATCTTCTTGTCCAAACCCAAGATGTGCTCTCTGATGCTCCCACGTAGTCCCATAGTGAACCTACGCGTCTTGGTCTCTTCCTCTTGCATACTTGCCGGTGCGAAGAAGAATAGTTCTTCATACCTCTGCTGATAATCATCCACGGTCAACTGAGATTGCTGTAGGTTGAGGAACTCCTTCTCCATTTGATCCCTGATACTCTTCGAAAAGTATTTATCGAAGAAGACAGCTTTAAACACTTCCCAACCCACCAGTGTATACTTAGTCTCCAGATATGCCCGTGTAGAATTCCACCAAGCATTCGCATCTTCTCTTAGCATGTGAGTAGCAAATAAGACCTTTTCCTCCTCTGTACATGTCATCAGACGAAAATTCTTCTCCATCTCTGCAACCCACTGTGCTGGCCACAATGGCTTCCCCGTTTTACCAGTGAATGATGAAGGCTTCAACTTCAGGAATCTATCCACCACCCTACTTAGATCGTGCTGTCCTTGCGTGTCTGCTCCATACCATGGTGGTGGGTACGGATAAGCTCCCGGATAAGCAGAAGGCGACGGAAACTGATGCGGTGGTGGTACGTTCTGTGCTTGGCCCATCGGCCTTGGACTACCCTGCATCGGCTGTGAGGTATTTTTCTCTCTAGACTCAGGCGTACCTCCCGTGGGAACAGAACCTGTTGGCCTGAGCATCTTCAGTACCTCGCTCAGGAACTCCTTCTGTTGAGCTTGCATCTGATAGACCAGGTTTGTAACAATGGTCTCTGAATCCCTGTGGGGCGGGCCAGGTAAATTTGTTGGTATTTCTGAAACCTGTTCCTCCTCCACTTCCGGACTTGGCTCTCTAACATGGTCTTGTTCAACCTGTTCTTCCTCTAGGCGCATCCTGGCCTGATGATGCTTCCGACCCCTACGACCATTTCCTCCCACCATCTCAGAATATTCTGTTTGGATTTGAGAAGAAGACATAACACGTGAGAACCACAATAATAGTAGTGTTGGTCTTGAATAATACAGGGGAAATAGTTGAGAAGTAAAATTTCCATTTACACAAATTTTTAAAAAATTTTAGGAAGATTTTCTAACTTTTCTGGTGCATACCAGTCGCACATTTGTACATAGGGTTGCGACCGGTATAGTCGACTGGTCAGAATTTAATTTCTGACCGAGACATTGCGGTCGCATGTCTGGGAGATACCGGTCGACACTCGGTATACGGTGTTGCGACGCCGGGTCGACCGGTCGAATTAGAATTCGGCCAGGAGACATAGCGGTCGCACACCTGGGGTGATACCGGTCGACCGGGATAGGCAAAACCGTCGACCGGTATGCCCAAATTGGCTTTAAAAATCGCAAAAAAGTGAGAATTTCTCACTTTTCTTTTCTTCTTTCTCTCCGGTGGCGATTTTCCTCTGGGTTCCGAATTGCTACAGTCTGACCGGTGGTATTTGAAGCCGATTCCTTCCATTCAAGACCTAGCACATCGTCTCGTGTAGGTCTCTTCCCTCTCTCTCATGTTTTTACAAATTTTCCATATCGTCTATATGTAGAAATTTAGGTTTTTCATTGTTCGAGATATTTCAACCGTAAGAACTCTTTTCCTTCGGCTTGGAAAGGGTTTAAGGACCCCCAAGAGCAAAAGCCCTCAACCAATTTGGGGTTTCACCGAACGGTTTTGATAAAAATCGAATTTTTACACCTTTTGACCTAGGTTTTCCAAAATTTTTGAAAATTCTTGATTTTTCTCAATTTCTTGAAATTTCTCGTTGTAATTGCCTGTGATTGATTTGTTGAAGAGTGTGGGGGTTACGTAAGTCCTCCTCCCCATGTTTTTGGGTGAGTTCGAGGCTTTTTCTTGAATTACAGTCGTTATGCTGCCGAAATTTCAACAATTTCTAACATTTTATCTTGTTTTCATTTGTTTTGCAGTTTAAATGGCTCCTCGACGCGCTCTCGGGAAACTCCCTCATGGCTCGAGTTCGCGTGCTCCCCAGCCACCAGTTCCCCAGCTTGACGAGCACTGGTTTCCTTCTCTTGAGGCACAAGCTCGATTCCCATGGTTCGATAATAAAAGCATAGAATCCGGGCATCGTGTTAACTTGGAGCAGTTAGACCGGTTCGACGTGCGAGCGGCGTTTGACAGGCTTGGTTGGTTGCCCGTCATTTCATACACCGACACCACCCGTCCTAACCTGGTTAAGCATTTCTTTGCTAACCTGGAGCTGCACGGAGATGTGAACGATCCCAACCAAGGTAGGGATTTACGCATCTCAAGCTATGTCTGGGGTGTTCCCATTTCCTTTAACACCCACCAGCTGGCCGACCTTTTAGGGGTTCCAAATGATGGAGACCTAGTGTATTGCCCTCCCAAAGCGAAGGGCTATCTAACTGAGGATCTGCGCCGAGAGATAGCAGATCAGATACTCAACCCTGGGGCTCCTATGAAGGCGGCTAGCCTGAGACCTATACCCCGGGTCTACAGTCGCATCATTCAACACAACATTGTTCCCCAGAGCGGTCATTATAGTGAGTTATCCCAGCTCACTCAGTACATTACTTATTGCGTCTGCACTAGGGAGCGGGTCTCTCTCCCATACCTCATCATTAGGACCATGCATTAGGTGACCCTGGCCGATCAGGCCAGTAACCTTCCCTATGGTCATCTCATTACCGCCTTGCTACGTCGTCTAGGCGTGAGCATGAGAGGCGAGGTGACCGTTGAGGACACTATGACCTTCGACATAGACTGGGACGCCATTCAGAGGATGCAAATGGTTGATCTGCCAGTTAGCGATGACAAGTTAGAGGCTCGCCCTCACCCACTTGGGAGGGTAGCAGCCGCGGCGGCAGCAGCAGCAGTAGCCAATGCGGCCTATGCAGTCGAGCTCGAGCGGGATGATGACGAGGATAGGGCCGAGGATGTACCAGTGCCAGCTCCACAGCCTACACCAGCAGCACCTCCGTCTACCTCCACCGCTGGACCATCTCAGCCACCCTCCGACACCATGATGAGTATGGTGATGGAGATCAGGGACACTCAGCGCGAGATGAGCCACGACTTGGCGCAGTTGGCTCGTAGTCTCAGAGTCACACAGGATCAGATGCACTAGCTCAGGGTTGCTTACGAGCGGGACTATGATATAGCAGACCCTATTCCTCCCAGGCCCCCTACCCCATGATTGTCCCTCTTTATTTCCTCCTCTCTTGCATATGACTGCTATATATAAGGTAATCGTCCGGTTTGTGGATCCCACTGTAGCACTACATCATTTGATACTTGTTTCTTATTTAATGAAAGTTTTTATGTTTCACCTATCTAGTGTATGTGCACATGTTAAGTTTCATAATTAGAATAGTACATTATTCCCTTTCTTAATCAGTCTCAAGTATCAAACAATGGTTAGGGTGTGTTTGTATTAAAAATTTTAATATTTCCTAACTCAGTTCATCGACTTAGTTAAGTGCAATATGATTTGTTGGACAGAGCCCGAGAGCTCTGATACCAAGTTGTCACACCCCAATTCTGATCCAACCAGAATGGTGTGAGTGAACCGTCATTGAACCAACGGTTCACACCAGGATCTCGAATAGGTCGTGTCCACTCATACAAACCATCACACATAACCACAATCAGAATATAATAGTACAGCAAAGTCTTTTAAACATAATGAACTGAGAATCTATTGATAACTTTAAATAAAATATCAAATTATCCAAATCCAAACAAATAACTATAATATCATTACATCTCTTTAATCCAATCGAAAATACTAAAAATAAATAAAAACCCAATCAAAGGTACATGCAGAAAGGGCACTCGCATGAAGCGTCATGCTCGTCCTCTCCTGCTTGTACATCCAACGCAGCAACACCACCATAAACCGGAGCATTCATGTAGTCATCCACAGTGTAACCTGCATCAACATCTAAAACATGTATATATACAAAGGGTGAGCTCACAACACAGCTCAGTAAGACAATCAAACAGTTTCACAATATTATGCATGAGTAACAATCAATTTTATGCTGTGATCTGATTTTAAGTTTGCAATGTGCTATAGAAAGGTTTGGTGGCCCCCGCACCTCTATACACGAGTGTGTGGCACCTCATGGTTCACACCCCCATTGGCCCACATGCACCCATCATGGAATAGAGATAGAGCTAAGATACCCACGTACCTCCCTTGATACTCTACCCATACCAGTACCTAAGCCCCTTCGGCCGGGGCTGCTAAACTGGGCTCGCAACTAACCAATCCTATATGTCATCAATGTACACTCTATCCCAGCACAGCCGTCTACGGCATAGAGATAGAGCTAAGGCATTTCCACACCTCCCCTGATGCCCTATCCGCAACTAACTCACTAGGATAGAAACAATACGCAGGTAGACCCTATCCCAACATAACTCCCTACGACATAGAGATAGAGCTAAAGCATCGTGGACAAGACAGCGTCGACCTCGGAGACCACAGTACCACATAACAATGGCCAGGCCAACATCAATATCGGAGACTACCGTACCACGACCTTCCCCTGATGCCCCACCCGTACCAAGCATGTTAAGACAGAATACTACAAAAGGTGCTAGTGTGAAGAGCGATCCCAGGCCCATTCCCTACTCCACACACTAACGAAAACAATCACATGCCTAACAATCACATCCTATCAATGCATGAACAGTAATAATAACCAAAAGTAAAGGATGGCATGTGAATATGCACAAACAACACATCTCATATAATCAGGTGATTAACAACAATTTACTGTCCCTTAATTGTTAGGTTTAGGTCAGATTCCCTTACCTGACGCTCGTTCGATAACTTGCTCCATGTCGCAAGGTCCAAACGATATGTCACAAAGTCCTACAATATTATTAGGGTCTCATTAGAATATACTGTTTAGGGTTTCATGTTGGTCGGAAACCAACACGGTTACAAAACACCCTTACAGAGCTGACCGGTGGCATGTACCGGTCGCAGCTCTGTGGGAAAGACTGGCGACCGGTATGGTCAGCCGGTCCCCACAGACCAGCCTCCCGAGGGATACCGGTGGCAACATACCGGTCGCACTATGTGCAACCGGTATAGTCGACCGGTATGTCTCCGGAAGACCATACATGGGTTTTCGACTGCCGTCGATCATCCTCCATGGATTTCCAAGGTTTCTCCTATCCATTCTAAGTGTAATCATTGAGTTAGAGTTATCCCCAACTCATTCGAGTCTCGTTTCGATGAATATCATCTCGAAACTCGAATCTAGGGTTTAACGGCAACTTAGGGTTTATTGGCCAATTTAGGGTTTTAGATCAATACCTACTTTGCATGATATTGATCCACCCACACAACTAACATAGGGTAAGAAGATTGATTCAAACACTTACCGTTGACTGGCGTAGCGTGAGCGTCGTCGAACGGTAATGGCGGCACCTTCTTCTTCTTCCTAGCTGCTTCTCCTTTCCAACCTCTTTCTCTTCTCTAGAGTTTGTGAGAGACAATGGAAAGGATTTGAGGAGGTTTAAAGGTGTATTTATAGGCTAGAATTAGGGTTTAGTAACCCTATTAGGATTAGGAAACTTCTAGGATTCAAAATCAGGAAAATGGGACCCGTAGAGACCAATTTCCAGATTCCCGCACTTAGCTGCGCAAGCCATACCGGTCGACCGGTACCAAGACCGGTACCATCGACCGGTCAACATAAAATGATGACTATTGGTCGTCTTTGGTCCGATTTCATACATGTTTGTCATCCGCTCGTCCCGGCTGGCCCGGTGATGATCGGAAGACCTGTCACGACACAAAACCAAGGTTTAGACCGGGTTTACGGAGTGCGGGTCTTACACTATTAGTGAAGCAAATGTAGAGCCCTAGCTCATTCAAAGATCAAGCCGATAAGTGAATCAAATGCAGAGCCCTAGCTTATTCAGAAAATCAATCTCAAAATTTCAATCAATAGAGCGTCAGTTCAATCAAAGAAAAGACATCAAGTCTTCCATCCAGACAACTCAAAGCCCAGCCCAAGCTCATGCAATCAACCTTGTATTCACAGCCTAGCTTCATACAAGAAGAGGTTTATCAGGCTACAAATGGATCAAGCCGGGTCCAAGCCCACATATACCTTGCATTGAGTTTCACCTCAACAAGAAGAGGTTCCCAGCCTACAATTGAGCCTTGTATTCACAGCCTAGCTCCATACAAGAAGAGGTTTATCAGCCTACAAATGGATCAAGCCGGGTCCAAGCCCGCACATACCTTGCATCATGAGTTCCACCTCAGCAAGAAGAGGTTCCCAGCCTACTAATGAGCCTTGTATTCACAGCCTAGCTTCATACAAGAAGAACAATCATCAATTTTCCAAGAAGAACAAACCTTCTTGCCAGTCGAACTACGTTCTGGGCTTGATTTCTAGGACACCCTTAAAATACATAGGCAGTTTAGGAAGAATTACCCTAAGTGCAGCCCAATAAACAATATCAGTCATACCCCAAAAAATGTGGTTCTTTTATCTTTAGCTTTCAACTGATAACAATCTCGGCTAAAGAGGGGCATCTGTAAGCACCCCATTTTTGCCACCCTCGGCAAAGTGAACCAATATGGCAGGTTTTCGACCTTTAACCCAAAGATTTGTGATTCTCCACTGATCCCCACAGTAGGGTCATGGGCTATTATCTGCATGGATGCATAGGTCATAGAATTATCTTCGAAATGAGACCAGAATTGCTCAATTCTGATATCAAATGAAGAAGATATGACCATTTTAGTCGGATGATACATATAAGGGAGGTTTCTGAAATTATTATAAATAATAATAATCCGCCTTTATGCAAATTATCCTAAGTCGGATTGTTCGAATTTCAAATCATCATATCTTGATCATCCGAAATCAGATTCAGATGATTCTAAGACCTTTATTCTTCATTCATGATGTTCTACAAAGTGAACGTAAAAAATCTCGGGTAGAAGTCACTAGTGGGTCCCATGCAAGCTTTCATGCAAAATTATCGGTAGAACTTCAAAGCTTTATATCTTTTCCGTTCTACATCGGATTCAGATGATTCCAAGACCATTATTCTTCATTCATGATGTTCTACAAAATGGGCGTAAAAAATCCCAGGTGGAAGTCACCAGTGGGTCCCATGCAAGCTTTCATGCAAAATTATCGTTAGAACTTCAAAGTTTCATATCTTTTCCGTTCTACGTCGGATTCAGACGATTACAAGGCCATTGTTCTTCATTTGTGATGTCCTACAAAGTGGACGTGGAAAATCTCGGGTAGAAGTCTCCGGGGGGTCCCATGCAAAATTACATATGAAAATGATAATTTAATATTCAAAAAATTCATATTTTGATCATCCCATATCCAAATCAATTGATTTCAGTCTCATTATGTTCCATTTTTAGTGCTCTACAAAGTGGACGTAAAATATTTCTGGTAGAAGCCTCCGAGGGATCTCATGCAGATGGTCAGTCAAATTATTGATAATTGGCCTGCTTAAACTTCAAAAATTCATAGGTTGGCCATTTTATTTCCAAATGAGTTGATTCAAGCTCCAATATTCCTCATTAATGTTCTACAAAGTGAACATAGAAAATGTGGAGCAAAAGGCTATCGGAAAATTCCGTACGGAATGACAGCTGAAGTGGCCCATGAAATGATAAAGAGAGAAAACCCAGTTAATTTTAGTTAATCCAGTCAACTCAATTCGACCCAAGCTAGTCGTGGCCCAACCCAGTCAATCCTTGTCAATCCAGACCGATTCATGTTGGCGTTTATGCATGTATTTCTTTTATATATTATTTATATGTTTATATAATATATAATATATTATAATATATCATATAATATATACATATGTCTTATATGTCTATTATATTATATATATTAATATATTAATATATTATATACTTATATGTTTTATATAAAAAGGAAGTAGGATCTGAATAAAATCTAAAAGGGAAGGATGAGAGAGAGGAGAAAGAGGAGACGTGAGAGAGAGATTAGGTTTTTTTTCTTTTTGGAAAAAAATCAAAGAGATTGAGAGAGAGAGAAAAAATCTCAATTTTGGAGTAAATCTAAATGAGATTGAGGAAAAAAAGGATAGAGAGGAGACGTAAAAGGAGAAGGGGAATTGAGGTTTTCTAAGGGAATAAAAAAGATTTTGTTGGAGAAAAAAAAAAGGAAAGAAGAAAAGAAAAAGAGGAAAAACGTGAGCTTTTCTAAGAGAATCAAAAAGATTTTGTTGGAGAAAAAAAAGGGAAAGAAGAGGAAAAGAAAAAGAGAAAAAAACGTGAGTTTTTCAAAGGGAATCAAAAAGATTTTGTTGGAGAAAAAAAAGGAAAGAAGAGGAAAAGAAAGAGAGGAAAAACGTGAGCTTTTCTAAGGGAATCAAAAAGATTTTGTTGGAGAAAAAAAAAGGAAAGAAGAGGAAAAGAAAAAGGGAAAAAAACGTGAGCTTTTCTAAGGGAATCAAAAAGATTTTGTTGGAGAAAAGAAAGGAAAGAAGAGGAAAAGAAAAAGAGGAAAAACTTGAGCTTTCTCAAAGGGCTCGGTTTTCGGAGAAAAAAGAGGGAAGAAGAGAAAAAAAAAGAGAGAAAAACGTGAGCTTTCTCAAAGGGCTCGGTTTTGGGAGAAAAAAGAGGGAAGAAGAGAAAAAAAAGAGAGAAAAACCTGAGCTTTTCTAGGGGACTCGGTTTTGGGAGAAAAAAGAGGGAAGAAGAGAAAAAAAAGAGAGAAAAATGTGAGCTTTTCTAGGGGGCTCGGTTTTGGGAGAAAAGAAAGCCGAAGAGAGGAGAAGAAGAAGAGCAAAAGATTCAGGGATCTGCAAACCAGGTAAACCCTCTCCTCTTTCATTCTTTTTATTATCAATGCTACCATTTACTAACTTGATCCTGTGTACCACTGTAACATCCTATCACTTGCAGCCATTATCCCAACTTGCTACTCCATATCCATTGCAATCCCTTTGATCCGTAAATTTTATCACCTAATCCCCACTCCCATGAAATTGAGCTTTTGGATGATTATTTTTGTTTAATCATGTGATGACATGAAATTGAGCCATTGATGTTAATCTAATAATGATGTGATTTGAGTCATTGATGTTAATCTGATAATGATGTAATATTAAATTCAATTTGAGCCATTGATATTGAATGAATCTTAATTTGATTAATTGTGAGCCATATGATTCGAAATCTTAAGATGATTGATCTAGCCTTTGATTTAGGTTTTTTCTTTAAGTGATTGATCATGGTCTCTGATTATGAATTTTTATGAGATAAAATTTGGCCATCGATCTTGGATGCTTTAATGATAAAATCGGGCCATTGATCTTGGATGTTTGAATGATCAAATCT
Source organism: Protea cynaroides (assembly GCA_028583415.1). NCBI lineage: Eukaryota > Viridiplantae > Streptophyta > Magnoliopsida > Proteales > Proteaceae > Protea > Protea cynaroides. The sequence continues at coordinate 20,863,844 of CM053270.1, forward strand.
GGACCATTGATTTTAGATATGTTGATGCTTGATTATGAGTGTCTTAAATGAATCTGAACCGTTGGATCTTCACTATAAATGTTTTAAATGCATCTAAACTATTAGATTATCATCATGGTTGATTTCAATGCATCTGAATGGTTAGATTACCATCAATAGTGATTTATACCATTGAATTTTTCATCGTGAGTGTTTTTAGATGCACTGCCATGTTTGGATGCTCATTGCCATAGTTGGATGCTTATTGCCATGTTTGGATTACTACCACTGCTACAGTTGGAATGTTCTCATTCACCATATTTTGTCTTGGAAAGAGATAAATTAGAAAATAATAATTAGAGTAAAAAATTTCTAAAATGGAAAGAAAATAACAATTAAGGTAGAAAACCTTAAAATGGAAAGAATACAACAATTAGGGTAGAAAACCCTAAAATGAAAAGAAATAAAAATTAAGGTAGAAAACCTTAAAAATGGAAAGAATACAACAATTAGGGTAGAAAACCCTAAAATGAAAAGAAAATAACAATTAGGGTAGACAACCTTAAAAAATGGAAAGAATGTAGCAATTAGGGTAGAAAATCCTAAAATGGCAAGAAAATAGCAATTAGGGTAGAAAACCCTAAAAAATGGAAAGAAAATAGCAATTAGGGTAGAAAACCCTAAAATGGAAAGAAAATAGCAATTAGGGTAGAAAACCCTGAAATGGAAAGAAAATAGCAATTAGGGTAGAAAACCCTAAAATGGAAAGAATATAGCAATTAGGGTAAGAAAACCCTAAAAAATGAAAAGATTAGGGTAGAAAACCTTAAAAATGGAAAGAATGCAGCAATTAGGGTAGAAAACCTTAAAATAGCAATTAGGGTAGAAAACCCTAAATATGGAAAGAAAATAGCAATTAGGGTCTTGCTATGCTTCGAAGATAGCATACTAGATCTTGCCATATAGGTTCTTGCCTTATTTGCAATACATGCCATATTTGAAAGATTTTTAAACAATCTTACTGTATGTGAATTTCTTGCCATAAATGTTTTATGTGCCATATTTAGATAGAATATTCTATTTTTTTGGCAATATCTTATTTTATGCAACACCCTAGTGGAACTGCCATATATGCATACTTCTAAAAGACAATCTAGGTGTGGGGACGTGCATTTAGGCACCCACATTCTTGGGAAGGGCATAATGGAAATGATAAAAATCTTAATAAAGAATGAGAATGCCTTACCAAACTTTCCAAAATTAGAATTCAGGATGAAAATGGTGATTTAGGACGATTTTGCCCCTCGGTAAACCCTAAACCTAGAACAGGTTTTCAACCCTAAACCTAAAATAGGTTCTCAACCCTAAACCTATAATAGGTTCTAAATTCTAACCTAGAAAAGGTTATCCAGCCCGAACTACGTGGATTCTGATTCCTAGGACAAATCCTAGGATAAGTAGGCTATTTGGGAGAATCTCAAATTCGGATCCAAACCTTAGTCCACTCGGACTATCCATAGATCCACAAGGATATTTACCCCCATTTTGACCCAAATAGGGTTATCCATCCCGAACTACGTGGATTCTGATTCCTAGATCAAACCCTAGGATACGTAGGCCATTTGGGAGAAACCCAAATTCGGATCCATAATTTAGTCCACTCGGACTATCCATAGATCCAGTAGGATATATTTATTCACACCTTAGTCCACTCGGACTATCCATAGATCCACTAGGATATCTATCCATATTCCAATCCAAAAAGGGTTATCCAAACCTTAGTCCGCTTGACCTATCCATAGATCTACTAGGATATTTATCCATATTCCAACCCAGATAGGGTTATCCACATTCCAACCCAGAATGGGTTATCCACATTTCAACCCAAATAGAGTTATTCTTAGATCCACTAGGACTATCTATCAGTCCACATGGACTATCCAGATCCTAACCCATAGGATTTCTCAACCTTTCAAGCAAAAACTTCAACTTGAACAAAGAACTTAATCATGCACAAGCATAAATCACATCCTTAAACTTTAATCACACCTGAACTACGATGGTGAACCTGATTTTCGAAATAAATCCGTAATACGTAAGCAATCTGATGGATACGGATTCGGTTCAATGATATCAAACCACTTGGTTTGGTTTGGCTTAACAAATAGAGTATAGCATTGGAAAGGTATAGGAGACCGATTTCGATCGGGCGGTTTGGGTGCCTAACCCCTTCCCATAACAGTAACCTGACGCTTACCCAATCTCTGATGGACCAGAATTCCAATCTAAGGGTCATAAGTCAATCGAAGTCTTACCTTGGGGTGAGATTTTACATTTTCCAAGGTCCTAAACCTAAATCTAGGTGGCGACTTCAAAAGATTACCATCTTTGTCCTCACACTCGCCATCCATCCTCTGAAGGTGGTATGCCCCTGTTCTTGTTGTCTTGACTACTTTGTATGGTCTTTCCCAATTCGGAGCCAACTTTCCTTGTCTTTTGGGTCCCGAGGTTAAAGCCTTCTTCAGAACTAGGTCACCTTCTTGGAACAGTTTTTTCTTCACTTTTTTGTTGTAGTGGCTGGCTATTCAAGCTTGGTATGCGACATTCTTCAGGTGGGCTGCTTCCCTCACTTCCTCTAGGATGTCGAGGCCTGCTAGCATATTTTCTCGATTTGCCTTTTCATTGAAGTTGGCTGTTAAGAATGATCTGTAGATGACCTCAATGGGTATTACTGCTTCTATCCCATGGCTGAGCATGAAGGGTGTTTCCCCTATTGGTGTTCGACTAGTTGTTCTGTAGGACCAGACGACACTGGGAAGTTCTTCCACCCATCTCCTTCTTTCTTCTGTCAACCTATCCTTCAGCCCACTTAGTATTTCTTAATTTATCACCTCTTCTTGTGTGATTTTCTTTTTCAGTCCTTCGAGGATAGTCCTGTTAATGACCATGACTTGACCATTTTCCTCAGGATGTGCACTGAGATGAAATGTTGGGCTATCCTATATTGTTTGCAGAAGTCACAGAATTTGTTTAAGTGAAACTATTTTCAATTGTCCATAACCACCACTTGTGGTATCTCATATCTATAAACCACATAAAGTTTGAGGAATTCAGTCACTTTCAAGGTTGTAATCTTGGGCATCGGCTCCACCTCTATCCATTTGGTGAAGTAATCGATGGCTACAATCAGAAATTTTTTCTACCTCAGCCCTATGGGGAAGGACCCTAATATATCTGTCACACCCCAATTCTGGACTAACCAGTGGTGTAATGAACCGTCATGAGAACCAATGGTTCAAACCAGGATCTCGTATAGGCTGTGCCAACTATGTTAAACCAAAACACAATCCATAGTAATAATCATAGTAAATAATTAAATAGCAAAAATCTTATTAATAATGAACAGAGGTCTACATGATAAATAATTAAATACTCCAGTTATCTCCAAGTAACCAAAACATAATTAATACATATCATAAGTATCAAAATACGAAAGTTAAAGACTAAGCATAACCATAATTAAAACACTAGCTTAACGAGCCATATTCGCCCTCTACAGCTTGTTCGTTTATAGCCGCCATTTGTCCATACGTCGGCACATTTATATAGTCTTCAAGGGTAACACCTGCAACATTAGAAACTAAAAAGAATTACGTGCATGAGGGTCATCTCTCTAATTTGAGCTCAGTGAGTGAAAAAAATAATGCAACAAACATATACATGCATTCAATTCATATCTTTGGTCTGGTTTTTAAGTTTACAATATGCTATAGAAAGGATTGACGGCCACCCGCACCTCTATACATAAGTGTGTAAATTTGTCCAATGGATCAAACACCATTGTCGTCCCACATGCACCCACCATGGAATAGAGATAGAGCTAAAGTGTTCGGATCAAATACCGCCAACACTTCCCCTGATGCCCTACCCATACCAACATGTAAGCCCCTATTGGCGAGGGCTTATAAACTGGGCTCGCAACTAACCAATCCTAAATGTCATCCAGTGTATCCAAGGCCTCACCCAAGCATCCCTCAATACGTCCATATAGATAGAGCTAAGGCCCCCCGACATAGTCCAAGACCACATGGTCTGAGACCACCTCCCCTGATGCCCTACGACGTAATAGTTCTACTAAGATAATGGCGACACGAAGATGTCAATGGGCAAAACTTGAATAGAGATAGAGCTAGAGTTTGGTGACCAAGTCATAGACCACAATGCCATGTCCTCCCCTTGATGCTCCACTCTCATCCAGCACACTAACCACACACACACAGTTACATGCCTATTCCTAGCATCACCAAACAACATGGTAGTAAATAGACAAAAATAAATATGCATGAGCAGTAATAATAGTAATATTGGATGACATGTGAGATGCACATTACAAGCATACAAGCATAGAATCAATCATGGCATTGGACTCAATAAAGTAACAGTTTATTATTATCCAATTAGTTTAGGTTTTGTTCCCTTACCTGTTAGCAAAACTTGATCTCCTTCCAAGCCTTGTAATTCTCTTTGAATCAATTTAATGACCTAAAAGTTGTATAAATTTAAGTTAGGATTCATGTGTAATGTAAGACCTGCACTCCATAACCCGGTCTAAACCTTGATTTCATGTCGTAGCAGGTCTTCCGATCATCACCGGGCCAGATGGGACGAGCGGATGACAAACAGGTACAAAATCGGACCAAAGACCGTCAAATAAGTATCATTTTATGTTGACCGGTCGATGGTACCGGTCATGGTACCGGTCGACCGGTGTAGTCTGCGTAGCAGACTATTGCGATCTAGAAATCAGATTCTGCAGGTCCCACTTTCCTAAACCCTAATCCTAGGACCTTCCTAATCCTAATAGACTTTTTTAAACCCTAGTCCTAGCCTATACAAACACCTTTAAACCTCTCAAATCATTTACATTATTTTTCACAAACCCTAAAGAGGAGAAGGAGGTTGGAGAAGGAGAAGAAGCTAGGAAGAAGAAGGAAGTGCCGCCATTGCCATTCAACGATGCTCACCTTACGCCAGTCGATGATAAGTGTTTTAATCATTCTTCTTACTCTATGACTCTAGGATAGTTGTATGGTTGGATCAATACCATGCAAAGCAGGTATTGATCTAAAACCCTAATTGGCCATTAAACCCTAATTTGCTATCAAACCCTAGATTCGAGTTCTAGGATGATTATCATCAAAACTAGACTTGAATGAGTTGGAGATAACTCTAACTCAAAGCTCAGACCTAGAATGGGTAGGGGAAACCCTGGAATCAATAGAGAATGATCGACGGTAGTAAAAAAACCAAGTGTATGGTCTTCCGGAGACATACCGGTCGACCATACCGGTCGCAGGTCATGCGACCGGTACTGGGACCGGTATCTCTCGGGGAGTAGCCTATGGGGACAGGCTGACCATACCGGTCGCCAGTTTTTCCCACAGAGCTGCGACCGGTACATTCAATCGGTCAGCTCTGTAAGTGTAATTTTGTAACCCTGTTGGTTTTCCGACCAACGTGAAACCCTAAGAACTATTCTAATGGAACCCTAATATTATGTAGGACTCTGTGATAGCACGTTTGGACCTTGCGACGTGGAACAAGCTATCAAACGAGCGTCAGGTAAGGGAATCTGACCTAAACCCTAATAATTAATGGACAATAAATCATTGTTAATAACCCTGAATATATATGATGTGATGTTTGTGCATATTCACATGTCATCGTTTATTTCTAATTATTATTATTGTTCATGCATGATAGGATGTGATTGTTAGGCATGTGATTGTTTTCATTGGTGTATAGAGTGGGAAGGGCATGGGGCCTGGGATCTTCCTCACACTGGCACCTTTTGCAGTATTCTATCCTAGCAGGCTTGGTACGGGTGGGGTATCAGGGGAAGGTCATGGCATTGTAGTCTATGTCATGTTGACGCTGACCTGGCCATGATGATGTGGCACGGTGGTCTCCGATATGGGCACTGGCCTGGCCACGATGCTTTAGCTCTATCTCTATGCCGTAGGGAGTTATGTTGGAATAGGGTCTACTTGCGTATTGTTCTGTCTTAGTATGCTTGATGCGGATAGGGTATCAGGGGGAGGTGAGGTATTATGGTCTCCAGCCTGGCCTGCACGCTCTAGCTCTATTTCTATGCCGTAGTCAGCGGTACTGGGATGGAGCCTACATTGATGACATATAGGATTGGTTAATTGCGAGCCCAGTTTGCAAGCCCTAGCCAATTGGGGCATATGTATTGGTATGGGTAGAGTATCAGGGGAGGTGCGGGTATACCTTAGCTCTATCTCTATTCCATGTTGGGTGCATGTGGGTCGGTGGTGGTGTGATCTACTGTGCGATGCCACACACTCGTGTATAGAGGTGAGGCGGCCTCCGAACCTTTCTATAGCACATTGCAAACTTAAACCAGACCACAACATAAAATGATTGTTACTCATGCATAATATTGTGAAATTGTCTGATTGTCTTACTGAGCTAAGTTGTGAGCTCACCCTTTTGTACGTATATTATTTTTAGATGTTGATGCAGGTTACACGGTGGATGACTATATGAATGCGCCGACGTATGGTGGCGTGGCTGCTCTGGATGTACAGGCAGGAGAGGACGAGCATGACGCTTCATGCGAGTGTTCTTTCTGCGTGTACCTTTAATTGGATTTTTATTTATTTTAATTATTTTCAGTTGGATTAAAATGATGTAAAGATATTTATCTTATATTTAGAATTTTGGATAACTGGTTATGTTATTTAAATTTATCAATAGATACTCAGTTCATTTATTTAAAGACTTCCGCTGTATTTATTATATTCTGATTGTGGTTATGTGCAATGGTTTGTATGAGTGGACACGGTCTTATTGAGATCCTGGTGTGAACCGTTGGTTCAATGATGGTTCACTCACACCATTCTGGTTGGTTCAGAATTGGGGTGTGACATGTAATGTATTATAGTAGTCGAAAATCAATACAGATCACTAATAGGTGTCTAATAGGCCCTATGGTCGCATGCTGTGTCGACCTTACCACGTAAGGTCAATACCCTATGGTCGCACTATATGCGACCATACCCTGCGACCATACGTTTCCTGAATTCTTCCCGAATAGCTATGGTTGACATTATGGTCATCCTATGGTTGATCTATGGTCGACCGTAGCTGTGACCATACAACTACTGATCAGAACCTACTTTTAATCCGAACTCTTTCTCTTGGCTCCTTAGTAGGGTCCTTCCTAATGACCATTCTAAGTTCCATTCTCTTAGTTTAATCAGCTGATTACTCTAATCCACTCTCTATGGTCTCCTCTTGAGGTTTGCTCAGAGAATCTCATAAATGAATCTTTACATTGGGTTTGGTATTACAATTTACACTAGAGACTTCTAATCTTGATGTTCTAAGGCTACAGAGATAAGGTTCATACTTTATTTGTTGTAGGGAATCAGTAGAACTCTTCTCTCAGCCTTCTCCTTAGTTTCTCTCCTTCTCCTTCTCTTCCTTCTCTTCCTTTAGGGTTCGCTAATGTTCCAAAAGAGTGAAAAAGGGTTGAGGGATGTCCTTTATATAGAGAGAAACCTTCCATATAGAGTTCTCCAATATTAGAAAAGAGATCCCCCCCCCTTAATTTGGAATGTTTTCAACTCGGAGTCTAGTTTTAGGGTCGTACGGTAGGATGGTACGGTCCATAATCCATCGATCATACGCTAAAAACATCAACCGTACGGTCACTATTTGTATGGTCTTTATTTCTTACAGTATGGTTGACCATACCTACCTAAGTAGTTGACCATACACTTGATTCTAAGTGTTTTTGAGTAGATTCTCATATCTGGTCTTGTGGTCCATCTTCACATGATCGGTTCACTTGATCCAGCAATGATGGGAAGACCAGTCATGACATGAGAACGTAAGGTTAGACCGGGTTCGTGGCGTGCAGGTCTTACAATATCCATCTCCCATATGGCAAAGGGGATTGGGCTTCGATCGGCTCCAGCAACGTGGCTGATTGTCGTTGGATCTTGGCATGCCTCTGGCATTGTATACATTTCCTTACGTATTCCTTGCATTGCTTTACAATGTTGGGGAAGTAATACCCTACCTGATTAACTTTTGCATTAGTGTCTAACCTGCTTGGTGGCTGCCACAGAACTCCTCATGCACATCCTCAATAGCTCCTTCAACGTCGGACGGTTACAGGCATCTCAGCAGAGGTAGAGAGAACGTTTTCTTATATAGAATATCTTCATACATGATGTACCACTTTGATCTTGTTTGTATCTTTCTCACCTTTTTGCGGTCATCTGGGAGTATTCCATTGTTCAAGAAGTGTAGGATTGGATCCATCTAGCATGGCTCATTTGCGAGCATATTGATTTTGACTTCTGGAGTGATGCTCGATTTGTCCAGTTGACTCAAGTATATCAAGTTATCAGCCAATGATAAGTCTTTACCCAAGAGCTTAGATAGTCCATCCGCCTCGGTGTTGTCCTCTCTGTCGATGCTTCTAATTTCAAAGTTTCAAAAGGTCGTCGTTAGTTCCCTAACCTTTTCGAGGTATGCTTGCATCTTTGTGACCTTTGTCTCATAGTCTCCTGTCAACTGTTTGACTACAACTTGGGAGTCACTGTAAGTGGTGATGCGAGTGACCCTAAGGAATTTTGCTAATTGAAGCCCCGCAATCAGTGATTCATATTCAGCCTCATTGTTGGTGACAGCAAAACCAAATTTTATTGAGCTCCTGATTTTGAAGCCTTCTGGGTTGATTAACACTACTTCTGCCCCTGCCTGATGTTCGCTGGATGCTCCATCGACAAACAGTGTCCAAGGTGGCGAGGTTAGTTCTGGAGTAGGGATCGGTGGCCGTATTTGTATGGCCAATTAGGGTTGTCTGGATCATCTACCAATGTGCTTTCAATCAGGAAATCAGCCAAGATCTGGGCTTGATTGCTATCCTTGGCTTGTAGTGGAGGTCAAACTCTTCGAGCTCTACAGCGCAATTGATCATCCTTCCTGACATATTGTCCCTCTTGAGGATCTTCTTCAAAGGCTTTGTTGTCAGAATCTCAATTGTATGGGCCTGAAAGTAGGGCCTCAGCTTTCTTGCAACAATTACCAACACCAGAGCATGCTTCTCTATGGCTTAGTATAGAGTTTCTGTGTCTAGCAGCATTTTACTCACGTGGTATATTGACCGTTGTATCTTTTCGACCTCTTTGACCAATACTGCACTGACTACCACTAACGAGACAGCCAAATAAAGCTGGAGCTCATCCCCTATTTCGGGTTTGACTAATACTAGCGGGTTCGACATGTATTTTCTCAGCTCTGTGAATGCATGTTGGCATTCTAGAGTCCATTCGAACCTTTTGTTCCCTCTAAGTTTTGAAATAATGGCATGCACCAATCTGTCGATCTCGACATGAAGCGTCCGAGGGCCGCGATCCTCCCTGTTAGTTCCTGCACTTGTTTTATATTCTTGGGAGGCTTCATATCTTGTATAACCTCTATTTTTATAGGATTGACCTCTATCCCTTGTTGAGATACCATAAACCCAAGGAATTTTCCAGATTGCACCCCAAAAGCACATTTGATGGGGTTTAGCTTCATGTTATGTCTTCAGAGTACTCTAAAGGCTTCATGAAGATCGTTAATGTGTGTCATTGCCTTCAGGCTCTTCACTAGGAAATCATCGATATATACTTTCATATTTTTTCCTATTTGATCTTTGAAGACCTTATTCACTAGGCGTTGGTAAGTTGCTCCTGTATTTTTTGGGCCAAAGGGCATAATCTTATAACAGTATGTCCCATGGGAGGTGAGGAAGCTTGTGCTCTCTTCATCCTCCTTACTCATAGGGATTTGGTTATATCCGGAGTAAGCATCTATGAATGAGAGTAATTCATGGCCTAAAGTGGTGTCTATTAATTGGTATATCCGAGGCAGAGGGTAGCTATCTTTTGGGTATGCTTTATTGAGGTTAGTATAATCAATACATATTCTCCATTTATCCCTTGATTTTGGTACCATTACAATGTTGGATAGCCATTCAGGATACTTCACTTCTCTAATAAAACTGGCCTGAAGGAGTTTTTCAACCTCTTTATTTATTATGTCCTACCTGTCAGGTGCAAAGCTTCTCTTTTTTTACCTCACCGGATGATGTTGAGGGTCCACAGCCAGGTAAGGCTCCATGAGGCTCTTGTCAATCCCAGACATATCTGATGCCAACCATGCAAACACATTTGCATTCTCCCTGATGAAGGAAATGAGCTTGTCCCACATTTCTCCTTACATAGTGACACCAATCTAGAAGGTGTTCATGTTGATCTTAGATCAGCCCTTCTGTAGGGGTTCTTTGGTGGGGAGCTCTTTTTTTAGGATGTAGGTCATCCCTCAGATCCTCCAATATGATGAACTAAAACCAGGCCTTTCCTTTCTTCTTAGAGCTTTTAGTGGCTACTTCGCCCTCAGTGGGATCTAAGGTTCCAGGCACCCTTCCTAATTTAATGTCATAGCATTGTCTTAAGATTCTCTGATTCCCCCTACATTCTCCAGTCCCTTGGTCAGTGGAGAACTTGATGACTTGGTAGTAAGTTGATACACAGCTTCTGAGATGGTGCAAAGAGGAACGTTCCAGGACCACATTATAACTGGCTCAGAAATCGACCACCAAAAAATCCACATTTATGACCCTCCGAGCCGGCTTGTTTCCAATCATGAAGAGTAGGTGAATCCCTCCCTTCACACAGACAGAATCTCTAGTGAAGCCTGTAGATGTGTGAATTATGGGTCCCAGCATTTCATCGGTGAAATTCATCCTCTGGAATGTGTGATAATAGAGGATGTTGGCTACGCTTCCAGTATCAACCATAATTTGACTAACATCGAAATATGCTATAACCGCACTAATTACCAGAGCATCCTCATGGGGTGATACGACATTTATCAGGTCGTCATCAATGAAGATCAGGAGATCCCCCATCCTTGACTTTTTTGGAGTGAACTTCACATCAACTAGCTCCCTGGCATAGACCTTTATTGATCTTGTCGAGGTGTTTCCTGCTGCCGATCCTCCGATAATCACATATGTCTCTGGTATGACCAGCTGTACCTTTTAGATTGGTTGGGCTAGGTCTGAAGCAATGGTATGGTCGGGAAGTCCGATCTCAACCCTTGAGAGGACTAGTTGGTACCGCTTCTCCCAAATTTATACAAGTGCTTTGGCCTTAGGTCCTCCTAGACCATAAGCAGGCTCGGGAGGCATTTTCTCGTCATAGCACTGGACCCATAAGCCTTTGTCAAGGCCTTCATCGATCATGGGTGAAGACTTTGTTTGCCCTTCTCCATGCTTTTCCATTCTTCCAGATTTTACTAGGATGGCTTTTATCATATAGGTTGCACCGATGGTAGGGGGAGGGAGTATTCCCCACACCATCATCTTCTCTGTCGTTATTGTCCTTCCTTCCTTTGTTCTTTTTAACCTTGTTCTGGCAATCATTAGGCTCTAGTATATCCGAAGATGATCGTGGAGGAGCTAGTCTCTAGCTATCCACATATTTTTTGAGCTTGCCATTCTGAATTAGTTCCTCGATGGCATCTCGGAGATGTCGACACTTATTTGTGGTGTGTCCATGCTCATTGTGGAAGGCACAGAAGAGCTGCGGGTTCCTGTTCTGAGGCTCAGTGTTCATTTTTTCTAATTTTTGAAAGGACGTTTAAGACTTCTCCACCATGAATATTTCTACTGGAGTCTTCCGGAGGGGGTGGTAGTCTTCATAAGGCTAGAAATTTGGGCCCTCTGCCCTAGTCATTTTTCTTTTTTTTTGTTTGTTGCAGGGTTCTTCCTTGAAGGTCGAATCCTTTGGTTTTTCCCCTCTTTTCTTTTTCGAGGATGGGAGTGGAGGCTTCTCTACTGCTTTATCTTTTTGGTGGCCGAGTTAGCTATGGCGTACTTTTCACACTGCGCCTGTAACTCTGCCAAGGTTACAGCAGGCTTCTTGGCCAAGGAAAAAAAATCAGGTTCTGATCACTGATACCACATTCAAGCGTGGTTTTGTGAACTGAGTCTTCGAGGCTCTGAAAATGGCTTAGAAAGCTGAAAGCAAGCTCTTCGAAGGAGTTGATTGTCCTCTTGGGTAGACTGCTATACCAGAGTCTTCTAGCCCCTTTGAGAGTTGTAGGGAACACCAGGAAAATTATCTCTTCTAGATACACGTGAACAACCATTTGTGCCACGTACTAATCTAGGTGATGCTTTGGGTCAGTGGTCCCATCATATGCCTCAATGGATGGCATGATGAAGCCTTAAGGAAGGTTGGTCCTCATGATGTGCTCGGATAGAGCAGTCTCTGTGGAATATATGTGCCAAGGTAGATTCGATTGACCCTCCTCCATTCACTGTAGTCGAGTTCTCAAGTCTTGGAGCTCCTATTCCACGTTGCCCCCATTCTAAGGAGGCTGAGCCTTTGCAGCGGCTTTTTGTAATCTGGCAGCATCCAGTCTCGCTCGGACATCTTTGTGAGGTTGCTGTTGAGGCCCCAATCGCTCCGAGATAGGAATTCTGCTCACACTGCTGTGAACACTTGCTACTGAGGTACTAGAGGAAGACGCCTGGCTTGTCCTTTATGACCTTCCCAGTATTGCCCCAGCGGTTCTCCTAGAACTGTGGCTTATCGATCCTTAGGCCTGATGTGGAGGTGCCCCTGGGGCATCCCTCTATGTGACCCTTCCACGTCGAGGTGCATCTTGATTATTTTATTGATCTTGTCACCAACGGTGTTCAGGAAGGCCATGGTTCCTTTCTCGACTCCTCGCGCCAGGGATGGGTCAAACATTTACTATTGGTGGCTGGTTCAGCGGTCGCTTCATTAGGAGTTCTAGTTGGCATGCCATATTGTTGAACTGCTCTCTCGTCACGTACTGGGGAGAGTTTGGTGGTGATATTTTTACCTCAGGAGTGAGGTTGTCGACTGTGGGGATGCGGGCTTCATTTGCTCTAGGGACGCCTTCTGGAGGATGAGCCCCCCCGCGGAGGGTTGGTTCTTGGAGGGGATTCCTCCCGACATTATTGTTGGTTGATTGTTGGTTGTTGTTCATTCTCTTTCAGTACTTGGTTTCTATTGTTGACATTTACTAGATTAGATGCGCATGCTTTTACTATTTCCCACAGACGACACCAAACTATTGTTGTCTCAAACTGGATTGGTCCTTAGCTCGCTCAGATTTCCTATAAAAGGAAGAAAGGACACCACAGTGAGGGTTGGGTGGAGACACCCTTTGGCCACTCTGATGCTTAAGTTAGTTTGATGAACAAGCAGTATGGGACAGATAAGGTAAAATGTCCCTTTGAATTAAGGGGATTTGGATAGCTCACTTGCTCTGAATTTGTAGACCTGAAAATTGTTTGTGTTCTTACCTATGTATGCTTTGTCCATTTATAGGCTGGGAGTGACCTGAATAGGGGAGCTGGACGTGGTGGAATGTCCTCTCCTGGAGTGTGACTTAAGCCCGTTGACCTGGAGATCAGGTAATCTTGTGCTGAGTCATCAGATAGTGTGATCTCTACTTCAAGATTTCGTTGATTACTCCATGGTGGAGATCTGGGAGATCTTGCTCTCTGCATTCATGTCTCTTAAGGTGGGCCCCCAATCATACGTTACCATCCAGCTGGCATAATGCCTGTGAACTTGTGTAATGGGGCCTATTTCTGGAGAGGCATCGAGGCCTCCATACAGTCAACATCATGCTAGAGGGGTGCCAAGGCCCTCATGATAGTGAGGCTTCGAGGTTCTTGTGATGGCGAGGCGTTGAGGCCTTCACAATGGCGGGGCTTCGATGCCTTGACAATAGACAGGCATCGAGGCCTTCATAATGGCGAGGCCCCAAGGCCCTTACAATGGCGGTTTTGGTCACAATTATGAGGGTTCCCACAAGGGCTTGGTCCCCAGTGTGCACGTGTCGAAGCTTGGTTGGTGGAGACACATTCTCCCATATCACCTACATTCACACAAATATTGCATTTCTTCGGTAACAAGGTGTATAATGTATATAGCGTTTTGTACTATATAGATATAAAAAAGAGTGACACATTTTGGATCAAATTTTTATAATATATTTAAATATTTATTTGGATTATTAGATATAAGATATGAAGTTGGGCTTCTGTTATAGTAATGGATTTTCTTTCTTTTTGATTATTTCCCCCTCCTCAAATTACTATCAAAGCTAAAACTCCAAAATCATTACCCTATTTTATTTCAAATTAGGGAAAATTTCAGCTACCATCAAAAAAGAATTGACCAAATCACCTACTACTCAAGTTGTTTAAAAAAATCAACTACCACCCAAGTTAGACAAACGTTAGTTAATGGACTGACAAGAAAGAATTGAAATTGTATGTAGACGTTTATACCCCTTTCTTCTCTATTCTCTGCAATATTTTTTGTAAAAAGAAAAAAAAAAAGAAAAAACTCTGCAATTTTCGTCTCCTCAGACTCCGATTTAACGGTAACTACCGTAGAATCACTGAACACACCAACCTCTCAAGCAAACGAGGTTTCGATGTCAGAGTTAAGGGACGGCCATCAATTCTGCTGCGAATGTCTTCTCGAACTATTCTCCTTTCTCAAACAAGCACTTGACGGCAACAGTAGTGTCTTCGCTTGGTAAAAGGGCTCTATAAACATGGCTGAATCCACTACTACCAAGGATTTCATCTTCGCTGAAACCCTTGGAGGTGATGTAGAGCTCAGCAAAGCTGAAGATTCTGGGGTTGTTAGAGCCCACAACCTTTTGGGAGAGATTGATACTAGAAGTGTCCTAGAAGTTGTAGGAATGGCCGCCAGCTTCATAACAATCAGAGAAACTAGGCCATCTCCATCCCCGATGGTACACACCACAGACCAGATGGCTGACGAAGTTGAGAAGCCCATGGTGCGATTGGCGGTAGGAACAAGCTCTTAAAGGGGTTGAAGGCTACTCGATTTCATCAAGATCCACTGGTAAAATCGAAAGAAATGTTTGAGTTGCATGGTTCCAGTTGATATCTCATAAATTGAAGCTCAGATCAACTCTTTTAATTTTTTTCCTTACAAAAAGGGTATTATTGTCATTCAAGTATTTTTTAACGGCTGACATCAGCAACTAACGGCTCTGTTAGTTGCTTTCGGATCTTTTTGATAAACTTTTGTCTAACTTGGGTGGTAAGTGATTTTTTTAAACAACTTGGGTGGTAGGTGATTTGATCAATTCTTTTTGGATGGTAGCTGAAATTATCCCTTCAAATTAATATTTTGATGATAACAATAACATATATTTTAGTAAAAAATTTAAGAAAAATGTATTTTATTATGTTATGCTATTATTATTTACAACATATTTATGCTTTATAAAAAAAAATATAATGGGATATATTTAGATTCAAATATATTTTGATAGATTTATGCTTTTACCTATCAAAAGTAACTATACTTTGCTTCAGAGATTTGACTACCAGCTCCTTAAAAGTTGAGGTCCCTTGCTATGGGAATTAAAAAGAGCCATCAAAACAAGAGTTTGGTTTTTTTTTTTTTTTTTAATATATGTTTTTAGAATGTAAAATTATTGTAAGATTTTCAATGTTTGGTTGTCGTTTAATTACATGATAAATTTATTTAAATATTTTTTTGGTAAAGGATAAAATTATTTAAATAACTACGTAATATCTCATAATAACAAATTTGAATTATGAAGTCTACTATATGATTGTGAGAACAATGTATGAATACCGCCACATGAGACTCATATGGTTACAGAATTTTTTGGGTGAGATTGTCTTGAACTCTTAATCAGCTTTTATCCCTGACTATATGATTTCGGATAATATTTTGATGGCCCATGAGGCATTTAATTATATTAAGAAACAAAAAAAGAGTAAGTCCTGTTACATGGCCTTGAAACTTGATATGCAAAAAGCCTATGATAGGCTTGAATGACCTTTCATGCTACTAATTAGACTGGGTTTCCCCCCTATTTGGGTCTCTCTTTTTATGAGATGTATTACATTTGTTTCATATACTTTGGTGATTAATGGGGCTGAATGTAGTTCTTTTACCCCCTTCTTGAGTGAGGTATTCGATGGGAAGATCATCTATCCCCTGCTATTTTATTTTTTGTGCCCATGCTTTATCTTATATCAATCTCTATTGAGTAGGAGAAATGTAACATTAAAGGGATCAGTATTAACCCCCCCCCCTCTCTTCCCTCTCACTCATTTTCTCTTTGTAGATGATTTTTTTTTTTTCTAGAGTTAGCCTAAAGGAAGTGCAGCAATTAAAGGCATCTATGATCAGTATTGTAGGGGATCAAGACAGAACATAAATTTAAAAAAATCATGCCTCACTTTTAGCCCAAACACTCCTATGAGTTTTCGTCGATGATTTTCTCATGTTCTCAAAATTTCATATGGAGAAGGTCCTTCTAAATATTTAGGCCTTCCCACTAATTTTGGTGTTTCCAAGAAACTTCTTTTAAAAGAGCATTTGGAGAAAACCATGGCAAAAATGAAATATTAGAAATCCGCTCTCTTATCTAATGCGGGTAAGCAAACATTGCTCAGGTCTGTGGCCTTGTCTTTGTCAAATTATGTTGTTGGGCCCACCACATTTTAAATTACCTATGCATTATCATACATTCATCAAAAGAGTTGCCGCAAATTTTTATTGGAGTAATGGCTGCAATACAAAGCGTATCCATTGAATCTCTTGGGATAGAATGTGCCTATCAAAAGAGAGGGGTGGTCTTGGTTTTAGGGATTCGTCCCTTCAAAATAAAGCTTTGTTAGCAAAGCTTGCTTGGAGGGTGTGGGCTAATTTGGAGGTTGGTTGGGTTCGTTTTAAGGCTATTTATTATCCCAATACGAGTTTTCTTGAAGCTATTCTTGGTCATTCTCCATCATGGGCATGGCATAGTATTATAAAAGGCCAGGATATTTTATATAAATGCCTTATTTTGCAGATTGGGACATGAAATAATATTATAATTTGGGAAGATAAGTGGGTTCCCACTCTTCCAGATTGCAAAATTCAATCTTCTAGACCACCATGCTATGACTTACATTATGTTTCTAAATTAATTGATCCCAGATCTAGATTATAGAGGCGGGAGCTTCTTTCCACTTTTTTTTTTATTTTTTATTTTTAATTCATGAAATTAAGCCCATTCTCTAATTGCCCTTGCTGATGTTCCCTCCTAAAGATAAGTTCATTTCAAAAGACACCAATGATGGTAAGTTTAGTGTGAAATTTGCTTACCATGTACTTTACAATTTGAGAGCTGCTACATCTTCTTTGAATCCATCATTTTCTAAAATTGATAGCTGGAAATGTTATCTACAATTGTTTGGAAGAAGATTTGAAATTGTAAAGTTTTACCAAAGATCAAGGAGTTTTGTGGTGGTGTTTGTGATAGGAAAGGGAGTGATAAACTCTTTCCACTCTTGAGTGAACTTAATAGGAAATAATCAAATAGAGAATAATATTTCAAGCACAATAAAATCCACACACATAACACAAGAAATTTTTACGTGGAAAACCTCCCCAATGTGAGGAGTAAAACCACAGGACCGTAGTCCACTCAAATCTCTTCACTATCACCAGAATATGGGAATACAAGAGTCTTCTTTAGTTAGAACTAGAGGCTTACAATAACATCATTCCTCAAGAACATAATATTCTTGGTATATATCATCTAAAACATCTAGAACAACATGTTCTAGGAATACACCATCAACAACCCAAATATCAAGATGAAGATTGAAAGAGATCTCACCCGAATAGGTGAAAACGTTGATTATCGGACTGATCTAGAAGACTCCAATCGTCAATCGCACCGTTCAGAATGAAGAACTCTCAGTTACGAATTTACTATCCAAATTTCAGCTCAATCGGACCACGGATGACCTTCCGTTCCTCACCTTGATTGAAACCACACAGCTTTCTTCTCTTCTCTGTTTTGGGCGGACAGCAACTCACTTAACCTCTCTTTCTCTCCTTGTTTCATTCTAATAGGGTTAAAGAGATAAAACCCTAATTCAACTATAAATAGGAAAGTTACTTAAGACCCCCTTACTCTTAATGGGCTTATAAGTAATGGGTCATCCTCTACATAAGAGGGAAATCCAACCCAACAAATCTCCCCCTCACGACTATGTGGAGGAATCCATCATACTAGCGATCAAACGACAAACCTCAAGCTTCTCTCTTGGTAAAGCCTTTGTCAACATATCTGATCCATTATGGTCGGTATAAATTTTCTCAATCTCTAGTAACTTAGAATTCAAAACATCTCTAATCCAATGATATCTCACATCAATATGTTTTGATCTAGAGTGAAAAGTAGAATTCTTACCAAGGTGGATAGCACTCTGACTATCACAGAACAACACATACTTTTCTTGCTTGAAGCCAAGCTCCTGCACAAACTTTTTCATCCAGAGCAACTCTTTACAAGCTTCCGGCTGCAATGTACTCTGCCTCGGTAGTAGAAAGAGCAACACATTTCTATAATCTTGATTGCCAAGCTACAGCTCCTCCTGAGAACGTTATCAAATAACCCGAAGTAGACTTATGAGTATCAACATCTCCAGCCATATCTGAATCTGTGTAGCCAACCAATAAAGGTTTCTCACTTCCAAAACATAATTTCAAATCAGACGTTCCCCGGAGATACCTCATAATCCACTTAACTGCATTCCAATGCTCTCTTCCTGGATTTGAGAGGAAACGACTAACAGTGCTAACTGCATGTGCTATGTCTGGCCTTGTGCAAACCATTGCGTACATCAGACATCCCACTACTGAAGCATATGGAACTCTTTCCATGTTTTCCTTCTCTTCATCAGTAGACGGGCTCTGCTTGGTACTTAATCTAAAGTGAGTAGCAAGAGGAGAGCTAACCACTTTAGCTTTGTCCATCTTAAATCTTTGAAGTACTTTTTCTATGTACTTCTCTTGAGACAACCATAATTTCTTGGCATTCCTATCTCGAATGATTTTGATGCCAAGAATTTGTTTTGCTTTTCCCAAGTCTTTCATAGCAAAAGACTTGCTCAGTTGTTTCTTTAACTTGTCAATCCTTGAAGCATTCTTGCCAACAATTAACATGTCATCTACATAAAGCAAAATGATAACAAAATCATCATCAGAGAATTTTTGAACAAAAACACAATGGTCAGAAGTAGTTTTTCTGTAGCCTTGCTCCCCCATAATTGAGTCAAACTTCTTATACCATTGTCTCAGTGCTTGTTTCAAGCCATAAAGACTTTTCTTCAGTCTGCATACATGCTCCTCTTTTTCTTTTACCTCAAAACCCTCTGGCTATTCCATGTAGATCTCTTCCTCCAATTCACCATGAAGGAAAGCTGTTTTCACATCCATTTGCTCGACCTCTAAGTCAAGACTAGCTGCTAAACCAAGAACCACCCGAATGGATGACATCTTTACAACTGGAGCGAAAATCTCATCAAAGTCAATACCTTTCCTTTGATGGAATCCCTTGACCACCAATCTAGCTTTGTACCTTGGATGTGAAGTGTGTTCTTCATGCTTCACTCTATACACCCACTTGTTTTTCAAAGCTCTCTTACCCTTAGGCAACTTCACTAAGTCAAAAGTGTGATTCTCATGCAATGACTTCATCTCATCTTGCATTGCTTCAACCCACTTGTCCTTGTGTTCATCTTCCATGGCTTCTTCAAAGTACTTAGGTTCTCCCCCATCAGTTAATAATACGTATTCATTTGTAGAATACCGTGTGGAAGGCTGTCTATCTCTGGTAGACCTTCTGATTGGAACATGTGGTAATTCTGGTACTGACAGCTGCTCATAAGAATCATGCTCTGTCTCAACTTTGTGTGGGAATATCGGTATCACCCTGTATCATCTTGATCGTCTTGATCCACATCTCCAACTTGTTCAAGAACTGATTTTGAAGGGACTAGATCCAAGTTAATCAAATCATCACTTTGTTGAGACACTATCTTCTCTGCCTTATCAATATCTTGTATCGTCTGGTCTTCCATAAACACAACATCTCGGCTTCTGATAATTTTCTTTACAGCCGGATCATAAAACCTGTAACCAAACTCATCTTGACCATAACCCACAAATACACACTGTCGTGTCTTGACATCAAGTTTAGACCTCTCATCTTTAGGAATATGCACAAATGCCTTGCATCCAAAGACACACAAATGATCATAAGAAATATCTTTACCTGTCCAAACTTTATTTGGCACGTCATATTGTAGTGGAACACATGGTGACATATTTAATAAGTGTACAACTGTACTCAAAGCCTCACCCCAAAAGTATCTAGGCAGCCATTCATGTGAAAGTAAACATCTGACTCTCTCTACCAGTGTCCTGTTCATTCTCTCAGCTAAACCATTCAACTGAGGAGTCTTTGGAGGTGTCTTTTGATGTCGAATACCATGTTCTTTGCAGTAGTCATCAAATGGTCCTGTATATTCTCCCCCATTATCTGTGCGAATGCATTTCAATTTCTAACCAGTCTGTCTCTCAACTGAAGCTTGAAATTGCTTAAATATATTTAGCACTTGATCTTTTGTCTTCAAGGTATAAACCCATAACTTTCTTGAGTGGTCATCAATGAATGTTACAAAGTAGAGAGAACCACCAAGTGTTATCATCTTCATAGGACCACACACATCAGAATGCACCAAATCAAGTACATTTGATTTTCTTGAAGAAGAGGGACTCTTGAAGGAGACTTCCTGGCTTCCCTCAAGCAATGAGCACACTTTTTCAAATGTGCATTCTTCATTCCAGATAGAAGTTTATTCTTGGATAGCAACATCATTCCCTTCTCACTCATATGACCAAGTCTCTTATGCCACAACTCAGTTGTACCTTCATTGTCAACAACATTTACAAAGTCCTTAGAAAGTTTTGCTTGCAATAAGTATAATGCTGAACACTTTTTACCTCTTGTTACAACCATAACACCTTTAGTGAGCTTCCATTGACCTTCACAGAAGGTATTACAAAAGCCTTCATCATCAAGTCTACCTGTAGAAATTAAATTCAAACGGATGTCAGGAATATGTTTCACATCCTTAAGAATTAATCTTGTCCCGATATAGGTTTCCAGACAAACATCTCCAATGCCAACAACTTTGGCCAAACCATCATTGCCCATTCTTACAGCACCAAAGTCACCTGACGTGTAAGATGTAAAGTAGTCTCTTCGAGATGTAGCATGAACGAAGCACCGCTGTCAATCACCCAACTTGTCTCATGGCTTGTAAGATTGACTACATCACTATCATAGACAGTAAGAAATTCCTCAGAAGTTGTGGCAACTCGTTCATCATCACTTTCATCATCTTTCTTCTTTTCTTTACCTTTTTCCTTTTTATTATCTCTTTTCAGCTTTCGACAATACTTCTTGGTGTGGCCCTTTAGACCACAGTAATGACACTCAATATTTGCAAATTTATTGGATTTGCCTCTGCTTTTGTCTCTATTCTTCGGACCACGGCTCTTACTCCTCCCCCTGTTTTCAGTGATCAAAGCATCTGATTGTAAAGAAGAACCTTGTGATTTTCTTCTCATCTCTTCATTTAAAACACTGCTCTTAACCAAATCCATTGAGATTACACCATCTGGAGCTGAGTTTGATAATGACGTTCTAAACGTCTCCCATGAGTCCGGCAAAGTACCAGGAAGCCATAATCCCTGTATCTCTTCATCAAATTTAATACCCATTGAGGACAACTGATTGATGATTCCCTGAAATGAGTTCAAGTGATCTGTCATCGGAGTTCCATCTTGATATCTTAAGGCCATCATCTGTTTAATCAAAAATAATTTGTTATTTCCAGTCTTCCTAGCATATAATTGCTCAAGCTTAGTCCAAAGAGTGCGTGCATGTGTCTCTCCACTTATATGGTTCAATACATTATCATCCACCCACTGTCTAATGTACCCACACACTTGTCGATGAAAAATATTTCATTCATCATCAGTTTTATTTTCAGGTTTCTCACTAGCAAACACAAGTAGATAATAATCTTTTACATAAAGGAGATCTTCCATTTTTCCTTTCCAAACATGATAGTTTGAACCCTTCAGAGTAACCATTCTACTTGTATTAGTTTCCATTGTTCAACTCAAGAAAAAATTTTAAATAACAACTCAGCTCTGATACCACTTGATAGGAAAGGGAGTGATAAACTCTTTCCACTCTTGAGTGAACTTAATAGGAAATAATCAAATAGAGAATAATATTTCAAGCACAATAAAATCCACACACATAACATAAGAAATTTTTACGTGGAAAACCTCCCCAATGTGAGGAGTAAAACCACAGGACCGTAGTCCACTCAAATCTC
Source organism: Protea cynaroides (assembly GCA_028583415.1). Classification (NCBI taxonomy): domain Eukaryota; kingdom Viridiplantae; phylum Streptophyta; class Magnoliopsida; order Proteales; family Proteaceae; genus Protea; species Protea cynaroides. The sequence continues at coordinate 20,886,225 of CM053270.1, forward strand.
TTCACTATCACCAGAATATGGGAATACAAGAGTCTTCTCTAGTTAGAACTAGAGGCTTACAATAACATCATTCCTCAAGAACACAATATTCTTGGCATATATCATCTAAAACATCTAGAACAACATGTTCTAGGAATACACCATCAACAACCCAAATATCAAGATGAAGATTGAAAGAGATCTCACCCGAATAGGTGAAAACGTTGATTATCGAACTGATCTAGAAGACTTCAATCGTCAATCGTACCGTTCATAATGAAGAACTCTCAGTTACGAATCTGCTGTCCAAATTTCAGCTCAATCGGACCACGGATGACCTTCCGTTCCTCACCTTGATTGAAACCACGCAGCTTTCTTCTCTTCTCTGTTTTGGGCGGACAGCAACTCACTTAACCTCTCTTTCTCTCTTTGTTTCATTCTAATAGGGTTAAAGAGATAAAACCCTAATTCAACTATAAATAGGAAAGTTACTTAAGACCCCCTTACTCTTAATGGGCTTATAAGTAATGGGTCATCCTCTACATAAGAGGGAAATCCAACCCAACAGTTTGTGCTCAAGGTGTGGCCTCTAATGAAGGTCTTAATCGTAGACAAGTTCATGTTGAGCTTCATTGCAAATATTGTGGATATGCAGAGGAGACTGTCGATCATATTCTTCTCCACGGTCCTTTTGCGAGAGCAGTTTGGTTGGGTTCATTTATGTCTTCCATGTGCCACTGGCTCTAGAATTCAGTGTTGTTCAATGGTTGCAGCAACTAGGTATAGCCCATAAAATCTCAAAACAGGAGGCAAGAACAGTGTTTAGCTTGGCAGCTTTCCTTTGTTGGCAACTATGGAAGGCCTGAAATGATTTATATTTTAATGGTCATGACATACAGCTGATGGAGGTGATTCGCAAGGCTACGCACACTTTTTTCAAATTTCATAGTGCTTTTCACCTAACTATTATTAATCAATCTGAATCTATTCAATTAGATGCTATTTCACACTGTTGGAGCCCACCCCCGGAGGGTTTTATTAAGGTTAATACTGATGCAGGATTACAACCAGATTCAATGGCTGGTGGTGTTGGTTTTGTTATAAGAAGTTTAATTGGAGCTCATTCCCTAGCAGTTTCCTATCATGTGGCCTTCTTACATATTCTTGTTGGTGAAGCTTTGGCTGTCCGAATGGGGCTTCAAGAAGCGCTTGCAGCAGGTTTTTCCAGGATTAATGTGGAGTGGGATTGTAATGATCTTATTAATCTTCTCACCCTGCCAAATTGCTATGAGAATGTTTTTGTTTAGTCACTTGTTGATGATATTAAACATTTAGCTAAATTGGGGGTTGAAGTTCAGTTTAAGCATATTTCAAGTGAAGAAAATTTGGTTGCTGATTCCCTTGCTTGGAGGGCTCTAACTTGTATGGGGAGGGTTAGCTGGCCCATCTCCTCTCCTTGGATTCTAGATATTTGTAATTCTAGTTCCTTGGCTAGTCCTTGTATTGATCTTGAATGAATTTTCTCATTACCAAAAAAAAAAAAAATGCTATATGTGACCCGTCCAAGGTGACAAAGGGAACCTTGGAGATATTGAAAAATTTATGAGAGAATATTTTAACGGTCAAAATTATATGTAAAATTTGTCAAGAGGAAATATAGAAAAAGTGTTGTCCATGCATATATTTTTTTACTCTATGAAAATTTTACAAATTCAAAATAAACTATTGTTTTATTTTATGATAAATTTTTCTTTTCCAACTATTTTACTTAAAAGTTTTCTTTTTGAGTGCCCTTTGAGGTTTGGGCATTTGGGATCCCTCTTCCCTTGTTATTCTTGTAAACTCTAAGGCTGTGTTTGGTTACAAGGGGAATTGAAATGAAGAGAAGTGAAAATTTTTAACTTAAAAAGGAAACTTTTGTAATGATTACAACACATGCTTCCTATTGCTATTTAACTAATTCCAAATCATTCCTTATTTAGTTATTAACTTACACTTCACTTTGCATTCAAATTCCTTGCATTTAAAAAGTAAAATAAATTTTACATCTTATTAGTATCATTACTAAATATGTTAAGAAATTTAAGTAGTTTGTACCATCATTGTATATTACAACTATAAAAGTTATATTTTTAAGTTTAAAAATTTCCCTTCTCTTCCCTTCAATTCCCTTTGCAACCAAACATAGCCTAATACAATATACAAAAACCTATAAAAGGCAAAGAACGAGAAGAATGATGGTGGAGGTGCAAGAGAGAGGGCAGTGATGTTGGAGTGACCAAACTAGAAAACAGGTAATATTTTCAGAGAACAAGAAAAACCAAAGATTCTGTCAACTGTGACGGGTTGAGGAGAGGATTTTGAACTCTGCTCTGGAGGAATCTTCAAATGGGGACTCCAATCATCTCCTGTTGTTGGACGGTGCCAAGCCGGGATTTAAGGGTTGAAGTTCACCTAGTGCATATTTCAATACATCGGTATGAGACCCTAGTGAAGTCTAGCCATTGGATCACGCCGAACAAACTAGACAACATGAGACGATTAATCCTCTTTATTAGGTTTTATTTTTCCATCTCCTTCTTATCTGGTTTCGGATCCAAAAGATCAGAGTGGGGCTGCATCTCTCTCTCTCTCTCTCTCTCTCTCTCTCTCTCTCTCTCTCTCTCTCTCTTTTCTATATTCCCTCCCCTCCTACCTATCCTCTCCCTTCTCCACCAATGTCCTAACCCTAAGATAACTCCGATGATCCACGGAAGAAAAAAAAAATTCAAAGCATACATGATCTACTCAAGTTTTTAAAAATGAAACATGAAAGTCTTAAGAGAAAGGAATAAAATTCCTTACTCTAGAAATTTTTTTAAGATCATCAACATTGATAAATAACGCATGCCATTTTGAGTGACTGTAGCGAACTGATAAAAAAAAGATATGGGAGATGAATGACTGAGTAACTTTGGATTTGCAAATGGTTGGGAAAGCAAACTAAAAAGGTTTTCTGAATGCGAATGAGTGTGTAAGGGGATTATATATGAAGCTTAAGGACACCAAGGAGTGAGTTTAGGGACACTACTATGGGATTTATAGTTAACAATTTGAGTGATATGGAGTACCTCCATGATGATAGTATTATTAATAACCGAATTCATATCCTTGTTGCGATATTGTATTAAACGTGATTATGTTTATTATACTCTTCGTACATTTTCTACTCTCTTCTTACAAGTATTGAATAATTTATAGCACCAACATGTTTAGTATGCAGCTTAGGATTGGAAAACAAGACCAGCTAGGGCTAGCTAATGATACCTCAATCCTGAATCCTTCGGAGTATCTTTTTTATAGGCGCCTCTATCTGTAAGGGGAATTCACTGCTGAAAGATTTTGCTTGTGCTTGGCTTACTTCGGTGAAATCCTTCTCTACTGTAATGGGGTTTGTGAAGGTGACCCTCTTTCAGGCGAGAGAGTTACCGATAAGAACCAAAAGTACTCTTCTTCTTATCAGTCGGATGACCAGCCACGCATTCACCCTATTGAGTTATGGTTTTCTTGCTACGTGCACGCCTGACTATCCATTGGGCTGACCCTGAGTCAAGGTCAATTAGGGCCAATCCAGTCCGGCCCAGCCCAATCAAGGCGGGCTTGGGCTAGGCTGAGCTTGGTAGGATATGGCATGGAATGAGGTTTTTAGGTTTTGAGTCAGGCTTAGGACAAGCCTGGGCTAAACAAAAGGAATCTAGGGTTGGGTTAGGATTTTGAAAAATCTGACTCAATCTGGCGTTGTTGTAACCCTCCCAATGAGTCTGCATGACAAAAGATCAACGTTCACATCTACCACATCAACAAACAAAAAAACCTTCCAAAATTACCCTATATAAACCCTAAAGGCTTTGTTTGGTTGCAAGGGGAATTGAAGGAAAGGGATGTCACACCCCAATTTTGGTCGAACCAGAATGGTGTGATGAACCGCTAACAAACCAACGGTTCAACCAGGATCTCAAATAGGCTATCCCCGCGTTATCCAAACTTACACGCATCCACAATCATAATCAGAGTAAATACACAATAGCAGAAATCTTATAAATAAATGAACTGAGAACTAAAATGATATTAATAATTTAATAGAAAATTATTCTGTATCAACCGAGACATAAGTAAATATCAATACAAGTCTTTAATAAATCTAGATAAAGAACCTATAAAAAAAATATCTAATCAAATACACACGAGTTGCACTCGCAAAAGGAGTCGTGTGTATCGTCTTCAGCTCCAACATCCATAGCTGCTACATGTCCATATGCTGACGCGTTCATATAATCTTCCACTGTATAACCTGCATCATAAACTAAAATATTCGACGTCGAGGGGTGAGCACACAACACGGCTCAGTGAGTAGCCAAAACAATGCAACAATACATATGCATGCAATGAAAAATCAATTTATATCTTTGGTCTTGGTTTATAGTTTGCAATGTGCAATAGAAAGGTTAGGTGGTCAAAGGTTAACGTTTATTGATACCGCCTCTATACACAGGCTGTGGAAGCCCACCCGAAGGTTAACGTTTATCGTCGTCCCCATCCACCCTACCATAACATTATACAACAAAGGTTAACGTTTATTGCTATATAATGCTATACCAACACGTAAGCCCCTATTAGCGAGGGCTTGCAAACTGGGCTAGCTACTAACCAATCCTAATGCCAAACAGTGTATCCAAGGCCTCACCCCAGCATCCCTCAGAACATTCATAGAGATAGAGCTAAGGCCCCCCGGTAGAGTCAGAGACTACAAGGACCGAGACCACCTCCCCTGATACTCTACGACATAATAGTTCTGCTAAGGTAATGGCGATACGACGATGCCAATGTACAAAACTTGAGTTAGAGATAGAGCTAAAGTGCTGAGACCCGCCAAAGGTTAACGTTTATTGACGTTCTCATCACACCTCCCTTGATACTCGCTCGCATCAAGCACATCAACCACACACATACAAGCACATGCCTATTCCTATCATCATCATCATCATCATGTTATAAACGATAAAGTAAATATGCATGAACAAGTAATAGAAATATTGGATGGCATGCTGTATGCACATTACAAACATATTCGCATAGAATCAAACATGGCATAGGACTCAAGAAATAGAAAACAGTTTATTATTAACCAATTTAGTTTGGGGTTAAGGTTCCTCACCTTAGCTTGCTAATAGATATTTCCCAAGCTTTAGAATCACCGTTATAACGTAATTATATTGCTAGCAAACCTAACCAAGTCGATAGAATTTAATTAGAATTAATTCAGAATTTAAAAACCATTATGTCAGCGAGGGTCGATGCTAGGGTCGATGTGTTGGGTCTATCGACCCTCCCTCCATCCCGAACTTCCCGAATCTTGAGGGTCGATGGTCGAAACACCTAGGATTGGATGGTCTATCGACCCTCGGTGCGACCCTTAGTGCACTCTGGTCCAATTTCCACTTTTAACCCATTCTTCGTGTTTGGGGTCCTATGGCTTGCTTCCTACATTCATTCAACAGTCATTCCATGGTCTAGAACCATGTATAATCCATCTAGATAGTTTTCGTGCATCCCCCTATGGTTTTCCATGAAAACCTAACCATGGATGGATGGTTTGGGTTTATCCGAAATCCTACACTCAACCATATCTAACCTAAGGTCTGTAGAAACTCATGGAATTAGTATCCATACCTGAGAAGATTACTTTTCTCTGCAGATTCTTCTCCTTTTTGCTAAGCCTTCTTCCTAGCCTCCTTTCTTCCTCTTTTCCTTCTTCTCTCTTTCTCTCAATTCAATTAGGGTTGTGAAAGGAGTGAATGTGGCTTAGGGACGTCCTTTAAATAGACTAGGAATGTCCTATAATAATCCCATTGAGATTTGGAAGGAATCCCAACCGAAAATTAAGAAATTTCTTAATTTCAGTTTCGTCAGAAACCGAGGGTCGATGGGAGGGTCGATGATCCCGTCGACCCTAGGGTCTTAAGCTGTCCGACCCTCCCTTCAAAACTGAGGGTCCGACTTTCTGTTTTTGGGAGGTCCGACCCTGCTTAGCTGGGTGTGCGACCCTCCCCTAAAATTAAGTGTTTTTGGGTCGATTTTATACCTGGGATCTCGATCTCCTTCATGCCCTTAGTCCATTTGACTCGACCATGATGGGTAAACCTGGTTCAAGGTGGTAAGACCGGGTTATTTTGACACGGGTCTTACAACTCCCCCCAACTTATAAAAATTTTGTCCTCAAAATTGTACGTACCTTCTGAATCAAACAAGTCAGGGTATTGCTTTCTCATGGCACTTTCTTCTTCCCATGTAACCTCTTCCATGTCTCTACTTTTCCATGTGACCTTAACATAGTAAATATCTCTATTACGTAGACGTTGAACCTTTCGACTAGTGATTTCCGTTGGTATTACTTCAAATGTCAAATCATCCGTCAAGTCCGGCAAATCTACTGTCAACACATGTGTTGGGTCTTTGACATACTTCTTCAATAAGGATATGTGAAATACGTCATGCACACTTGACATAGATGGTGGTAGTGCTAACTGATAAGCTACTTTCCCACGCTTAGCCACAATTTCATATGGCCCGACGTATCTTGGACTTAGTTTTCCTTTCTGTCCGAATCTCTTCAATCCTCGCATAGGCGATACTTTCAAAAATACTTTATCACCTACGGCGAACTCTAGCTCTCTTCGTCGAGTATCTGCGTATTGCTTCTGACGGTTCTGAGCTACTCTTACTCTTTCCTTGATTTTGTCGACCACTCGACAAGTCTCTTCAACAAATTCCGGTCCAACAATACTACGTTCTCCAACTTCATTCCAAAACAAGGGAGTTCGACACTTCCGCCATACGGTGCTTCATAAGGTGACATCCGTATAGTAGCCCGATAAAGTTGTTATTGTAAGCGAACTCGATCAATGGTAACTTTTCGTCCCATGATCCCTTGAAATCAATCACACATGCTCGTAGCATATCTTCTAAAATCTGGATTATGCGCTCCGACTATCCGTCATGACGTGGGTGGAATGCGATCTTGAACTTCAATGTTGTACCCATAGCCTTTTGCGGTCCTTGCCAAAATTTGGAAGTAAATCGTGGATCTCTATCGGACACAATACTTTCGGAACACCATGTAGCCGAACAATATTATCCACATACAGCTTTGCTAACCTTTCCGGTATATCGGGGTCGTATCGGTATGAAGCGAGCTGTTTTAGTCAGACGGTCTACAATCACCCAAACTGCGTCAACTACTTGAGGAGTCAATGGTAGTCCTGTGACGAAGTCCATAGTGATGCAGTCCCATTTCCATGCTAGTTCTGATAATGGTTGTAACAGTCCTGCGGGTCTTTGTCGTTCCTCCTTTACCTTCTGACAATTTAAGCATTGAGACACAAACTTGGCTACATTTGCCTTCATTCCCCTCCACCAATATAGTTTCTTTAGATCATGATACATTTTTATGCTTCCAGGATGTATCGAGTAGATGGTGGTATGGGCTTCCTTCATCAGTCGGTGTCTAATGTTCATACTTTTTGTTTGTGGTACACATATTCTCCCTTTATATTTCAATACCTTATCGGTATCTAAGGTAAACTCGGGGTTGGTCCTACCTTTCTCAATATCTTCTTGTATCTTGTTCTCGGATAAGGATCTGCTTTGATAGTTGTCTTCACTGCCGTCCACTATATCTGGTATAATCTTCAATGCCGCGAACATATTTGAAAACCAATGAATAAACCCTTGGCTAGCTGACTCATCCGTTATATCTATCACATATTGTTCGTTGCCGTGATTAAACACCATTCCATTGGTATACATTGCTGCAGTCGTGCTAGTTTCTCCTTGAGATTTTATCATTGCTTTTCTCTGCTCAATGCATCCGCTACCACGTTCGCTTTTCCCGGATGATACTGGATATCACAATCATAGTCTTTCAATAGTTCCAGCCATCTTCTTTGTCACATATTTAACTCCTTCTGATTAAATAGATAAGTAAGACTTGTATGGTCCGACTTAATCTGAAATTTCCCTCCGTATAGGTAGTGTCTCCATATCTTAACAGCATGTACTGTAAGACCCGTGTCAAACTAATCCGGTCTTACCACCTTGAACCAGGCTTACCCATCATGGTCGAGTCAAATGGACCAAGGGCATGAAGGAGATCGAGATCCCAGGTATAAAATCGACCCAAAAATACTTAATTTTAGGGAAGGGTCGCACACCCAGCTAAGCAGGTCGGACCTCCCAAAACAAAGTCGGACCCTCGGTTTTGAAGGGGAGGGTCGGACAGCTTAAGACCCTAGGGTCGACGGGATCATCGACCCTCCCATCGACCCTCGATTTCTGACGAAACTGAAATTTAGAAAATTTCCTAATTTTTGGTTGGGATTCCTTCCAAATCTCAATGGGATTATTATAGGACATTCCTAGTCTATTTAAAGGACGTCCCTAAGCCACATTCACTCCTTTCACAACCCTAATTGAATTGAGAGAAAGAGAGAAGAAGGAAAAGAGGAAGAAAGGAGGCTAAGAAGAAGGCTTAGCAAAAAGGAGAAGAATTTACAGAGAAAAGTAATCTTCTCAGGTATGGATACTAATTCCATGAGTTTCTACAGACCTTAGGTTAGATATGGTTGAGTGTAGGATTTTGGAGAAACTCAAACCATCCATCCATGGTTAGGTTTTCATGGAAAACCATAGGAGGATGTACGAAAGCTATCTAGATGGATTATACATGGTTCTAGACCATGGATTGATTGTTGAATGAATGTAGGAAGCAAGCCATAGGACCCCAAACACGAAGAATGGGTTAAAAGTGGAAATTGGACCAGAGTGCACCAAGGGTCGCATCGAGGGTCAATAGACCATCCGACCCTAGGTGTTTTTGACCATCGACCCTCAGCATTCGGGAAGTTCAGAATGGAGAGAGGGTCGATAGACCCATCGACCCTAGCATCGACCCTAGCATCGACCCTCAGTTGACAGAATGGTATTTAAATTCTAAATTAATTCTAATTAAATTCTATCGACTTTGTTAGGTTTGCTAGCAATATAATAACATTATAAATGTGATTCTAAAGCTTGGAAAAGTATCTTATAGCAAACTAAGGTGAGGAACCTTAACCCCAAACAAAATTGGGTAATAATAAACTGTTTTCTATTTCTTGAGTCCTATGCCATGTTTGATTCTATGCGAATATGTTTGTAATGTGCATACAACATGCCATCCAATATTTCTATTACTTGTTCATGCATATTTACTTTATTGTTTATAACATGATGATGATGATGATGATGATAGGAATAGGCATGTGTTTGTATGTGTGGGTTGATGTGCTTGATGCAAGCGAGTATCAGGGGAGGTGTGATGAGAACGTCAATAAACATTAACCTTTGACGGGTCTCAGCACTTTAGCTCTATCTCTAACTCAAGTCCTGTGCATTGACATCGTCGTATCGCCATTACCTTAGCAGAACTATTATGTCGTAGAGTATCAGGGGAGGTGGTCTCGGTCCTTGTAGTCTCGACTCTACCGGGGGCCTTAGCTCTATCTCTATGGATGTTCCGAGGGATCTTGGGGTGAGGCCTTGGATACATTGTTTGGCATTAGGATTGGTTAGCAACGAGCCCAGTTTGCAAGCCCTCGCTAACAGGGGCTTACGTGTTGGTATAACATTATATAGCAATAAACGTTAACCTTTGTTGTATAATGTTATGGGAGGGTGGATGGGGACGACGATAAACGTTAACCTTCGGGCGGGCTTCCACACCCTGTGTATAGAGGCGGTGTCAATAAACGTTAACCTTTGATCATCCAACCTTTCTATTGCACATTGCAAACTATAAACCAAGACCAAAGATATGAATTGACTTTTTGCATGCATATGTAATGTTGCATTGTTTTGGCTACTCACTGAGCCGTGTTGTGTGCTCACCCCTCGACGTCGAATATTTTTAGTTGATGATGCAGGTTATACAGTTGAAGATTATATGAACGCGTCGGCGTACGGAACTGTAGCAGCTATGGAAGTTGGAGCTGAATACGATACACACGACTCCTTTTGCGAGTGCAACTCGTGTGTATTCAATTAGATATTTTTATAGGTTTCTTTATTGGATTTATAAGACATGTATTTGGTACTTAATTACTTATGTCCCGGTTGATACAGAATAATTTGCTATTATTTATGAATATCATTTTAGTTCTCAGTTCATTTATTTATAAGATTTCCGCTATTGTGTATTTACTCTGATTATGATTGTGGATGCGTGTAAGTTTGGATAACGCGGGGATAGCTTATTAGAGATCCTGGTTGAACCGTTGGTTATTTAGCGGTTCATCACACCATTCTAAAATGTACGGAATTGGGGTGTGACAACTTGGTATCAGAGCATCTCCTGCCTTGCCCGCCGAACTGACACACATTCCAGACCATTGTGAACTGAGATAGGATAAATTAAAAGCTTTAATACAAACACACTGTAAGCACAAGTGATGATTGAAACCGAATTAAAAAAGAGAATAATACATCTATTAAAGGGAAAACCAGTTACATACAATGAGTAAGAGAAACAAAACGTATATACATCGCTAAAGCAGAGTACAGTCCACAACCCGGACAGTTACTCTGTAGTACAAGAAAAGTAAAGTACAATCAGGAAGCTGGAGGCGAAGGAGGAGGCGGTGCCTCACGATCTCTGTCGTAGTCCTCAGCATAGACCCTAGTCAACCAGGCCACCTGGGTCTAGGTCGTCTGGAGACTAGCTGTGAGACCGGCTATCCTCTGATCAGTCGCACGCTGCACCTCTAGGAGCTCTCCCATCCGCACGTCTGATGCGTGCTGAGCAGCCAACAGCTCATCCATCCTCAGATCAGATCTGCACTTGATGCGAATAGGGTATCAGGGGGAGGACGTGGGATTGTGGTTCTTCCTGCCCGCCAGACTCGAGCCCTATCTCTATGTCATAGGGAGTCGTGCTGGGGTAAGGCCATTGATACTGTATTGGCATTTAGGATTGGTTAGAAATGGAACCCACTTGCAAGCCCTTGCCAGTAGGGGTTTAGGTATTGGTACGGTGTGGGGTATCAGGGGGAGGATGTGGGATTGTGGTTCTTCCTGCCCGCCAGACTCGAGTCCTATCTCCATACCGAAGTGAGTGATGTGGGGCAACAGTAGTAGTGTGGTAGGTTCCTGACTGTTGGATGTGCACACACTCTCGTGCATGGAGGTGCGGTGGCCGCCAAACCTTACCATAGCATATTTGCAAGTTATACCTGACCCAAATTGTAATGTTATCCCATGCATATTGTATGTTACATTGGTCTTGTACTTACTGAGCTAATTGTGAGCTCACCCGAATATATATATTCTTCTTTTTAGATTTGGATGCAGGGTACACAGTTGATGACTTCGTGATTGCCCCAGCATACGGTTCGGTTGCTGCCATTGATACCCAGGCAGTGGAGGACGAGCATGACGCATCATGCGAGTGCTCCTTTTGTGTTTTTCTTTAGAAGGGATTTTATTTTGAACAATACATTGTAATACTTTTATTACTTAATTTGTGAATGGTGGAATAAATTGAATAATTATTTTAATTTATCACATAGATCTCAGTTCGTTTATTTATATTCCGCTGCTATGTATTATTCTCTGATTATGTTAGACTGCTTGGGAATGATTGGTTGACACGGTCTATTGAGATCCTAGTGTGAACCGTGGTTTAGAGCCGGTTCACTCACACTTCTGGTTCAGCCAGAATTGGAGTGTGACACTTAGTACGGATAAGGTATTAGGGGGAGGACGTGGCATTGTGGTATATGGCCTGGCCGCTAAACTCTAGCCCTATCTCTATTCCATAGGGAGATGTACTGGGATAAGACCTTGGATACTGAGATGACATGTAGGATTGGTTTGTGACGAACCCACTTGCAAGCCCTCACAAATAGGGGTATAGGTATTGGTACTGTGTAGGGTATCAGGGGGAGGACATGGGACTATGGCTCAGCCTAACCACCAGATTTTAGATTTATCTCTACACTAGAGTGAGTGATATGGTGTGATAGCGGTGTGTGATCCATTGGGTGTGCTCCCACTCTCGTGCATGGAGGTGTGGTGGTCGCCTATCCTTACCATAGCACTGTGCAAGTATACCAGACCAAATGTAAATGTTACTCATGCATTTTATGTGTTGCATTGTCTGATTTTCTTACTGAACTAAGTTGTGAGCTCACCCTTATATATATACAACTTTTTCAGATATTGATGCAGGTTATGCTATGGAGGATTACGTAGATGCTCCAGTGTACGGTGGTGTTGCAGCTCTAGATGTTCAAGTAGGTGTTAATGAACATTAGTCATTTTATTTTCAGTTGGATTTATAAACAATGTAATAAATATTTATTTACCTTTTGGTACTTGAGATAACTTAGCTACTTTATTTATTTATCAATAGCAACTCAGTTCATTTATGCTAAGACTTCCGCTATATTATTATATTCTGATTTGTGGTTAGTGTGCGTTGGTTTGGCTGTTGACACGGTCTTATTGAAATCCTAGTGTGAACTGTTGGTTTAGTGACGATTCACTCACATTTCTGATTCAGTAGGAATTAGGGTGTGACAGATTCGGTGAATCCATTACTTATGACCGACTTCAGCTTGCTAGGTGTGACGCTCAAACTCTCTACTGCTTCATGTACATGCTGTGTCATTTTACTAATTTGTGTTTACTTCATTTCCTATCTCAGTGGACTTTTCCCTTGAAGAATTTCTCAAGACCAAACAATGTGCCATGTCGGCTCGCGGGAGACAAGTTGGCCACAGTAAGCTGAAGATAGTAAAGGAAGCCTCAATTGCCCCGATTAGGGGCCCAGGTGGGGGAGTAACCACCCATTCTCAATCAACCCAAGATGTGGACAAGAGCAAATGCCTTAGCAATTAAGGAGGGCCCAGCAAGAAGCTCAAGTTTGAGATAAACATCCCCATTGACATCTTGAAGGTCTGGGGCACCTTAGCAGCTAGTACGCTAGGGGCCCCTTGTGGGGGAGATGGCGACTAGGTACTTCCCCCTCTACCCATTGGGACTATTGATCTAACCCAGGGGGTAGGTCAAGAAGTGAAAGGAGGCTCTCGAGGCCAAGGGTTGATCCAAAAGAAGGTTGTTGACTAGGCCACATTGATAAGGGACTTCCCATTCGTCCTGGAGTTCAGGCTCACTCTGGCCGACTCAGCCTTCAAGAGTACTATGGTGTGCCGAACTTTGGTAGCAAAGGCATGCCTCCCAGTGGATATCAAGTATACTATGGCCCTGTCTGACCAGGAACTTGTCCGAAGGGCCTCAGTCCTAGGTATGAACTTTTATAGTTTTGGGTCCTTCTTTTTTGCATTTTTCATTGATGATTTCTAACTGTCATTCTTTGTAATATCCTTAAGGAAGCAACATCTTGGATGACCTAAGGTAAAGGCTCGAGCTGGCACATGGCCACCTTGAATCTACCCTAGCCAGCCAATAGGCAACTCAGGATGTGAGTGTTGTTCGACTAGGCTATCCAGAAGATGACCTCTGAACTCGTTACGCTACGAGATGAGAACGTGGCATTGAAGCAGTCTCTCTAATTGGATGGAAATCTGAGAAAGAAAGCCAACGGGGACTTGGTTGGCGAGCAGGAGAAGACACCGCAGGCAGAGGATAAGCTTCAGGTGGCCGAGGATCAGGGTTGCCGAGGATGGCAAGAGGCTGGTAAAGGCGGAGGTAGCCTCCACGAATGAGGGACTAGAGAAAATCCAGAAGCTTTAGTCAGAGATTAGAGAGCAGGCCATGGCAGAGTACCATCAGTCAGAGGACAATCGGTAGGCTGTCAAGGAGGCGGCCAATGTCTATTTTCGACAGAGTATCGATTTCTTATGAGAGTGTCTCGTTTAGTTGGGTGTCCAAGCAATTTTGTTGCACCCCAAATCTGGTCTAACCAGTAGTGTGATGAACCGTCAAGAAAACCAATGGTTCAATCAGGATCTCGTATAGGCCGTGCCCATCCGATTAAACTAGATACCTTCCACAAGCATAATCAGAGTAAATAAATAATAGCGGAAGTCTTTAATACTAATCAACTGAGTATCTAACAGTAATGGCATAATTAATTATCCAATTATCTTCAAAGTAACTCAAAACATAAAATAAAATAAATTAATCAATTACATGTTTCGATAACCGAATAACCAAACTAATCGAAAACTCATGAATTGCACTCGCACGAAGGATCATGCGCCTCTTCCATAGCTTCCACGTCTATCGCCGCTATGTGTCTGTACATCAGCATGCTCATGTAATCTTCAACAGTAGGACCTGCATCAACAACTAAAAATATTCAACGTCGAAAGGGTGAGCACACATCACGGCTCAGTGAGCAAACAAAATAATACAACAAACATATGCATGTATTCAATTCATATCTTTGGTCTGGTTTTTAAGTTTGCAATATGCTATAGAAAGAATTGGTGGCAATCACACCTCTATACATGAGTGTGTGAATCCACCCAATGGATCAAACACCATTACCGTCCCACATGCACCCACCATGGAATAGAGATAGAGCTAATGTAAGACCTGTATCGAACTAACCGGTCTTACCACCTTGTACCAGGTCTACCAATCATGGTCAAGCCAAATAGACCAAGTGCATGAAAGAAATAGCAAGACCAGATATGAAGAAGAGAAGAGAAGAGAAGGACGTCCTTAAGCCTCTTTTACTCCTTCTGAAATCATAATTGAAAGAGAAGAGAAGGAGAAGAGAAGGAAAGTTGGAGAAGAAGACCAAAGAGAAGAAATTCAGAGAAACCTCTGAATCTCAGCAAACCAAAGGTATGGATATGCTTTCCATGAATTGTTTAAGACCTCAGAATAGTTCATGAAGAAGGTATGATCTAGGAGAAACCCAAATCATCCATCCATGGGAAGATTTCAATGAAATCCATAGAGGGAATCATGACAAAGTAAGGAAGTAACCTGGAGTTTTAAGCCATAGAACAAGCATAGAATGGACTATGGAAGTAAGCCAAAGGACCCTGTAAGACCCGCACTCCGTGAATCCGATCTAAACCTTGATTTCATGTTGTAACAGGTCTTCCGATCATCACCGGGCCAGACGGGACGAGCGGATGACAAACAGGTATGAAATCGGAACAAAAATGGTCAAATAATCATTATTTTATGTTGACCGATCGATGGTACCGGTCTACATACTGGTCGACCGGTCAACTCTACGCAGTTGACTATGGAGATCCGAAATTAGATCTCTGCGGGTCTCACTTTCCTAAACCCTAATACCTGGACCTTCCTAATCCTAATAGGGTTACTAAACCCTAATCCTAGCCTATATAAACACCTCTAAACCTTCTCAAATCCTTTCCATTATTCCTCACAAACCCTAGAAAGGAGAAGGAGGTTGGAGAAGGAGATGAAGCTAGGAAGAAGAAGGAAGTGCCGCCCTTGCCATTGACGACGCTCACCTTACACCAGTCAATGGTAAGTGTTTGAATCATTCTTCTTACTTTATGACTCTAGGATAGTTGTATGGGTGGATCAATACCATGCAAAGCAGGTATTGATCTAAAACCATAATTGGCCATTAAACCCTAAATTTCTATCAAACCCTAGATTCGAGTTCTAGGATGATATTCATCGAAACTAGACTTGGATAAGTTGGAGATAACTCTAACTCAAAGCTTAGACTTAGAATGGATAGGAGAAACCCTGGAAACCATGGAGAATGATCGACGATAGTCGAAAAACCCAAAGTATGGTCTTTCGGAGACATACCGGTCGTCGGTTTTCTCACAGAGCTACGACCGGTATTTTGTGACCGGTCAGGTCTGAAAGGCTGGTTTTAGACTTTGTTGGTTTTTCGACCAACGTGAAACCCTAAGAACTATTCTAATTGAACCCTAATATATTGTAGGACTCTGTGATAGCACGTTTGGATCTTGCGACGTGGAGCGAGCTATCAAACGAGCGTCAGGTAAGGGGATCTGACCTAAACCCTAATAATTAATGGACAGTAAATCTTTATTAATGACTCTGAATATATGATGTGATGTTTTTGCATATTCACATGCCATCTTTATTTTCAGTTATTATTATTGTTCATGTATATTCCATATGATAGGATGTGATTGTTAGGCATGTGGTTATTTTCGTTGGAGTGTGAAGTGGGAAGGGCATGGGGCCTGGGATCATTACTCACTCTGGCACCTTTTGCAGTATTCTATTTTAACATGCTTGGTATGGGTGGGGTATCAGGGGAAGGTCGTGGCACGGTGGTCTCCGATATTGATGTTGACCTGGCCCTGATGATGTGACACTATGGTCTCCGATGTTGACGCTGGTCTGGCCACGATGCTTTAGCTCTATCTCTATGCCGTATGGAGTTATGTTGGGATAGGGTCTACCTGCGTATTGTTCTATCCTAGTGTGCTAGTTGCGGATAGGGTATCAGGGGGAGGTGAGGTATTGTGGTCTCCAGCCCGGCCTGCACGCTCTAGCTCTATCTCTATGCCATAGACGGCTATACTGGGATAGAGCCTACATTGATGACATATAGGATTGGTTAGTTGCGAGCCCAGTTTGCAAGCCCTGGCCAGTAGGGGCTTAGGTACTGGTATGGGTGGAGTATCAGGGGAGGTGCGGGCATACCTTAGCTCTATCTCTATCCCATGATGGGTCCAGATGGGTCGATGGTAGTGTGATCTACTGTGCGGTGCCACACACTCGTGTATAGAGGTGCGGGGGCCACCAAACCTTTCTATAGCACATTGTAAACTTAAACCAGACCACAACATAAAATGATTGTTACTCATGCATAATATTGTGAAACTGTCTGATTGTCTTACTGAGCTAAGTTGTGAGCTCACCCTTTGTACGTACATTGTTTTTAGATGTTGATGCAGGTTACACGGTGGACGACAATATGAATGCTCCGACATATGGTGGCGTTGCTGCCCTGGACGTACAGGCAGTAGAGGATGAGCATGACGCTTAATGCGAGTGTTCTTTCTGCGTGTATCTTTGATTGACTTCTATTTATTTTCAGTTATTTTCAGTTGGATTAAGTGGATGTAAGGATATTATATTTTATGTTTGGAAATTTGGATAATTGATTATGTTATTTAAATTTATCAATAGATACTCACTTCATTTATTTAAAAACTTCCACTGTATTATTTATATTCTGGTTATGGTTATGTGCAATGGTTTGTATGAGTGGACACGGTCTATTCGAGATCCTGGTGTGAACCATTGGTTCAATGACGGTTTACTCACACCATTCTGGTCGGATCAGAATTGGGGTGTGACAACTTGGTATCAGAGCGCTTGGGCTCTGTCCAACAAACCATGTTACACTTAACTAAGTCGATGAACTGAGTTAGGAAAAATTTAAAAATTTTAATACAAACACACCCTAAGCCTTGTTTGATACTTGAGGCTGATTAAGAAAGAGCATAATATACTATATTAAATATGGAATTTAATGATACTCATGCACTAGTTAGGAAAACCCTAAAACTTTCATTAAACAGAAAAGAAAGTATCAAATGTAATAGTACTACAGGGTACAATCCACAAGTCGGATAGTTACTCTGTTAACAAAACAAAACACATAAAAATAAAATAAAACTACACCTGACTAGGGTGGAGTAGCGGGCCTGGATGGTACCGGGTCTGCTATATCATAGTCCCTCTCGTACACCTCTCTAAGCCAATGAACCTAGTCCTGTGTGACCTGTAGGCTATGAGCTAGACGCCCCAACTCCTGACCCATCTCTCGCTGAGAATCTAGGATGCCTCTCTGGGTGTCTCTGATATCCATGAGCATGCTCATCACTGGGTCCAAAGGGGGATGAGACGGTCCTGCTGTAGGTGTAAGCTATGGTGCTGCAAGTATAGGCTGTGGCGCTAGCACTGGTACATCCTCCGCCCTATCATCGTCATCCCCATCATCACTCTCAGCCTCTGCTACATGAGCCGCATTTGCTGCTGCTGCGGCTGCTACCCTCCTGAGTGGGCGAGGACGAGCCTCTATCTCATCATCACTAACAGGCAGGGAGTCCATCTGCATCCTAAGGATGACATCCCAGTCGATGTCGGAGGTCATGGTATCCTCAACAGCCAGCTCGCCCCTCATGCTTACTCGTAGGCGCCGTAGAAGAGTGGTGATGAGACGGCCATATGGGAGGTTACTGGCCTGATCGGCCAGAGTCGCCTGATGCATAGTCCGAATGATGAGGTAGGGGAGAGAGACCCGCTCCCCGGTGCAGACACAGTAGGTAATATACTGAGTGAGCTGGGATAACTCACTATAGTGACCGTTCTGGGGCACGATGTTGTGCTGGATAATGCGACTGTATACCTGAGGTACAGGTTTCAAGCTAGCCACCTTCATAGGAGCCCGGGGATTGAGTATCTGCTCCGCTATCTCTCGGCGTAGATCCTCGCTCAGATAGCCCTTCACTTTTGGAGGGCAGTATACTAAATCTCCATCATTGGGGACCCCCAGCAAGTCAGCCAGCTGATGAGTATCAAAGGAAATATGGACGCCCTTGACAAAGCTGGTGATGCGCAAGTCCCTACCCTGATTGGGATCATTGATATTCCCATGAAGCTCCAGGTTAGCATAGAAGTGTTTGACCAAGTTGGGGCGAGTGGTCTCAGTGTAGGTGATGACAAGCACCCACCCAAGCCTGTCGAAAGCCGCTTGCACATCAAACCTGTGCAGCTGCTCCAAGTTGACACGCCGGCCAGATTCTATATTCTTACTATCGAACCAAGGGAAGCGGGCTTGTGCCGCCTCAGAACGGAACCACCGCTCATCAAGCTGTGGAACTGGTGGATGAGGAGTGCGCATGCCTAAGCCATAGGAACGCTTGCCAAGACCTCTTTGGGGAGCCATTTAAACTGTAAAACATAAAGAAAACAAGAAGAAAAATATTAAGAATTTTCAAAAATTCGACAGCATAACGACAGTAAATTGGGAAAAAGCCTCGAACTCACCCAAAACTTGGGGAGGAGGACTTACGTAACCCCCGCACACTTCAAGCAAACCAATCATATGCAATTCAAGCAACAGTTTTGAGAAATTAAGAAAAATTCAAGAAAATTCGAAATTTTTACAAAACCTAGGTTAAAAACTAGAAAAAATTCAATTTTTACTAAAACCATTTGGTGGAAGTCCAAATTGGTTGAGGGCTTTTGCTCTTTGGGGTCTCTAAACCCTTTTTAAGCTGAAGGAAAGAAGTTCCTACGGTTAGAATCTTCCAATCGAAGAAAAACCTAAAATTTTAGGTAAAAACGAGATGAAAATTTTGTAAAAATTTTATAGAGAGGGAAGAGGCTTACCTGGAGACGAGGTGCTGAGTCTGGATCGGAAGAAAATCCCTCCTAGGATGACCGGTCAGACTGTAGAAACTCAGAAGCCAGAGGAGAATCGCCACCGGAGAAAAGAAGAAAGAAAAGTGAGAAAAATTCTCACTTTTCACGACTTTAAAGCCAGTTTGGGGCATACCGGTCGACGGTTTGACCCATACCGGTCAACCGGTACCCCTAGAGGGTTGCTACCGCTATGTCTCGATCAGAATAGACATTCTGACCAGTCGACTATACCGGTCGCCCAACCCTCTATAGTGGCGCGACCAGTATGTTGCAACCGGTCAACTATAGAAAGGCTGGAGATATTCTGAAGACTGCTTTTAGGACAAGGTATGGGCATTATGAGTTTTTAGTTATGTCGTTCGGGTTGACTAATGCACCAGCGTCGTTCATGGAACTGATGAACCAAGTGTTTCATGATATGTTGGACACTTCGGTCATCGTATTCATCGACGACATATTGGTCTACTAAAAGGATAGAGAGACTCATGCAACACACTTGAGAGCAGCCCTACAACGACTGAGAAAGGAGAAACTTTATGCCAAGTTCAAGAAGTGTGAGTTTTAGCTGAAGGAAGTGGCTTTCTTGGGCCATGTAGTATCTGAAGACAGTATCAAGGTTGATCCAAGTAAGATAGCTGCTATAGTAGGATGGGAAGCACCAAAATCTGTTGCGGAGATTCGTAGTTTCCTTGGGTTGGCTGGTTATTATAGAAGATTCGTGGAGGATTACTCCAGGATCGCTGTTCCACTCACCAGTTTAACCAAAAAAGGGGAGAAATTCATATGGACAGATGAGTGCGAGAAGTGCTTTCAGACTTTGAAGTCAAGACTAGTCTCTGGACCTATCTTGACCATCCCAGAACCAAGCGTACCGTTTACCTTATATACAGATGCTTCAGGGTTGGGTCTTGGGTGTGTATTGATGCAAGGAGAACAGGTAATTGCGTACGCATCAAGACAATTAAAAGAGCATGAGAAGAATTATCCAACACATGATTTGGAGTTAGCAGCGGTTTTACATGCCATCAAAACTTGGAGACACTACTTGTACGGTGAAAAGTTTCAGATTAAGTCAGACCACAAGAGCTTAACCTATCTGTTCACTCAGAAAGACCTGAATATGAGACAGCGGAGATGTCTGGAATTATTAAAAGATTATGACTGTGACATCCAGTATCATCCGGGTAAAGCAAATGTTGTGGCTGACGCCTTAAGCAGAAAGTGGGCATCGAAACGTGAGGCCAGGCCAAGTACAAATGCTGCATTGTGTGCTGCAGCCTCGAGTTCAATGGAAAATGATGAAGAGCATATAATAGAGACTGCAGAAGATCCAGTCGAGCAAGGCTTAATTCATAAGTTCACCATGATGTTCGCAGCTTTGAAGATCTCACCGGATCTAGTTGATGAAGTCAAGGTAGCAATCCTACAGGATCCACATCTCAAGACAGTGCAAGAAGACCTAGAGAAGGATAATAGCAATCCTGACTTTACCTTGGATTCAGACAAGGTACTCAGGTATCATGGATGGTTATGTATACCTGAGAGTAAAGGCTGCAATATCAGAGATCGAGTTATGACTGAAGCTCATTACACTCCATATTCAGTACATCCAGGAAGTACCAAAATGTACCATGATTTAAGAAGACTGTATTGGTGGAGGGGTATGAAAGCAGATATAGCTCGTTTCGTGTTCCAATGTCTGAATTGTCAACAAGTTAAAGCAGAAAGGCAGAGACCCGCAGGTTTTCCGCAACCACTCCCGGAGCCTATGTGGAAGTGGGATTGCATCACTATGGATTTCGTCACTGGCCTACCTTTAACACCAAGGTTAGTGGATGCAGTTTGGGTAATAGTCGATCGACTCACCAAGACAGCACGATTCATTACGGTCAGACCTCAGTATACCATGGACAAGCTGGCCAAGCTATATGTTGATAATATAGTTAGACTTCATGGCGTCCCAGAAAGCATAGTATCTGATAGAGATCCCCGATTTACATCAAAGTTCTGGGAAGGATTACAGAAAGCTATGGGAACAAAGTTGAAGTTCAGTACAGCTTTTCACCCTCAGACGGACGGGTAGTCGGAACGAACTATTCAAATTTTAGAAGATATGCTTCGAGCTTCTGCCCTAGATTTCAAGGGAGCTTGGGACGAGAAGCTATCTCTTATTGAGTTTGCTTATAACAACAGCTATCAGGCTACAATTCAAATGGCTCCATATGAAGCACTCTATGGGAAGAAGTGCCGAAAACCTCTATTATGGAATGAGGTGGGAGAAAGAAGAATTGTAGGACTGGAGTTTGTTGAAGAAACTTGTCGAGTGATTGATCAGATCAAGGAGAGAGTAAAGACAACTCAAGTTCGACAGAAGCACTATGCGGATAATCGACGTCGAGATCTGGAGTTTGCAGTGGGTGACAAAGTATTCTTGAAGATATCACCGGCGCGGGGTCTGAAAAGGTTTGGTAAGAAGGGGAAGCTATGCCCCAGGTATATGGGACCATACAAGATATTGACCAGACGTGGTAATGTAGCATATCAATTGGCTCTACCACCATCTATGTCAAGCGTTCATGATGTGTTCCATGTATCATTATTGAAGAAGTATGTCAGGGATCCATCGCACATCTTGACAGCAGACCCCCCAGACTTGACAGAGGAATTAACATTTGAAGTGGTACCTGTGATGCTCTCAAGCCGAAAGGTACAACAACTTCGAAGCAAGGATATCCATTATGTGAAGGTACATTGGAAAAGCCAAGATGTCGAAGAAATTACTTGGAAGGAGGAGAGCGCGATAAGGAAGGAGTACCCTAACCTTTTCGACGATCAAGGTACGTTCAAATTTCGAGGCCAAAATTTCTTTTAAGGGTGGGGGAGTTGTGAGACCTACATGCAAATTTTGGGGACGAAATTTCTTGTAAGGGTGGGGGAGTTCTAAGACCCGCACTCCATGAACCCGATCTAAACCTTGATTTCATGTCGTAATAGGTCTTCCGATCATTACCGGGCCAGACGGGACGAGCGGATGACAAACAGGTACGAAATCTGAACAAAGACGGTCAAATAATCATTATTTTATGTTGATCGATCGATAGTACCGGTCTACATACCGATCGACCGGTCAACTCTGCGCAGTTGACTATGGAGATCTAGAATTAGATCTCTGCGGGTCCCACTTTCCTAAACCCTAATACCTGGACCTTCCCAATCCTAATAGGGTTACTAAACCCTAATCCTTGCCTATATAAACACCTCTAAACCTTCTCAAATTCTTTCCATTATTCCTCACAAACCCTAGAAAGGAGAAGGAGGTTGGAGAAGGGGAAGAAGCTAGGAAGCAGAAGGAAATGCCCTCCTTGCCATTCGACGACGCTCACCTTACGCTAGTCAACGGTAAGTGTTTGAATCATTCTTCTTACTTTATGACTCTAGGATAGTTGTATGGGTGGATCAATACCATGCAAAGCAGGTATTGATCTAAAACCCTAATTGGCCATTAAACCCTAAATTTTTGTCAAACCCTAGATTCGAGTTCTAGGATGATATTCATCGAAACTAGACTTGGATAAGTTGGAGATAACTCTAACTCAAAGCCTAGAGTTAGAATGGATAGGAGAAACCCTGGAAACCATGGAGAATGATCGACGACAGTTGAAAAACCCAAAGTATGGTCTTCTGGAGACATACCGTTTGACCATACCGGTCATCGGTTTTCTCACAGAGCTACGACCAGTATGTTGTGACCGGTCAGCACTGAAAGGCGGGTTTTGGACTTTGTTGGTTTTTCGACCAACGTGAAACCCTAAGAACTATTCTAATTGAACCCTAATATAATGTAGGACTCTATGATAGCACGTTTGGATCTTACGACGTGGATCGAGCTATCAAACGAGCGTCAGGTAAGGGGATCTGACCTAAACCCTAATAATTAATGGACAGTAAATCTTTGTTAATGACTCTAAATATATGATGTGATGTTTGTGCATATTCACATGCCATCTTTATTTCCAGTTATTATTATTGTTCATGCATATTTCATATGATAGGATGTGATTGTTAGGCATGTGGTTGTTTTCGTTGGTGTGTGGAGTGGGAAGGGCATGGGGCCTGGGATCATTCCTCACTCTGGCACCTTTTGTGGTATTCCATTTTAACATGCTTGGTACGGGTGGAGTATCAGGGTAAGGTCGTGGCACGGTGGTCTCCGATATTGATGTTGACCTGGCCCTGATGATGTGACACTGTGATCTCCAATGTTGACGCTGGCCTGGCCACGATGCTTTAGCTCTATCTCTATGCCGTAGGGAGTTATGTTGGGATAGGGTCTACCTGCATATTGTTCTATCCCAGTGTGCTAGTTACTGATAGGGTATCAAGGGGAGGTGAGGTATTGTGATCTCCAGCCCGGCCTGCACGCTCTAGCTCTATCTCTATGCCATAGACGGATGTACTGGCATAGAGCCTACATTGATGACATATAGGATTGGTTAGTTGCGAGCCCAGTTTGCAAGCCCTGGCCAGTAGGGGCTTAGGTACTGGTATGGGTGGAGTATCAGGGGAGGTGTGGGTATACCTTAGCTCTATCTCTATCCCATGATGGGTGCATGTGGGTCGGTGGTAGTGTGATCTACTGTGCGGTGCCACACACTCGTGTATAGAGGTACGGGGGCCACCAAACCTTTCTATAGCACATTGCAAACTTAAACCAGACCACAACATAAAATGATTGTTACTCATGCATAATATTGTGAAACTGTCAGATTGTCTTACTAAGTTGTGAGCTCACCCTTTGTACGTACATTATTTTTAGATGTTGATGCAGGTTACACGGTAGACGATTATATGAATGCTCCGATGTATGGTGGCTTTCCTGCCCTGGACGTACAGGCAGTAGAGGACGAGAATAACGCTTCATGCGAGTGTTCTTTTTGTGTGTATCTTTGATTGACTTCTATTTATTTTCAGTTATTTTCAGTTGGATTAAGTGGATATAAGGATATTATATTTTATGTTTAGAAATTTGGATAATTGATTATGTTATTTAAATTTATCAATAGATACTTAGTTCATTTATTTAAAAACTTCTGTTATATTATTTATATTATGATTGTGGTTATGTGCAATAGTTTGTATGAGTGGATACGGTCTATTTGAGATCCTGGTGTGAACCGTTGGTTCAATGACGGTTCACTCACACCATTCTGGTCGGATCAGAATTGGGGTGTGACAGACCCAAACTTGAAAGATTAGACTGTAGAATGAAAAGGTCGACTCAAACCGCGTGCGGTCGCACGTAGGGTCGATTGGGAATCGACCCTACCAGACCACAGGATTAAACCCTAGCTTTCGAGAAGTCCAGGGAAGCTGCGGTCACACCTAGGGTCGATGGGACATCCGACCCTAGCATCGACCCTATACCCTAGGGTCGCAGAAAACTACTACCCTACCTGCGACCCGTCCTGCGACCCTAGCTTAACAGCAAGCCTAAAATTATCGGAATGAATTCTAATTAAAATCTATCGACTTGTTAGGTTTTCCTATTGATATAAAGGTGATTCTTAGAGCTTGAAAGAGGATTTACACTCAAGCAAAGGTGAAGGAACAAGACCTAAACTAATTGGCTAATAATAAACTGTTTTTATTTATTGAGTCCAATGCCATGACTGATTCTATGCGTGTATGCTTGTAATGTGCATTCAACATGTCATCCAATATTCCTGCTATTAATGTTCATGCATATTTAATTCTATTTATTTATAACATGATGATGATGATGATGTTAGGAATAGGCATGTGAAAGTATGTGTGTGGTTAGTGTGTCTGATGCGAGTGGAGCATCAGGGGGAGGACGTGACATTGTGGTTCAGCCTGGTCACCAGATTCTAACTCTATCTCTACTCAAGTCTTGTCCACTAACATCGTCGTATCGTCATTACCTTAGCAGAACTATTACATCGTAGGGTATCAGGGGAGGTGGTCTCGGACTGTGTAGTCTTCGACTCTGTCGGGGGGCCTTAGCTCTATCTCTATGGACGTATTGAGGGATGCTGGGGTGAGGCCTTGGATACACTGTTTGACATTAGGATTGGTTAGTTGCGAGCTCAGTTTACAAGCCCTCGCCAGCAGGGGCTTACGTGTTGGTGATGCAACCGGTACTGTCATGTCGTTTTCTTGGGGGTATATTGTGTCATGGTGGGTGCATGTAGGACGACAATAAACGTTACCTTTGGACGACTTCACACACTCGTGTATAGAGGTGAGGCGGCCACCGAATCTTTCTATAGCACATTGCAAACTTATATACCAGACCACAGATATGAATTGAATGCATGCATATGTTTGTTGCATTATTTTGTTTACTCACTGAGCCGTGATGTATGCTCACCCTTTTTGAATTCGAATATTTTTAGTTGATGATGTAGGTACCACTGTGGAAGATTATATGAATGCTTCTGTGTATGGGCACGTGGCTGCAATGGAGACTGAAGATATAGTGGAGACGCATGACTCCTCATGCGAGTGCAACTCATGCATTTTCGATTAGATTTTTATTTGAACTATTAAGGAAATGTAATTTGAAATTTTATTTACTTATATCTCGGTTGATACAACATAATTTGATATTTTATTTATGATTATCACAGTTAGATCCTCAGTTCATTTAATATTAAGACTTCCGCTATTGTGTATTTATTCTGATTATGGTTGTTGATGTGTATGGTTTAAATTAAAGGACATAGCCTATTAGAGATCCTGGTTAAACCGTTGGTTTATTAGCGGTTCATCACACCGTTCTGAAAGGTACAGAATTGGGGTGTGACAACTTGGTATCAGAGCTCTCAGGCCCTGTCTTTTAAACCAGAATACTGCGATAAAAGTTGTGAACTGAGATAAGATAAAATTTAAAAGCTGTAATAATAACACATTATAAGCATCTGTGTTGTTTGAGATAAAAAATTGAAAGATAATAATGCATCTATTAAATGAGAAACAAATTTATATACCCTCGAAGGAAAAACAAACGTATATACACAAATCTAAAGCAGAGTACAGTCCACAATCCGGACAGTTACTCTGAACTACAAAAGAAAAATAAAAAAAATACATCAGGAAGCTGGAGGTGATGGGGGAGGCGGTGCCTCGCGGTCTCTGTCATAATCCTCAGCATAAACCCTAGTCAACCAGGCTATCTGAGTCTGGGTCGTCTGAAGAGTAGTTGTGAGATCAGCCACCCACTGATCAGTCACGCGCTGAGCATCTAGAAGCTCTCCCACCCTCAGATCAGACATGCGCTGAGCCTCTCTAATCTCACGCAGTATCCCCATCATGTCATCAGAAGGTGGGTGTGAAGGATCAGCTGCATGTGAAGGACCAGCTCCCGTAGTATGTGTAGGTGATGGAGGAGGTATGGAGTCCACATCCATGTACAAATGATCATCATCCCCAGCATCACCCCCATGAACCCCTGCTCCGGCGGCTGCTACTGCTGCCTCAGCGTCAGCCATCTCCACCCGAGTACGTGGATGCACCAGAGTGTTCCTCTCATCATCGCTAACCTGAGCATCCCGCATGCCCATCTTACAGATGGCCTCCCAATGCAGAGGTGATGAGAAGGATTTCTCCTGAATCCTCTCATCCACCAAATCAACACCCAGGCGGGTAAGCAATGTAGTGATCATGCGTCCATAAGGCAGGTTGCCAACATGACCGGGCAGTATGGCACTGATCATCGTCTGCATAATAATATAAGGGAGGCAGACAGGCTGCCTAGTGCAGATACAGTACATTAAGAACTAGGTCAACTAGGAGATCCTCTCGTAGTGCCCACTCTGAGTTATCAGGTTGTGCTGAATGGTCATACAGTACACCCGAGGCTCTAGACGTAGGTAGACTGCTTTCATCTCCCAACGATCCTCTCTGATAAGCTGACAGTCAATCTCGGCCCTCATCGCCAAGGAAAAGAACTGGGGCTCTCCGGGAGCACAATACACCAAGGGGCCATCGTATGAAATGCCCAAGAGGTCTGCTAGCTGCCGATAGTCAAAGGAAATCTCTACTCCCTTGACGTAGCTCGTGATCCTGAGCTCTCTACCCCTCTCAGTATCATTGTGATCTCCCACCACCTGGAGATTACAATAAAACTATCTCACCAAATCTAGACGGGTACAGGTGTTGTAGGTGATCACAAGAAGCCAGCCCATGTCACCAAAAGCTCTCACTACATCGAACAAGACTAGGCTAGCCAAGTCCACCCGATGACCTCCCTCTACCTTCTTACGAGCGTAGCGGGCATACTGCGCCTCAGCCTCGTTAGAACGGAAACGGACTGGGTCATGAACCCTGGGTACTTTGGTAAACAAAGTACTATCTGTAAAAACAAAGAAAAATAGATATTGGCTTAGTAAAGATGAAAAACCCAAAAATTTCGACAATATAATGACATAAATTGGTCAAAAGCCTCATTTTTCACCCATACACGTGGGCAGGAGGACTTATATAGATTCTAAACGATCCTGTAAGACTCATACAGTTGGAAATTTTATCTAAGAAGATTGAATTTGAAGAAATTTCAAGAAAATAAAAAATCTCTACAAATTAGGGCAAAAAGGAGAAATTTCAAGTTTCTCGATAACCAACCAATGAAACTCAAATATTTTTGAGGGCTTTCGTCCATTGAGTCACCAACAACAAAAGCCCCCAATAAAAATCAAATTTTTACGGTTGGAAAAAGTTTAATTTGAAGAAAACGATATAAACGAGCAAAAACCTAGTTAAGGAACCTTAAGAACATGAAACCGTAGAGAATATACCTGTAGAGAAGGAGTAAACGTCGAAAGGGAAGAAAAAATCACCAACGGGTCGGAGTTGTCAATGTAGCAATTCAGAGGAACGAGCCGAGTCGGAAAGGAGGAGAAAGAATGAGAAATGGATTCAAAAATCGGGATTAAAAACCTGGTTTTCAGTCCTAGGGTCGGATAATTCGACCAAAACATCCGACCTTACCTCCGACCCCCTCATCGACCCTAGCCTCTCGGTGATCTGACAGAGAACTAGGGGTCGAACCTAGGGTCGGACATCCATCGACCCTACCATCAACCCTAGGCTCTCGGTAAGTATCAATGATTCTCAGGGTCGCATACCCTAGGGTCGGACATCTATCGACCCCACCATCGATCCTACGATGGAAAATACAGTATTTTTGATAGAATGATCTGAAAAATTTGAAAATATCATTGACTAGTGGATTTAAATATGAGAATAAAGTATATAATGATTGCCTCACGTATTCTATGATTTTCAGGCATCACCACTACCAGAACAGATAATGGTTGGACGCAGAGTGACCAGACAAAGCCGTAACTCTATTCCACCACCACCACCTGTGGAGGAAGACAGCCATATACATCCTGAAACACAGGAGAATCTGAACACGGCACCATCCGTAGTTAATGGGAAGACAAATCCTACAAATCTGCCAGCTCCACCTACAGACCTGGCTACAGTCGTAATGAATTTGGCACAACAGCTACAGCAAATACAACAGGTACAAGCTACTATGCAAGCTGCCATAGGCATGGCTTTTCCAGCTGCACAGACGACATCGATGCCAGCAGGACAGGCAAGCACAGTACCAGGGGGAAGTAACACAGTACCCCACGCACCTCAGACTCCCATCATGTAGGCTCAAGTATAAAACCCGGAAGTAGCTCCAGGTGGATATCAATACCAACCACCTATGTATAGGGCTTATGTTCCTCATCAACTAGACCACTCCAGACTAGTTGAGCGTTTTCTGAAGATGAAGCCCAAGGAGTATAGTGGTAATACAGCTGATCCGTTGTGGCCAGCACACTGGATCGATGAGATGGAGAGAAATTTCACGATGATGACAGTGAATGAAGAAGAGAGAGTATTGTGTGCAACGTTCATGCTGGAAGGCGATGCACACCCCTGGTGGAAGTCCACACGGATGTATCTGTTGACAAAGCACGCCCAACTGACCTTGGACATATATAAAGAGGCATTCTTTGAGAAGTATTTTCCTAGGAGTTTCAGAGATTCTATGGAGAAAAAGTTCCTGAGTTTATATTAGGGACAGATGACTGTCGATGCATATCAACAGCGTTATGAGGAGCTGTTCTTCTTTGCACCAGTCAGTATGCATGTGGAAGATACAAAGACCCGAAGGTTCGTCATGGGACTTAGGGGAAGCATACGTGAACATGTTCTGGGACTTGAGAAGAAAATATACAATGAAGTTGTACAAATAGCTCGAGTGATAGAGTTGAGCCAGAAAGAGAGCTACTTTGCTCAAAATAGAGGAATCAAAAGGCCAAATGGAAATTCTTACAACGGAGGAAACACCAAAGTATTTAAACCCTTCCGTACTCAAGGCTTCAATGCTGCAGCCAAGACTACTTCAACAGCCCCACCACAACCAAAGCAAAATGGTGAAGGAATAAGATGTTTCAACTGCAATCAAGTAGGGCATGTCTCAAGAGAGTGTACTAAGCCCAGAAAGCAACTACAACAAGGCAGAGTTTACGCTGTTACATCTGAGGATGCTGCCGCATTACCTGATGTGGTCACAGGTATGACCTGAATCTTATCATTTTGTGTTACATTGTGTGAGCATGTAGACTAAATCAAAACAAATCACAGGTATCGTACCTATTAATGGCATTCCCGCTAGAGTACTCTTTGATTCAGGAGCTACTCATTCTTTTATATCTGTGTCATTTGGAAAGAAGCTAAATCTACCCCTTAAATCCTTAGGCTACAAACTGCTTGTATGATTGCCGATGGGATTAGAAGTGGAATTAGAAAATGGTTATGGACCATGTCCAGTTCTTATTGACGAGAAAACTCTAGATGCAACCTTGATTCAACTTGAGATGGCAAACTTTGACGTCATCTTGGGAATGGACTGGTTAGCTCGGCATTCTACAAACCTATTATGTGCCGAAAAGAAGCTAACACTTAAAGACAAGGAAGGAATAGAATTCAGTTTTGCGGGAACCAAACTTCTTCGTAAACGAAAGCTCATACTCTCTGCATTAAAGGCTAGGAAGTGCCTTGAGAAAGGAGCAGTTGGGTATCTAGTATCTGTGGTCGATCTTACCAAGGAAGCACCACGAATGGAGGATATTGATGTCGTGCGTGACTTTCAGATGTATTTCCTGAAGAACTACCAGGACTACCACCCGACCGAGCTACAGAGTTTGTTATAGATCTGATATCTGGAGCCGCACTAGTATCTAAAGCACCTTATCGAATGGCTCCTACTGAACTGAAGGAATTAAAGGTACAATTACAAGAACTACTGGACAAGGGTTACATTCAACCAAGAATATCACCATGGGGAGCGCCAATATTATTCGTAAAGAAGAAGGACGGTAGTGTTCGATTGTGTATAGACTACCGGGAACTGAATAAACTGACAATCAAGAATCGATATCCATTGCCTCGGGTCGATGACTTGTTCGATCAGTTGCAAGGTGCCAAAGTATTCTCCAAAATCAATCTTCGGTCAGGCTACCATCAGTTGAAGATTAAGGACGGTGATATTCCCAAGACAGCATTCAGGACTAGATATGGACATTATGAATTTTTGGGCATGTCTTTTGGATTGACAAACGCACCAGCAACCTTTATGGAACTTATGAATCGGGTATTCCACGATATGTTGGATACGTTGGTTATTGTATTCATCGATGATATATTGGTCTACTCCAAGGACAAAGAAACTCATATTAAGAATCTAAATGCTGCTCTGCAGTGATTACGGAAGGAGAAGCTCTACGCCAAATTTACAAAGTGTGAGTTTTGGCTAAAGGAAGTCGCTTTTCTAGGCCATGTTGTATCCGCTGAAGGAATTAAAGTAGATCCTAGCAAGATCGAAGCTATTGTGAAGTGGAAAGCACCGAAGAGCGTTGCAGAAATTAGAAGATTCTTAGGTCTAGCTGGGTATTATCGACGATTTATGGAAGACTATTCCCGAATTGCCGTACCTCTCACCAGTTTGACTAAGAAGGGCGAAAAGTTTGTTTGGATTGAGAAATGCGAGAAAAGTTTCCAAACATTGAAGGCTAGATTGATATCTGCTCCAATCTTGACCATTTCGATTCCAGGACAGCCATTTATTTTGTACACTGATGCGTCAGGATTGAGATTAGGATGTGTACTTATGCAAGGATAACAAGTAATTGCTTATGCCTCAAGACAATTGAAGACACATGAGAAGAACTATCCCACTCATGATTTGGAATTAGCGGCAGTAGTACATGCTGTCAAGATATGGAGACATTACTTGTACGGAGAGAAATTTCAGATTAAATCAGATCATAAGAGTTTTACTTATCTCTTTAATCAGAAGGAGTTGAATATGAGACAAAGAAGATGGCTGGAACTACTGAAAGACTATGATTGTGATATCCAGTATCATCCGGGAAAAGCTAATGTGGTTGCTGACCCGCTGAGTAGAAAGGCAATGATAAAATCTCAAGGGGAGGTTAGCACAACTGCCGCAATGTGTACCATCGGAAAAGTATTCAATTACGGTAATAAGAAGTTTGTGATAGATGCACTGGGTGAATCAACCAACCAAGGGTTTATCCATCGGTTTTCAAATATGTTCGTCACATTGAAGATTGTACTTGATATACTTAATGAGGTGAAAACAGCTATTAAATCAGACCCTTATCTAAGAACGGTACAAGAAGACATCGTAAAAGGTAGGACTATTCCTGAGTTCACCTTAGATGATGAAAATGTACTGAAGTACAAAGGAAGAATATGTGTACCTGAAACAGAAAGTTTGGACATTAGACACCGACTAATGAAGGAAGCCCATACCAACACCTATTCGATACACCCTGAAAGTACAAAAATGTATCATGACCTAAAGAAATTATATTGGTAGAGAGGAATGAAAGCAGATGTAGCTAAGTTCGTGTCTCAATGCCTAAATTGTCAGAGAGTGAAGGCTGAACAACAAAGACCTGCAGGACTGTTACAGCCGTTACTGGAACCAGCATGGAAATGGGACTGCATCACTATGGACTTCGTCATAGGGATACCATTGACTCCCCGAGTAGTTGACGCAGTTTGGGTGATTGTAGACCGACTAACTAAAATGGCTTGATTTATAGCTATACAACCTCAGTATACACTGGAGAGGTTAGCTAAGTTGTATGTGGATAATATTCTCATATTACACGGTGTACCTGAAAGCATTGTGTCCGACAGAGATCCACGATTTACTTCAAAGTTTTGGAAAGGATTGCAAAAGGCTATGGGTACAACATTGAAGTTCAGTACTGCATTCCATCCTCAGACAGATGGACAATCGGAGCGCACCATTCAGATTCTAGAAGACATGCTCCGAGCCTATGTAATTGATTTTTTAAAGGATCATGGGATAAAAAATTACCACTGATTGAGTTCGCTTATAACAATAGCTATCAGGCTACCATACAGATGTCACCCTATGAAGCATTGTATGGCAGGAAGTGTCGAACTCCTTTGTTTTGGAATGAAGTTAGAGTACATAGTATTTTTGGACCAGAATTTGTTGAAGAGACATGTCGAGTAGTCGACATTATCAAGGAAAGAGTAAGAACGGCTCAGAATCATCAGAAGCAATATGCAGATACTAGACGTCGAGACCTTGAATTTTCCGTAGGTGATAAGGTATTCCTCAAAGTGTCACCTATGCACTGTTTGAAACGGTTCAGACAGAAAGGGAAACTAAGTCCGAGATATGTCGGACCATATGAGATTTTAACTAAACGTGGAAAAGTGGCTTACCAGTTAGCACTACCACCATCTATGTCAAGTGTGCATGATGTATTTCATATCTCCTTATTGAAGAAGTATGTCAGAGATCCAACGCACATTTTGACAGTAGATCTACCTGATTTGACTGATGATTTGACATTTGAAGTAGCACCAACTGAAATTATCAGTCGAAAGGTTCAACGACTACGCAACCGTGACATCTATTATGTTAAGGTCACCTGGAGAAGCAGAGATATAGAAGAAATCACATGGGAAGAAGAGAATGCTATGCGAAAGCAATACCCTCATCTATTCGACTCGAAAGGTATGTACAAATTTCGAGGATGAAGTTTTTATAAGCAGGGGGCAGTTGTAAGACCTGTATCGAACTAACCAGTCTTACCACCTTGTACCAGGTCTACCAATCATGGTTGAGCCAAATGGATCAAGTGCATGAAAGAAATAGCAAGACCATGTATTAAACTGACCCAAAAACAGTAAAATAGGGGGTAGGGTCACATACCCAAACAGGCAGGGTCGAACCCACCTCATTAGGAAGTCAGACCCCTGAATTTTAGACCTAGGGTCGGACAATTTGGACCCTAGGGTCGACGGGATCTCCGACCCCCTCATCGACCCTAGGATCACCAACAAAAACCGTAAATAGGAAACTTTCCAAATTTCAAGGGGATTCTTTCCTAATCTCAATGGGACTTATTTTGGAAGATTTTCCTCTATAAATAGGATGTTCCTAAGCCTCTTTCACTCCTTTTGAAACCCTAATTGAAAGAGAAGAGAAGGAGAAGAGAAGGAAAGTTGGAGAAGAAGACCAAAGAGAAGAAATTCAGAGAAACCTCTGAATCTCAGCAAACCTAAGGTATGGATATGCTTTCCATGAATTGTTTAAGACCTTAGAATAGTTCATGAAGAATGTATGATCTAGGAGAAACGTAAATCATCCATCCATAGGAAGATTTCAATGAAATCCATGGAGGGAATCATGACAAAATAAGGAAGTAACCTGGAGTTTTAAGCCATAGAACAAGCATAAAATGGACTGTGGAAGTAAGCCAAAGGACCCAAACTTGAAATATTAGACTGTAGAATGAAAAGGTCGACTCAAACCATGTGCGGCCGTACGTAGGGTCGATTAGGAATCTACCTTACCAGACAGGTTGACCCCTAGCTTTCGGGAAGTCTAGGGAAGCTGCGGTCGCACCTAGGGTCGGTGGGACATCCGACCCTAGCATCGACCCTATACCCCGGGGTCGTAGAAAACTACTACCCTACCTGCGACCCGTCCTGCGACCCTTGCTTAACAGCAAGCCTAAAATTATCGGAATAAATTCTAAATAAAATTTATCGACTTGTTAGGTTTTCCTATTGATATAAAGGTGATTCTTAGAGCTTGAAAGAGGATTTACACTCAAGCAAAGGTGAGGGAACAAGACCTAAACTAATTGGCTAATAATAAATTATTTTTATTTCTTGAGTCCAATGTCATGACTAATTTCTATGCGTGTATGCTTGTAATGTGCATTCAACATGTCATCCAATATTCCTGCTATTAATGTTCATGCATATTTAATTCTATTTTTTTATAACATGATGATGATGATGATGCTAGGAATAGGCATGTGAAAGTATATGTGTGGTTAGTGTGCTTGATGCGAGTGGAGCATCAGGGGGAGGACATGACATTGTGGTTCAGCCTGGTCACCAGACTCTAGCTCTATCTCTACTCAAGTCTTGTCCATTGACATCGTTGTATCGCCGTTACCTTAGCAGAACTATTACGTCGTAGGGTATCAGGGGAGGTGGTCTCAGACCGTATAGTCTTCGACTCTTCCGGGGGGCCTTAGCTCTATCTCTATGGACGTATTGAGGGATGTTGG
Organism: Protea cynaroides; assembly: GCA_028583415.1. NCBI lineage: Eukaryota > Viridiplantae > Streptophyta > Magnoliopsida > Proteales > Proteaceae > Protea > Protea cynaroides. The sequence continues at coordinate 20,921,336 of CM053270.1, forward strand.
GGTGAGGCCTTGGATACACTATTTGACATTAGGATTGGTTAGTTACGAGCCCAGTTTGCAAGCCCTCGCCAGCAAGGGCTTACATGTTGGTATGATGCAACCAGTACTGCCATGCCGTTTTCATGGGGGTATATTGTGTCATGGTGGATGCATGTGGGATGACAATAAACGTTACCTTTGGGCGGCTTCACACACTCGTGTATAGAGGTGAGGCGGCCACCGAACCTTTCTATAGCACATTGCAAACTACCAGACCACAGATATGAATTGAATGCATGCATATGTTTGTTGCATTGTTTTGTTTACTCACTGAGCCGTGATGTGTGCTCATCCTTTTCGAATTCAAATATTTTTAGTTGATGATTCAGGTACCACTATGGAAGATTATATGAATGCTTCTGTGTACGGGCACGTGGCTGCAATGGAGGCTGAAGATATAGTGGAGACGCATGACTCCTCATGCGAGTGCAACTCATGCGTTTTCGATTAGATTTTTTATTTGAACTATTAAGGAAATGTAATTTGACATTTTATTTACTTATGTCTCGGTTGATACAATATAATTTGACATTTTATTTATGATTATCACAGTTAGATCCTCAGTTCATTTAATATTAAGACTTCCGCTATTGTGTATTTATTTTGATTATGGTTGTGGATGTGTATGGTTTAAATTAAAGGTCACAGCCTATTAGAGATCTTGGTTGAACCGTTGGTTTATTAGCGGTTCATTACACCGTTCTGAAAGGTGTGGAATTGGAGTGTGACAGTTAAAGTGTCTGGATCAAACACCGCCAATACTTTCCCTGATGCCCTACCCATACCAACACGTAAGCCCCTATTGGTGAGGGCTTACAAATTGGGCTGGCAACTAACCAATACTACAGGTTATCCATTGTATCCAAGGCCTCACCCCAGCATCCATCAATACGTCCATAGAGATAGAGCTAAGGCCCCCTGTTAGAATCAAAGACTACACAGTCCGCGACCACCTCCTCTGATGCCCTACGACATAATAGTTCTGCTGAGGTATAGTGGATACGATGATGTTAGTTAATAAGACTTAAGTAGAGATAGAGCTAGAGTCTGGTGACCAGGATGAACGACAATGTCACATCCTCCCCTTGATGCTCCACTAGCATCAAGTACACTAACCACACACACACAATCACATGCCTATTCCTAGCATCATTATCATCATCATATTATAAATAGACACAAATAAATATACATAAGCAACAATAACAGGAATATTAGATGACATGTGAGATGCACATTACAAGCATACAAGCATAGAATTAATCATTGCATTGGACTCAATTAAAGTAAACAGTTTATTATTAGCCATTTAGTTTAGGTTCTGATCTCTCACCTGCTAGAAATGTTCAATCTTCTCTAAGCTTCTTAACTCACTCTTGAACCTCTTGGAAACCTAAGAAATTTGTAAGTTCTAAGTTAGCATTCAAGCTCATCAATTTACAGTAGTCAATGGTCCATACTAGCATCAAACAGACCTTCAGAAGCTGAGTGGTCGTAGGTGTGACTGCACATGTGGCCTCAATTTCTGGAACTACAGGGTGTGGGGTCGATACGTGTGGTCGCATGTCATGCGACCACGCACATGTTACCACACCCTCCCTGAAAACTTTCTGACGACGTGTGGTCAGACATATGTGCCTCGTGTGGTCAATCAAACTGCGACCACACGAGTTTTTGATCGACTTTTACTCTCAGCCATATCCTTTCATAACTTGATTTCATGGCTAACATTATGATCCTTCCTATGATTGTTCTATGTCTTAAAATTCACACTTTTACATAGTCCTTCACCTTAATCCGTTCTTCATGGATATCCTTAGAGTTTTGTTCATGGTCTTAGGATTGAGATCTTACTTTGAATCAATATCTCCTCCATAACCTATTCTAGGCATTCAATTAATGTAGGGAATGATTCCATACCTTAAACTTGCTGGAGAATCAAAGCTTTCTCTGCAATTCCTTCTCCTAGTCTTCCTCTTCAATTCTCCTTCTCTTCCTACTCCTCTCTTTCTCTCTCTTTCAGTTTGAGTTCTAAAAGAGTGAAAGAGACTAAGGGACGTCCTTTATATAGAGAAAAACATCCATATAAAGTCCCACTTTGATTAGGAAAGAACCCCCCTCAGATTAGGAAGGTTTCCTAATTACGGAGTCAGTTATACCATCGTGTGGTCGCACGTGGGGTCACAGAATCCGTTGACCACAAGTTCAAAACTGTGACCATACATCCTAGACTCAAGTGGTCTCAATATTCTGAGGTGTGGTCGACCACACCTGTTTAGGTATGTGACCACAAGTCTCAATTAGATGATTTTTTGTTCTAATTACATACCTAGCCTTATGGTTTCTTCACGCACTTGGTTCGCTTGATACAACCATGATAGGAAGACCTAATACAAGGTGGTAAAACCGAATTAGTAAGTTACATGTCTTACAAATTTACTCCTACTGCCCCATCTACGCAAATGAGGCTGGCCAATTGGATGGTATGACTCCCAAGGGTCAGAATGGAGATAGCCCCCCACATGGAAAACCTGCCTATGTACGATCCCCTTCCTACTTCGATGGACGTGCCCACCCCCAAGGGATTGCCGACCTAGCAGACCAACGATCCATCTGCTGGGAACTCCTCCAACGCCGACCCTTCTGCTGTGGAAAGTTCTCTACCACTTCCCGCCAAGTGAAAAGCTTATTTGATTTTCCTCTTTATTTTTTCTTTTTGTATATGGCCTTGCACGGCCTTTAAATCTTTTTTGTAGAAATGCTCATGCCTTTTGCAGGTATTTTTAATGACATTTTGAGTTAATTTTCATGTTTGTGCTTGATTCTTCTACATATGATTTTCCTTGTTTGATTCTGCCCGTGAGCAAGTTGTGTGAGTGATCATATACATGGCACCCCCGAAGTGTAGTCGGCCTTGTCGGTATGGCTGGCCGAGTGCGCTTGAAGCGAATCATAATATTTTCTAAGCGTCAATGAACTAAGCTTGTTGTAGGGCTTGAGTAGGCCAAATGGAACAACATAGACTGGTTGGAGGTGTCTATGATTTGTTTAAGTCTGCCGGAGAACTTGAATAGGCCGAATGGAATGGTACAGACTATCTAGAAGCGTCTATGAACTATTCAAGTCTTCTAGGGGAATTGAATAGGCCGAATGGTTCAGCATAGACATACTGGAAGCGTCTATGAGCTATTCAAATCTGCTAGGGGACGTGAATAGGCCGAATGGTTTGGCATAGACATACTGTAAGTGTCTATGAACTACTCAAGTCTGCTAGAGGACTTGAGTAGGCCGAATGGAACCTCATAGGTTAGTTAAAAAATGTTAGGATCTATTCACGTCTGTTGGAGGTCTTGAATATGCCGAATGGAGTGACAAAGACGAACTGCTGGTACTTGTTGCTGCATACAGTTATCCTTGGACTCAAGACTTTGGAAATGAAATTATAAATGTGTGGGTGCCCCTAGCGGACCCGGCTTAGATCATATTTGCTACTGCACTCACAATAACCTGTCTACATAATGGGTCCTGAGTCTCCTGACTAAGTGGCCAACTCAACTGAGATGGACAAAATAACAGACTAGACTCTGAAATAAAAACAGCTGACTATAGAACTAAGAATAGAACTGGGAATAGTCTATTGGTAATACAGTAAAGTGCATTTATGGTGAGTTATACATTTGGATTAGGCCACTAAACTTGATAAGTGATCTATCATGGAATTCACAGACCATTTTTCTTCCTCCCCCATCCAAAATTTTCAGTAGGGGTAATCTCGGACGATCTGCATTAGCTACACTGGGTTCAATTTGAGAAAATCTTAATCGAACCTAAATCTGACTCCACCTGGAACATTACCAACCTTATGTGCTATATAGGGTTAAAATATTAACAACTAAGAGATCAGTTTTAGGATAATGAATATATTTGAAAATGCATTGCTCTTACAAAAAACAGTAGATCAGTTGTGGGTTGTCCATTCTGCATTCACAGTTTCAATCCCAATTTTGTCAAAGAGAATCCCACTTGGGAACCTTGCCAAAGGCATAAACCTTTCTTTCTTCTATTTTCATTTATTAAAAGTTTTGATGAATATATATATATATATATAAGAGAGAGAGAGAGAGAGAGAGAGAGAGAGAGAGAGAGAGAGAGAGAGAGAGAGAGAGAGAGAGAGAGGGTTCTCCCTCCGGGAAGCAGGAAACCAAGGGATGAGCCTCGAGTCCAGCTTTTTCCCCAAAAGTCTTAAGGTCTTGTCTGAGTGAAAACCAAACCTCCTCGAGGTTGTAAGATTCTTGACCAGCCATAGACATGGAAACCATGATCTCAGGTCACGGGTGGAAATCCGTTTGTTTAATTATGAAATTGGGTAGGTTGACAATGGCTTACTAACAACCAAATAATAATAATAATAATAATAATAATAATAATAATAATAATAATAATAATGATAATAATGATGATGATTTGTTTATGCTAATCAACATATTAAAATTCTGTGATTTTGTTTTTTAGGTGAAAAATTGTGTGAAATGACTCCGTAAAATTCCTTGGGATTCTTAACAAGAAAGAGTTCCTTGGGATATGAGAATAGTTATTTGTAGTGTGGAACCTAAACAGTCACTCTTGGATTGGAATGTTCCAATGAATAAAAAATATATAAAATTGAAGTGATTCCCAAACAAGGTGGACAAAATGATGAATTCATGCAAAACCCTCATAATAATCAATAATGTCTAGACATTATGAGCATCTTCTTTTGAAAAATATATGAAATGAATATAAATCCAGCGAACCTAATTGGGTTTGGATAAGTTTTTAGGTGTTATAATCATGGTTCAAGGTAAAGATTTGTCGATTCATATTGGTTTCATCTATAATCGATACTAGTTTTTTTACTATTTTTTACTACTTTTTCAAAGGGATCTTCCACGAGCCGTTCAACCATTGATTGGCAGATCGATACATGTTGGTATTTAATTAATTTTGGCATAGACCGATACAAATACTGATACCTTAAACCTTGGTTGCAATCATGCCCTTTTCGAACCCACCAATTCTTATATGAAAGAAATGGAGGCCGGTTTCACAGGATTATCATTGTCTATGGGATATGGAACTCATCTCTAAAGTATGGGATCCACTGAACATAAACAGTGATGAAATCTCATGGAAAATACACATAAACTCAAAAAATGTACTATTATAATCTAGGAGTTTAAGCAATTGAAGCATATATAAGTCATTCCAATTGAAGTAGTTGGTTTTGCCATGTGAACTACTTATTTGGTCCAATTATGATCAGAAGTAAAAGATACGATCTAAAATTATAAGCTGCCCAATATGCACATGAATGATTAATGAATGCAAATTAGGTAAAATGCACATGAATAATTAATGAATTCAAATTAGGAAAAATGCATATGGATAATAAATGAATGTAAGTTAGACTTTCTTTGGTATGTATTATAGAATTAATATTATAGAATTAATTATATAGTGCATTATGACATATGTAGTTGTTTAGTATGATTTAGAGTATTTATTTATATTTAAAATAAACTAATATAATCTAAAATCTACAAATAGACTATAAGGTGTTTTGCGATTATCTATTGTTATTTCTTTATGTCTAGTGGTATTAAATCATTATTATTTATGACTCAAAGTTTTATAAATATTTTATCGTAAATAACTCATAAATATAAATATAAACTATACCAAAAAGAACCTTAGTAAAATGATTGAATTTAAATTCCGTTTATTTATTTCTGTGTCAACAATGGATTACATTTGAAAAATTGAAACAAGGAACAGTGTTTCACAAAAGTTATGATATACGAGTTACTTTCTTGCTCAACTCATTCTGATAAGCATCATAACTGTTTTTTTGGTAGGTGGTAACCGGATTGAATTGATTGAAGTGAATCGATACATCATTATTCTTGTCTCCTAGCCCAGTGGTGGTTGTGAATTAGACATCCTGATGATATTTTACTACCCATAAGCCATAACAAGGTTCAAGGAAACCAGGTGTTGGTCGATGTCAAAATTGATTCATTACCAATATGGATCGATTGTACAATCAATGGATTTCGGACACATGATTGATATTATTTAAACAGTATTTAAAAAAAAAAAAATCAGCAACGATCCATGCCAAAATCAATACGAATCAACCAATACAATCTATCTGATACAGATGATTATTAAAAGTTGACCTATACTGGTTAACAGCATACGGGATTTGACAACAACCTTGTTAATGTAGGCACGTAAATTTTTCCTTACTTTTTGGTACATGGCAAAAGGCCTTTGCTGGAGGTGGCAAAAGCCAAATACAATGAAATTCAACAGTAGCCGATGGGTGAAAAACAGTTCCATAGTTTTAGGACCTGATCTCCTTTCCGTTGATCCAATGGCCAAGAATCACTCAGCGTGCCTATCGAATGTTGATGCAGGCCGAGCAATCCTTGGTAGTTATGGAATTCAAAGGGATCAATAGGAGCTGATACTCTAAATCTTTAATTATAATGAAATATATGATCAACCAACATTTATTGAATTTGAAATTGAATAAGAACTGGTTTGATCCTCTTATTTTTTTTCTATACAAAAGTTCATAAAGAACAACCTTCAAAAAGATCTTGTCACCATCAGCAAATTCCAAATCCTTTCTCCTATTGTGTGCATATAGCTTTTGTGGAGAGGTTCTTTTTCCATAATTTGGACCCTAAGCAGACATAGTCGCCAATGTAGTAACAATTTCCTTCACTTCTATTGGATTATTATTATTTTATAATATATATATATATATATATATATATATATATATATATATATATATATATATATATATATATATATATATATATATATATATAACTTCACTTCTATTGGATAATAGGACTGATCTTTTACCACCACAATCTTAAGGATCAGATTGCTGCGGAAACAGCCCACTTACAGTAAGCCGACTCTCTAAACTAACTGAAATCTAACATTTACAGCCGCATAAACCACAGTAGCTCTGCAAGTTGTCTTTTAATCACAAGTTGTGAGCCTCTCTTCCCCGTGGATGAGAAGACTTTTTGGTCTCCTCCCAAAAGTTTCAATAGCCAAGTAAATCCAAGGAAGAACTATTTCTTTAGTTTCCATCCATCTCAAAAGGAGCTTTTGATATAAAACAGAATTCCAGGTTCTCTTCTTACAATCACCCAAAAGACGGACCACATATGTCACATGTACTAACACTACCCAAAACCCAAAAGAAGGGCAACACGTGATGTCCCAACAAATCTGAAACTTTGGATGCCTCGTATACTCAAAGGGTCCTTCCACTTCTAGTTCAAACTTTTTTAAATTCCCACTTAAAAAGTTCAAACTTTCTATAGGAACATCTAAAAACGAAGAATTGCTTATTTTGCAACTTATTTTCTGCTTAATGCACGGAACTTTGTACTTTTGACATTTTACACTACCATACAGATATATGCTGTCTGTTTTCATGACTACAGCAGGTGATTCCCATGCCTGTAATACCTTAGACGTTCACGGTTGCTTATTTCAGAGGAAAGCCAGAATAAAACATGAATCTCCTACAATGGCTGTGGTCGTGTCTGAACAATAAAAATGTCTTTGCCAACAAGACATCCTTCCACATCCTGAGGAGAGTCAAACTTGCGCTCAAGGAAGAAACCAACAGCACATAGGCGCTGGCCGAGCTGTTGGCGGAAAATTGGGTCAACTGTCAATGGCTTCTTGCTGTAATCTACAGTCAAATGGATTACTTCCCCATCGGCAGGGCCTGCACTTTGAACCAACATCTCCTCACTGAAATTAGCAAATGCTCTTGTGGTGACTTTGCCATCAAACTTCCCACAAGATAAACGCCAAGGCGTACCACGGGTGCCCGATGCCAGAGTTTCACCGAGCCCAGGAGCGATCTCAGCCTCAATCAAACTGCGATCACGGTCTGTCGGGCTAAGGGTGTGAAGCACAAAGGACAAGTCTGGTGACAGCATTTCCTGCACAAGTATAGCCATCGCAGCCTCCTTCTGTGGCACACCCGCAGCTCGACGACTTAGCACTGCTCTCCTAGTGTATAGAGAAGCCCAAACTCTGCCAACAGCACCCACAAAAACCTCAGGATTTGAAGGGCTAACATTTGGAATTGAATCATATAGTCCAGCAGCTGACATCCCCGCCAAGTCCTCAACATTGGCACTTGAGCGAACAATCAAGCAGGCATTGTCAGGGAAAATTTCTGCTATATTCATGATGATATCGTTGGAGGGGCGCTGCACTGAGACAAGTTCTTGTAGTTCAGAGCATACTTTATCGAGTTCACCACCTTCCGTTCTGGCTTTTTCTATCTGTTTTAGAAGGGATTGGAAGGCTTCCATTGATCCACTTTCTTGTAGTGCCAATTCCATTGCCCCAAAGGGAATCACCGTTCCTGCAGGTACTTGGAACGAAGCTGGCACCCCTTGGTCACTGCAAACTGCCAGTGAACAAAATTGGAGATAATATTAGATAACTGGATTACAGACATTGGAATACATGAAATATGATTATTTAATTGTTGCAATAAAACAAAACAGGATTATTTAGTAGTACTGGAGTTATACTATTGGCATAACTGATTCTGTCACAGTGGAACTTAAAGATGACCGTCAAAGGAATTGAGATTTCTTTGGATAATGAGGGGTTTGATGGGAGTGTTGGACAATTCAGGATGGTAATTGGGGGGAGGCAGGATCTTTCTGTTCGTTCTTGGAAATGTGCTCACATGATCAAGAGAATTTATTTAGAGCCCAAGGGAGATTCTCTTTTGTTTGGAGGCTGCAATCAGCCAATGACCTGGGGGACGCTCTGGCCAGGGGTGGGGTGGACAGATAGGGTAACTTGATCTGCCTAATGAATCAGAAGAAGAAGGATCGACTCAAGGTTGCCAATGGGAACAATATTCATGCATAGACTGTGTGGTGAGATATTAGGTCCATCCAAAATGAAGTTTGTTTTCTTCCATTGCAGGATCAATGCTTGATGCATATTAAACACATCGTTCTAAGATAAATGAAGTTTGAAATGTTTCTTGTATTGCATATCAATGTTTAAATCATATTCAATACATTATTCTACCCAAAGATGAAAATTTTCCCCTTTTTTTAAAGACCTGCAAATGACTTCAGCTAACAATGGAAAAGGTAGATCGAAAGGGAATTTCCACATGGTATTTGTAAATTATAGAGAGAAGGAAAAAATAGAGGAGAGAAGGTAGGAGGATATGAGGGAGAAGTTTTTACTTTGGGAGTTGCAACATTGTGTTGAGACTCCCTATTCCATTCAATACATAATAACAACCATAGAAGGGTACAAAGGTAAAATCCAAAAATAATAGAAGAGCAGGAGGGAACTAGTGCTAATCCCGATGGCCCTCCCCTGTCAATGATAACTCATAACAGTACTGAACTCGAACACATCTCTTCCAGAATTCTTCTCTCTAAGCTGCTTTCTTAAAAGAAAAAGAGAAAGCAAAAATGTAACGACAACAGATATTGATCAACGGCAACCTTCCCTCGGTGGAACTAATTCACTGATATAAAAAAAAAAGGGCGTCCCAGTGCACGAAGCTCCCGCTATTGTAGGGTCTGGGGAGGGGTAGAACGTATGCAGCCTTACCCCCACAACATGGAGAGGCTGTTTCAATGTTTCGAACCCGTGACCACCAGGTTGCAATATGACAACCTTCCCTTCACAACAAGGCTTGCCTCTAAAATAGGTGCATGTTTCCCTTTTGATATTTCATCACCAATTGACCATGCAAACCATACAAAGGGTTTCCAAGTAACAAGAAACTTTAAAATTAAGGAATATGATATTTTATTACCACAGAAAATACAATAAAAAAGAAACAAATGCATAGGTAACAAATCAGGAATAGCCCGCTAAATAGCTGAAATGGATGGTTTGGTCATCTGCAATGAAGAATAAAGATGGTAATACCAAAGGGGGTTGAAGGCTCTTCAAAGATAAAAAGAAGGCTGAAGAAGATGTGAACCACGATATTGAAAGGTCTAAACCCAAGCTTCAATAGAAAATATAGCGCAGATGGAATGAATTGGTAGAAGACTATTCATGTTGCTAATTCCCATATAGTTGAGATAAGATAGTGATTATGTCTTTTTTAAGAAGGTGGTGTCGTGTTTTGATATACATTGTCATGGTCCTTAGCAGCTCGAGCTCTTGGGATAAGTAGTTGTAACATGGTATAAAAGCCAAGAGATTAGGTTTTTGATCCCTGGTAAGCGCAGGGGGTTGTGTTATGTGTTGTGCCCATAGTTGTCAAGGCATCGCCTAGGCATCCAGGCGGTTTTTTCAACCCCTAGGCAGTTAGTCACCTTATTGTATCACTCCTTGTATTATTTGTTTTTTATTTTTTTAATTAATACAATTTTTAGCATTTTTATTGGATGTATAAAGTACATCTATACAACATAATGCATGGAATCATGCATATGTATTAAAAACAAGAAAAATTGATACTCTAGCCCCCTCTTTTTGTATAAATCCTCTTGTTAAGATGTACCCTTACAACGCCTTGGGAACGCCTTAAGTACACCTTGGGTACGCCTAGGTTCCCAGGCACCTCTCCAGTGCCTTGGGTCGCTTCGCGCCTTAACTATGGTTGTGCCCTGACACATTGTGTCCCCTTGATATCACATGATGATGCCACCACGTGCATAACCGTGTGTGTGTCTGTGGGCCTTCATGTGTTGGGGGGGTTGTAGACACCAGATTTTGCGACCTAGATTTTGCAACCTTGTTTTGGCCATGGTACCCACAAGGGTGTGTTGTTGTGTGTTGATATACATTATTGTGGCCCTAACTTAACAGATCGCGCTTTTGGGATAATCATTTGTAACATAAGGCAAGGTATGGTTTTGCAGCAATTAGAGTTACCTTTTTCAGAAATTGTTGCCAAAGAAGCTAAGCGACCACAAGCAGCAGCCTTTGCACCAGAAGTGCAAGTATCTGCATCCACAAGTGCAATAACTCCTGCAGTAGAAGTACCCTGGACAAACCTTCTTCTATCAGCACTTTATGATCAGAATCAATATCAGATCAGAATTCAAAAGATGTTATATTAGTTACACAAACTCTTCAGAATCGATATCAAATCAGAAGTCTAAGGAGCATATAAAATAGGCACACTAGTACCTGACTTGAGTGAGGTGCTTTAACTGCAAACCACGAAGACTTGGGTCCTGGGGCTTCCAATGTGGATGGAGTCCCATCACCTGATGTATTTACAGCAAATTCATCTTTGCAATTATTTAACAATGATGTAGATATATCAACGCCTGTGGAAGATGCTTCCAACCTAAGTTCCACCCACATAAATTTCATCAGAATGGCTTGAGATCCACATGTTTAACCATGATATCAAAAGTTGATGTTAAGGTGAGATATGTAAGAAAAAATAACCTCACAGATTTGCCATCAAGCTCTCTTACGCTTGTGATTTTATCATCATCTTCACATGTCACAAATACAACCTTTTCCTGCAATAACCATCAGATAAGATATTTCTTTTCAAATTTAATTTCCACACAAGTACTCTATAATGGTATGTATAGAAGAAGTGCTTACTTGCCGTGCCCTAACACCAAGATGTGACAAGTGAGGCAGCTCCTGTAGAAGCACCACAGCTACTATGTTATTCCCAGCAGCTGTTACCTGCAAAATGCATCAACTACAGTAAGAGTTCTATATATAAGAGTTGTCTGCGACTGAAGGAAAAAAAAGGGCTGGGGGTGGAAAAGCGACATTCAGAACCTCTTCATCTCCATCAGCTTTGTTAACCACAAGAATAACAGGTCCTCTATTGGATGATGGTAATGATCCAGGGACTATTCTCTCAACCTGAATTAACAATAATCCATAATTCTCGTGAATATTGTGATGATGTACACAACAGTGGATTTGTGATGTTGATGGAAGCTGGAAATTACAGAGCTGAAACTAGATTCACATAAAAGCAGAGCCACAGAATCCTATAAGTATAGATTAGTGTTTCTCCTTCTACTCTGCACCTGACAGGCTGTTTTGTGGAGCCCTTGCAAACAACATTTAGTTATTCCAAAAAAAATGTGATTCAAGGTCCACTTGCATAATTCATAATTAATAACTAGATAATCAAGTTAGTACTCCATTATTTTAAAGGAAGAACTTCATTCCAATTTCCAACTAATATGAATCCTAAGAATTCGTCATTTTAACAACATGCTAGGCTGTTCTAACTCCAGAAAAGGGGGGGAAAATTTGTAAATTGTTGTGTGCAAGATACAGTCATACAGACATAGATAGAGGGTAATTGCAAGACATCAGAACATGATAGCAATCCAAAGTAGGGGGAGTTGGATTTCCACAAAATAGAATAAATAGCAGGACTCTTATTAGCTCCATACTTCCAGTAGACACCTGGAGTGTTGAACGGACTGGATAATGACTTGGCTGAGCAAGGGGTTGTTAGAACCAATTTTTTTTAGGACTCCTTAGTGTAAACCTTGCAATCCCTTTTTTTATTAAATAGTTTGGCTTTACTTACCAAAATAAATAAATAAATAACCGCGATACTGTTCTGTAAATACATATTTTGTTGAAGTTAATAACATAATCTTTGAAGGAATATTATTTACAATGACCTCCTAGAACATGGATAAGAGTGCAACTAAGCAGGTGCACTAAGAAAGACTTTCATTCAAGTATTGACAATGACATCATGTTTAAAAACCATTCATACAGCCATTGTTAGGGCTATTGTCAAGCACTTACTCTTTGCAGTGTAACATTACTGACCAATCCATATATTTTAGGGCCCAAGGAATTTTCACTGTAAATCTCATCCAGTTTCATACACTGGAGAACGACTACATGTTGTAATATGCGTGTAAATGGGCATATGGGTATTTTTGTCTTGTACCTATTATTCACTCATTATAAATAAAGTGGGGATGTCAATGTGACAGTCAATCATTCCTCACAGATCAACATGGTAGCAGAGCTGAGATCCTCATTGGGAAATGAACCCTAGCGAGTCTCTCTCTCTCTCTCTCTTTCTCATGCCACAGTTCTCCGGGGTGGTGCCTTAGCCCACCGAGGGTCCTTTCTCTTGCTGGTTTCTCAGGTCTCTATCATGGTTTGATCTGAGAAACCTCTATTTGTAGATTTCTTGTTCTACTTAATGTATGATACAGGGCTTTGTATCCCTGTAATGGTATTTTCAGGTGCTTGCGGTTGTGGTTGTGGCTTGTTCTAGCCTCCCTGTGTGCACCCTTTGGTCATCATGTCCAATCTTACCACCGCATCCTCTAGAATCGATGTGACGGGTCGGGTCACGTCACCCACCATGATTTTCCCTCATTCACAGCACCCACCATGATTTTCCTTCATTCCCCATGAGCTTTGTCAGTCTTGATAGGAGCGATTACTTGTTGTGGTCACAGTCATGTTACCTTTTCATTGATTCCAGCAGTTATGTAGTTTATATTACAAGTGGAATTATGCTAATTCATTGGTGATGTCATTCCTCATCAAATCTATACAACCCCAGATAGCCCAGAGTAATCTTCTCTTGGATACTGGTGCCGAGATCTGGAAAGCTACCAAGGACGCCAATACTGAGGTTGGGAATGATGCACAAGTTCAATGATGCACAAGTCTATGAACTTGTGCAGAAGCTTCACGAGGTCAAGCAGGAGGACCTCATTTGTCCCAGTACTACTATGAGTTGCATAGTTTGTGGCAGGCATTGAACTTCTATGATACCTTTCAAGCGACATGCTTTGTCGATGCAACTAGCTTTCAAAAGCGGGAAGATAAGTTTTGGGTGTATAATTTTTTGGCGCACCTGAACATTGAGTATGATCAGATTCGCGCTCAAGTGCTTAGTCATGATACCTTTCCTACCTTGGAGTAATCCTATTCCTTGATTCAGTTGGAGAACAACTGCCATACTGCCATGTTACTGCCCAATCTGCCACGATCTGGTTTCCAAGACTGTTCGGCCTTTTTTTTCTCAGACTGGTTCTCAGTCTAGAAGTGGTGTCTATGCCCGTTCCAGTGATCGCTCCTTCTCTGATAGAGAGTTTGTCAAGGAAACTTCATGGACGCATCCTGCTACTGCTTCTACCACACACGATCATAGTCGGGGCCCGGGCTTCTTTGCTCACTATACCAAGGCATCTGAATCTGCACCTGCCAATGTTAGTTCTTCATTATCCTAGGATGAACTTGCCATGCTTCGGTGCCTAATGACTTGCTTGGAGCCTTCATCGTCTGCTGGGCCTGTTTCCATCACTACCACCTCCTTAGCTCATTCTGATTCAAACCTTGTTGCCTCAGCTAATACTTCCAACCTTTTCTTCAAGTATTCTCCTTGTTCTGGTAAAGATAAGGTTCATGTCATCAATGGCTCCCTTTCCTCTGTTTCTAGAAAAGGCTAAGTGTTCTCCTATTTTACCATTAGCTTCTATTTTCCATGTTCCCAATTACTACTAACCTCCTTTCCATTACCAGTCTTACCACCAAGGTTTAAAATTTCAGTTTTCGAGGCTGGCTAAAACTGAAATTTTAGTAATTTCGCCGAGTTTTGGATTTTTTCTGTCAGATTTCGAAACTTAGTTTCGGTGGCCAAAATGTTATTTTTTAAGCCCATTTTTTTGAATGAAGCATCTTTAACCTTCTTCACATATCTATTGAATAATTTTTACTAAAAAAAAAAAAAAAAACCTAAATTGATTAACTATGTCTAAACCATAGTATGCTAATGTACACTAAAACCTAGGGATTGTATTCAAAGTTAAATAGACAGTACTTATTTATTTTATTAACTTTTATATTTCATTTACTTAAGATATTATTCATAAATAAGCAAACACCCCTCCCCCCCATTTGAATCCAATAAAAATAGTTTAAAATTCAAATTCCAAAAGGATAAAAAGTCTAACTTTCCAATTTAAGAATAAAAACTAAATTTTCGATCGCGAGGCAATTTTCAATTTTCAAATGCTAGCTTTTTCTAATTTTCATAAATCTTATTAAAATAAAATATCACTAAAAACCAAGAGTCAGACAAAATAATCTTTTGTTTTAATGTCCAAAAAACAAAAAATTATTCCCATCCAGATGACTTTAAATAACATTCGCATATTCCAAACAAGGTTTGACCAGAACGTAAGTCCATCAATATAACTCAGATTTAAGCAATATCAGATTTGTTGGAAAGCTAGCATAATCAACATTGCAACAAATCTGAGATTACTAAATCCGAATTATGTTGAAGAAGTTATGCTCCGGTTAAACTTTTTTCAGATATGCAAATGTTGTTTAAAATCGCCTGATCGGAAAATAATTTTTTGGGCATCAAAACAAAAATTATTTTGGTGGACTATTGGTTTTTAGTGATGTTTATTCTAATAAGATTTATGGAATTTTTAAAATGGAAAAAAAAAATTAGCATTTGAAAGTTGAAAATTGCCCCACGATCGAAAATCCAATTTTTGTTCTTGAACTGGAAAGTTGACTTTTTATCCTTTTGGAAGTTAAATTTTAGACTATTTTTATTGAATTTAAATTGGGGGAGGGGGGGGGGGTGTTTGCTTAGTGTTGTGTGTTGTTATACTGTCCCTCCTGTATATTGTTCTTATCTTGTACTAAATAGGGAGAAAAATGAGAGGTTTTGGAGAAGAGTTTTGACCAAAAGGTCAAACCAAGTTTCGACCAAAACCTGGTCGATTTTGAAACTAGGTTTCGTTTTGATTTTCAAAAAAAAAAAGAAAGAATAAATATTTTCGTTGAAATTTAAAACTATGCTTACTACTGATCTGAATTGAAAGTGACATTTTTTCCTTCTCATTGTTTTTTTCAGGATTTGGTGACAGCGCAAATGATTGGTTGTGGTAGGGTATAGTACATGGAGGTCTCTATTTGCTAGACTATGGGCTTCCCGTTGTCCATTATACTCTTCAGACTGATTCTGCATCGGTTGCTTTATCTGAGTTATTGCTTTGGCAAAGGCGTTTTCGCCATCCTCCTGTTGGCACTTTTATTAAAGTTTTTTTGCATTTATTTCAGCATTGTAATTCTAAGAATTTTTTTGTAAAGCTTGTGCTTTAGCTAAGCAGACTCGTTTTCTTTAATTCAAGTTTGAATAAAAGAAGTTCGTTCCTTTTATGATAATACACTGATGTGTGGGACCCCGCACGATGTACGTGTGTTTCTAGTTATCGGTGGTTTGTTATCTTCAATAATTGTCATACCCGGGTTACTTGGGTATATCTTCTTTATCAGAAAAGTGAGGTTTTCCACTGTTTTCAGTTGTTTCATAGCATGGTTCATACTCAATTCAATGCTACCATTTAGATCCTTCGTAGTAACAATGGTACTGAATACATGAATGGTGCCTTTCAGTCTCATCTTGCCAACCAGGGATTCTCCATCAAACCAATTGTGTAGACGCTTAAGCCCAAAATGGTGTTGTTGAGCACAAAAATTGCCATCTCTTGGAGGTTTCTTGCTCTCTCTCATTCGAGATGCAAGTTCTTCCCCAGTACTGGAGTGAATCCGTTTTGACTGCAACTTATCTAATCAATAGGATGCCGACCCGTGTTCTTGACTTTCGTACTCCTTTTATAGCCCTGAAGGGGTCGTCGGACTTTGAAATTCCTCGCAGGATTTCGGTTGTGTGTGCTTTTCCCAAAACCATCATCCTAGCAAGCTAGATCCCTGTGGGCTCAAGCGAGTTTTTTTGGTTAGCCACTCAGAGTGTCTATATGTGGTACCACCTTCCATCCTGTCGTGTGCTTGTGACTATGGATATGGTGTTCCATGAAATTGCCTTTTAATTTTCGCCGGCCCCTCTTCAAGGAGGGATCCAATTTGGTTGTGCTGCTTGTTTTTCAGTTACCTTCAAGAGTGCCTCCTACGATTGTGCCTCTTATAGCAATCCAGGGGAGAAATAGGATCCCGTGCGAGTTTATGTTCGTTGCAATCGCGAGCAGCAAAAAGATACCAATACTGCCACACCACCTCTATCCAGTCTGTCGCCAACTCCTTATCCAAGTCATCCTTCATTTGGTAATCATGTTCCTGAACTTCCTAGTGATTTTAACCCATCTCTTGACTTATCTATGTCTGAAAGGGGTTGAGAACTTCTACACACCACACTATTTCTCAGGTGGTGTCGTATAACTCTTTATCATCTTCTTATCAGGCTTTCATGTCTTCCTTGTCCTCTGTTTTTCTTCTTCAAAATTGGTACGAGGCTTTTACCGATCACCGGTGCAAGGTAGGCATGGTTGATGAGATGCAAGCTTTGAAGAAAAACGATACTTGAGATTTGGTATCTCTTCTGCAAATGGGTATTTGCTGTGAAGCAGAATATGGATGGTATTATGAATCAGTACAAGTCCAAGACAGTTGCTAGAGGCTTTACTCAGACCTATGGTTTAAACTATCAAGAAACATTTGCCCCTATTGCAAAGTTGAATATTGTTTGAATGATTTTTCTTGTGTTTTAGTCTGGGTTGGGACTTGCAACAACTTGATGTCAAGAATGCATTTCTTGACGGCAAAACTTGAAGAAGAAGTGTAGATGGACGTTCCAACTAGGTTCTCTAGTCCGACAACACAAGGGAAGGTGTACAAAGTTAAGCGGGTACTCCAAGGATTAAAGCAGTCTCCCCATGCTTGGTTTGGCTGATTTCATAGAGCCATGGTGTTTGGTGGCTATATTTAAAGTCATGCCGAACACACTCTTTTATGAAGCGATCTGGTGACAAAATTTCTCTTCTCATTGTTTACATTGATGGCATTGTGGTTACTGATAGTGATACAGAGGAGATTGGGAGTTTAAAGATTTACTTGTGTCAAGAATTTGAGATCAAGGACCTTGGGAAGTTGCGCTACTTTCTCGGCATCAAGGTTGCTCGCTCTACAAAAAGGTCTCTTTGTATCTCAATGGAAATACACAATAAATCTTCTCTCAGAGAGATGGATGCTCAGTTGTAAGCCCTTGGACATTCCACTTGAACCTAATCTTCATCTTTCCTGTAAGAATGGGGATCTTGTGAATAAGGGCTAGTATCAGTGGTTAGATGGAGAGGGCGAGCCTTGGTGTGATGGTAAGGTGGTAAGGTTGTCATATTGCGATTTGATGGTCACGAGTTCGAAACACAGAAACAGCCTTTCCACACTGCGGGGTAAGGCTGCGTATATTCTACTCCTCCCCAAATCTTGCAGTAACAGGAGCCTCGTGCACTGAGACGCCCTTTTTATCAATGGTTAGTTGGAAAATTGATCTACTTATCCTACACTCGTCCTAACATTGCCTTTGTTATCATCCTGGTGCGTCAGTATATACATAATCCCTATTCCACACATTGGGAAGTTATGCTTTGCATCTTGCGCTACTTGAAGTATGTGCTAGGTAAAGGGGTTTTCCTCTCTTCTCATGGTCACCTGCGGGTTGAGGCCTTTACTAACGCTGATACGGACAGCTCTTTTGATCATCGTTGATCGACTATAGGGTATGACCAAGGAATTAAGTATCGTATATCGGTATCGTATCGATCAGCTGAAATTAAGAGACGTATCGTATAGTATCGTGGATACGGTGGATACGCATAGATACGGGGCAATATATGCTTAAGAATGATTAGGAAATATATAAAATACAATTTTAAAGCATAAAAATACTTTAAATAAGCGATATTAAAAAGAAAAATGTTTTTTTTTTACATTAAGTTTAGTGCAAGCCCGAGTTCAAAGTTATGTTTTGAGTCTTTAGTGCTTATTAGGATGGTGTTTCAACCTTGGATGAGTGTGTTTGCACGTCTAATTTTTCTTTATATAATTTATATATTTTTTTTCATTGGGTGGTGTAGATTTTTTCAATACACTGTCAAGTATGATAGTATATATATATAATGATTTTTTCATAATTTTTATTGATTTTATACACTATTATGTTATATGAGGATACACCATATCATTATATGTTATGATTTTTTATAATTTTTATTGAATTGTATACCTTCTTATATTACATGAGATACACCATATCACTCTAGATATATAAATATCAGCATCAAGAGAGAAATTCATCTGAAATCCATTTGTTTCTCTCTCAAAGGCTCTTCTTTTGCCGGACTCAACGAGGAGGAAACTCGACCCATAAAAAAAGAAAAGAAAAGAGGAGGAAGCAAGGTTAGTGCTTCGGTGGAGCCGATGGTTGAGGACAAAGATCGTGCGGCACAGGTTAGTACTTTTTTTTTTCCTTCCTCTTCTTCTTCTTCCTCTCTTCTGGCGGCGGTGGCCACTGCTGCTGTCGGCTGCTTCTTCTTCCCTCTTCTGGCGGCGGCAGCGGCAATGGCCACTGCTGCTGTCTGCTGGTTCTTCTTCCCCTCTTCTGGAGGTGGCAGCGGTGGTCGCCACTGCTGCTGTCTGCTTCTTCTTCTTCCCCTCTTCTGGCGGCAGCAGCGACAGTGGCCACTGCTGCTTCTGCTTCTCTTTGTCTTTCTTCTTCTCCCTCTTTCTTCTTCCTCTTCTTCTTCCTTCTTGGCCTACTGTTTTTGCAAGTTTTTTTTTTTTCATTTTTTTAAATCCTAAATAAAAATGTAACGATACAGACTGTAGTGTATCGAGCGTATCGAGCCGTATCGAACCGATACGGCTCGATATGCTCGATACACTACGATACTATATTTTTTTTTAAAACTAAGATACGAATCGGCTTGTATCGTATCGACTATTGTCGATACCGATATGTATCGGCCAATACGGTGCGTATCGTGTCGATACTTGATTCCTTGGGTATGACACCTTTGAAGAATATGGTCACTTGGCGATGTAAGAAACAAGCTGTTGTTGCCCGGTCTAGTACTGAAGCTGAGTTCCGAGCTATGTGACATGGTATTTGCGAGTTAATGTGGCTTTAAAGTCTTTTGAAAGATCTAGCTCTTCTTGTTCCGTTACCAATGATGTTATACTGTGACAGTAAGTCGGCCATCAACATTGCGCACAATTTTGTCCGACATGATCGTACCAAGCATGTGGAAATCTATCATCATTTGGAGCAAGGGCTGATTTGTATCCCTTTTGTAAAGTTTGGGGATCAATTAGCTGATGTTTTTACAAAAGGGTTAAGTAATAAGTTGTCTCGATAAAGTGGGGTTGTCAATGTGACTGTCAATCATTCCTCACAAATCAACACTACATGACTCTGAATTCAGCTTATATATAAGATCCTTACAATAAAACTTATAATTCAAAACATTTGGAGAAATTTTTCCCCACAGGTAACAAACCTTAATGCTTCTTACAATGCACAATGGAAAATACCTGTACAATAGTACCAACAGCAGCTCCTGGCACAAGAACATCCCAACCTTGAGATCCCAGTGTACTTCGTACAGCTTTTAAAAGCAGGGTACAAAATTTTGAGACCTGAAAAATAACACTATGGGTGACAATTCAAAGTAAACTAGTTAGAACAGGAACACTGCGTACAATCATTGATGTATATAAGAAAACAAGACTGATCAACTACAGTGAGTCATAATAGGTTGAAGAATGCGCCAAGTTGAACAAAAGCATTCCATACCCTGAACGAATTTCAGCTTCAGTATATGTCCTTACAGTGTTCTCTGGAATTCCAAGACCATTACCTAGTACCTGCAAGGCCCAGGAAATTCTCTATCAGAACCATCATTTCTTGTTCCAGGATTCAGCCTGGCTAGTTATGTCTAGAGTAAATGTTCTACAACCAAAACCAGGACTCAGAGACTCATTTAAGTACATAAAGATTCTATGATTAGGGCCATATCCTGGATTCTAGCACAGGGGTCACAAAAAATTTATTTGGATCAGAATCTCTTGCGAGGAGAACAATTCAATACCAGAAAACTTGGCACATTAAAATAAATCAATGCTCAGAAATTTTTCATATTGAATACTGAAGCTACCATATTTATTTTTTATTTACTGTTTTTTTGAAACTGAAGTCTAACATATCTTACATGAACAAAACATCTCATGCAAGGGATAGCATATATAGGCACTACAGTTTGGACTACTCAAACTCCAATAAGAGAGGAGCAGCTGGAAACCTGCACTTTCGGAGGGAAAATCTGAAGAAGTTCTTCAGAATATTCTTCTGTTAACCTCCGTGCTCTATCAAGAGTAGCTTTGAGCCTCAACGCCCAAATGATTTTGCCATCCTCACCGCCTGGCCAGTGATAAATAGACCAGAAAAGAAGGAAAACATGCTTAGAAATCAGAAGTCATCGTGGAAACAAACAAGATACTCAAAAACTACTTATAACACTCAATAAGAAGCTAAGGTACCTTCTCTTTCAGATAGACCTTTCTGTTGCCATGCAAGGAGCTCACTTTCAATAGCATTACATTCCTTTGGCTTACAACCTGAGAGTCCCAGCTGGCGAATTCCAACTATGAAGGCATGGAGTGGATCACCCCAAGAGCTAACATTCTTTGACTCTGCCCTCTGGGCAAGCCAAGATGATCCTCCCATAGCTTCAAGTGCATTGAGGAACCTATCAAAAACAAACACCATCCAAAATGCTTTAGTCCCAATATGTCTGCACCGATGATCCAGCTAAACAGACATTTATCATGGTAAAAAAATTTAATGTAGGCAACAGAAAATAACAAAATAAAATAATTGAAAAAAGAGAAGCTATATGATCGACTACAATTTAGTGTGCGTCTTCTCTATGCAGCCCCAAATATTTTTGCTAAGATATTCCCAAATATAGGTAGAATGATTATTAGTACCACTCTACTTGTTTCATGTAGTGGAAGTCTTTTCTCCCTTTTTAAGGGCTAGCATTTGTGCTGTTAAACGGATTGGATTCAAGTCGGATTAGGGGTGATGGGATCCATATCCTCTTAGAATTCTAGTGATCCAATCCAATCTGATAACCCAATGGATCATTGAACATATGATCTGAATTATGGCAAATTTTGGAGCACCATCTAAGGAAGATACAACCCCTGCATACAAATCTGTTTTGGATCATGAATGCGACGAGGGGACAAAGACTGTAGAAGAATCCTTTGCAACGTGGAAGCTGTTTCTTCTTTTGAGCCTACAGTTGAAGACAACATTAAAGAAGACAACATCCATAGTGATGACAGAGAAGAGACAACTAAGATAGACTGTGGACCACCAAGAAGAACCCAAAGAGCTCGATATCGCCATGGAGTTTGAAAAGGTGGAGATCAACAACACAATAAAAAAAAATAATCCTTCATGGCTGACTTGTTTCATAAAGTCTAATACATCGACTTCGTGATTCCTCTACAGTATTTTGAAGAGAGTGGACCCAAGGTGGCAGACTTTCTTCCACATTTTCAAGCACAACCAGATTTTCGATATCAAAGAAAGATGCATGCCGACTCTACTGAGTTGATTCGTCACCATTACAAAACTGGTGGAGTTTACTTTAAGTGGGGGCAAGTTAATACTGTATTAGCCCAGCCGACAATAAGCCAGTGCGGTTGGGCCAGCAAGTTGCAGCCCAACCAAACCAGCACAACAGTACTCGTGGACCCCATAGGGACCTCTCATATTAGCTGCCACAAGCTGTCTTTCCCTCCAAGAAGCTTCTAATTGATTGAGTGTCACAAGCAAACGTAGCATATTTAGTTTCTATTTTCAGCTTGTCTTGTGTCACAATTTTATTAGTTTCTATTTCTTAGAATAGTAAGTCTCTTTTAGTTAATAGCTATGGGAATATTAGATAGTTTTTATTTTCAGTTTATAGCTATTAGGAAGTTTCTATTTTTTAGTTTTAGCCATTAGGAGTTTCTATTTCTTTGTTGCTACTTATTTCAGTTTCTATATTGTATTGCAGCCCAAAGATTTGGTACTCTTCACGAGTACTGTTCACATGAACAGTATCCTTGTCTTTTGGTTGCCTTGTTTTAGAGGTCTATAAAGTATTTTGCAATGGAGCTTTGCTCCTCAGATTTGTATTAATGAAAAGTTCTTCGTTATACCTTGTGCTTTGAGAAACAGTTGGAGTGAGAGACTGTTAAGGTGAGATGCCTTAAGTCATATCCCCTACCCTTCTTCCACCTTCTTCCCTTCCATCGATCTCTTTTCTTTTATTTTATTTTCTGTTATAGTTCATATTTGTGAGACTATCATAGTTGTCAAGGCACCAAGGTGAACCAAAGCGTTGGAGGCCTGACGAGGCACTTAGGGACCAAGGCATCCGATTTTCCAAGGCGTCATAAGGGTGACTGGGCACCTAGGCAGTACCTAGGCGACACCTTGACAACTATGGAGACTATTCACTATTATCAAGAGGTTCAAATTCCATAGAAGGAGATACATGACTGATATTGTTTGTGCTTTTTATGTTGTCCAAGAAGCGATCCGACTGTGGAGCTAGTTCCTAATTTGTTGAGTGAGGGATTGGTCCTGCATTAAAACTTTAAAGGTTTGTGTTTTCTCATAATCTTAGTAGACAAGATCTACCCCTGATCCTTAGTTTAATGTATTCTAATAATGAGGCATAAATATGTAATTTGATTCATTCCCCCTCCTCCAACCCCGAGTCAAGCTCCTCTTCTTTGATCTCTCTCTCTCTCTCTCTCTCTCCCCCTCCCCCTTCTACTTGCATTTTCACCAAAAACCTACCAACGGCGGCAACTGCCAATGGTACCAGAGAAATCCAATGACTGTGGGTGCATCAGGAACGGTGATGGATCCCCCTCAAACTATTTCAAGAGGTACTCAAAACTCCAAAAAGGGCGTCCCAGTGCACGAGGCTCCCTCTACTGTAGGGTCTAGGGAGGTACTCACAACTCCAGTCATCTTTAAATTGTGGGAATCACAATTTACAACGGCAATTCAGGTAAGTTCATTCACCTCAAATTTCAGGTTTACGTTGAATAGTTTAATAGCATTTCATAGTTAAAGGTTTCAGTTTCATGGTTAAAGGTTTATAAGTTAAGGTTTCAAGGTCTTAGGATTAGCATGTGAAGGTTCCATGTTTATTCCTAGTAAAGCTCTAGCAAAATTGTTAAACAATAAGGAGATTGTTCATATACACTGTTTTGTGTTTTTCCTAACAGCTCGAACTATTGGAATAAGCGGTTGTAACACAGTATTAGATCCAAGAGGTTTGGTGTTTGATCTCTAGTAGGTGCGGGGGAGTGCATTATTGTGTCTCTGCACCCTATACCTTCAATGCCACGTGTTAGACTCATGTGCAGAGCCATGTGTGTGTGGACCTATACATGCAGGGGGTGTTAAAAACATTGTTTCATGCTCTTCCTAATAACTTGAACTTCTAGGATAAGTGGTTGTAACAGAGATGAGGTTTAATGGTTTAAGAATTTACAGTTTGTAGTAATTGTAAGTTTATGTCTAGGTTTACTATATCTTGATAGGAGTGGTGGAAGTCTTTGGTAGGTATGGTATAAGTCAATCTTGGTAGGCCATATGTCACCATAGTCATCATACCTTATTTATGATGAGTGGTAAGTCATCATACCTATTTATGATGAGTAGTTGTGGTAGGTATCCCAATATTTATGTAAATATAAATCTCTTTTCCTATAAATAGAGTAGACCTTCGTCATATTCGACAAGCCAAGTATTCCCTCATTATTATTTCCATATGATATCAGAGCTAGGATCAGTATTGGGATCCTAACCCTAATGCTATAAACCACGAAATCATAAGCACTACCCACCACCACCGTCGCTCTCATCTCTTTCTTACTCTCGGTTTAGCGCCGCCTCCCACCACCGCAAGCAACCACTGCTTTGGTCTCTTTTCCTCTTTACTCTTGGTGGCAAGTTTTTTTTTTTTTTTTTTTTTTTTTTCGCCTCCCAGCAAGGGCCTCTTACACCATGCAGATCTAGATCACGAACTGAATCATGATTTATTAATGCTTTCTCTAAAAGTTGATATGCCGAGTTAAAACTTCCGGATATCATCCTAAATGTTGTGCCTTTTTTGTGACTAACGTTGACCAAATCTAAGATTTCATCAGCCTCAACTGGACAGGAAGAAGTCTCTTCTCATGACTTTCCTTCGTTCCCTACTTGCTCCATCAAGTTCAATGGGAGCAATTATCTGATGTGGTCTCATTCGTGTTATCTTACTATTGGTTCTCATGGTCTTTCTGGCTACATTACAGGGGACACTATTAACCCTACCGATGTTGACCCTTCTCATGATAAATGGGTTGCCTCCAACTATCTAGTCATGTCATATCTTATCAACTCTATGGATCAACCTATTTCCAGAGGTTTTCTTCTCGACACCACTGCTCAGATCTAGAAGACTGCCACAGACACCTACTCTTTAGGTTGGCAATGCTGCCTAGTGCTATGAACTACGCAAGAAGATTCACAAGACCAAACAAAAGGAGTTATCTATTTCCTAGTATTATTCCACTTTGCGAGGTATGCGTCAAGAGTTGAATTTTTTATGGTTCTTTTACCACTACCAGTGATACAAATGTCACTGCCTTTAAACAACGGGAGGATAATCTCCAAATATTTGATTTTCTTGCTGGTCTCAATATCGAGTTTGATCAGATTCCGGCTCACATCCTTAATCGTGATCCGTTATCTTCCCTCGAGCAAGCCTATGCTATGGTGCCTTCTGAGGATAGTCGCCGCATTGCGATGGTCCTCCCTGTGACATAAGAATGTTCGGCTCTCTATTCTGTCGGGGGTTCCTCATCTCGTGGAGGTCTGACTTGTAAGTGATTATACCGCCAGCATATTACTACTGGCGGTAGTAGGTGGGGTAAGCGAAGGGGGAACTGTCTAAGATAGTGGCCATCAAAACCACTAGCTGTACTATCATTGGCGGTAGTTGGTAGCGGTAGTAGGTGAACTTTATCAGGATGTTTTGGATTTTATCTTATTGTATTTTCCTTTTATATTTGTTGAATAGAATAGAATGAGAGAGTTAGGTATCTCTCTTCTCAACTCTTATTTATAATAAAAGATAGAATGAAATTACAACCTTACCCTCATAGAAATAAGGGAATAAAGACTTAACAAAAAAATAGAAACTAAACTAAAAACTTAACCAAATTATTACTATGCCAATTACACATGGGCGGTGACTACTACAGATCACAACACTCCCCCTCAAGTTGATGTATATGAATCATGCATACCCAACTTGAATAATATAGTGTGAAACGGTTTCCCAGGTAACCCTTTTGTGAAAATGTCTGCTAGTTGATCCTCTGATCTGATAAATGAAATCTGAATCTAACCACTTTCAAGTTTCTCTTTAATGAAGTGACGGTCAATCTCAACATGCTTGGTCCTATCATACTGAACTGGATCATGAGCTATACTGATGGTAGCCTTCTTGTCACAAAATAAAGTCATGGTTGAAGGACTTTTGACTCTCAAGTCCTCAAGTAAACCCTTCAACCATAAGAGTTCACACATTCCTTGAGCCATTGCTAGGAATTATGCTTCTGCACTGGAATGGGCTACTACATGTTGTTTCTTGTTGCGCCACGTGACCAGATTTCCACCTATAAATGTGCAATATCCTGAGATTGATTTTCGATCTAGACTACCAGCCCAATCAGCATCAGTATACGCCTCCACCCTGAGATGATCATGTGGTGAGAGAATAATCCCTTTTCCCGAAGCAGACTTTAGGTAATGAAGAATCCTATATACTACCTCCAAATGAGTAGAATAGGGATCATGCATAAATTGGCTCACCAAACTTACTACAACTGCTATCAGGTCTGGTATGTGACAGCTATATCAACCTGCCAACTAATCTCTGGTACCTTCCTTTATCTGTCGGAGTTCCCTCTTTTTCCCTGAGATTTACATTGGAGTCCAAAAGAGTATCACATGGGCGGCACCCTAACAATCCTGTCTCTGAAAGAAGATCAAGGACATACTTTCTTTGAAAGAGAAAAATGCCCTTGGTAGAGCGAGCAACCTCAATCCCAAGATCCTTGATTTCAAATTCTTTTTCTAAAAACAGCTTCAATTTTCTTATTTCATCATCATTGTTACCCGTAACAACAATATCATCTACATATACAAGGAGTGCCGTAAAGCTTCCTGAAGCATGTTTGATGAACAAAGTATGATCAGCATTACTCTGAACATATCCAAATGTTATCATAGCTTTGTGAAACCGTCCAAACCATGCACTAGGAGATTGCTTAAGACCATACAGGGAACGTTTCAACTTGCATACCTTCCCTTCAGTGCTTGCATCTGTAAAACCAGGTGGACAATCCATATAGACTTCCTTTTTGAACTCCCCGTGAAGAAAGACAATCCTCACATCGAGCTATTGTAGATCCCAATTGTGATGTACAGCACATGCCAAAAGAATCCTGACAGTAGTCATCTTGGTTACTGGCGCAAATGTTTCTTGATAATCAATCCCATATGTCTGGGTAAATCCACGGGTAACCAACCTTGTTTTATATCGATCAACTGTGCCATCACTGTTCTGCTTAACCATGTAGACCCACTTGCACCCTACTGGTCTCTTACCTGGTGGAATAGCGACAAGATCCCAAGTATCATTCTTCTTTAATGCTCTCATTTTCTCCATCATTATAGCTTTCCATCATTCATCTGTGCATCTTGCCATTTCTGTGGAATAGAAACAGAGGAAAGCGAAGACACAAATGCATGGAAGGTAGAAGATAAAGAAGTATATGACACAAAGTTAGAAATTATCTGTATCTGTTCCCACTGTCTTTTGGGGTGAGGCTGTTCTAACTGCTGTCTTTCTTATTAATCGTATGCCTACACCTGTCTTGTCTGGTATTTCTCCTCATAAAAAGTTATTTGGCCATGTACCTAATTACTCATTGCTTCATGTGTTTGGTTCCACTTGCTTTGTTGTATTGCCAAAGCGAGATCGTAGTAAACTGACTGCTCGTTCCACCTTGTATGTGTTCTTGGGATATGGGATTCATCAAAAGGGTTACAGATGTTATGATCCTATGTCTAATAAATTGTATGTTCTCGTCATGTGGTTTTTCCTAAGCGTATTCCATATTACACTATTCCTGCAAATGTAGCTCCTATCTCTAAGGAGGATCTAGTTTTACTTGACCCCTTCCTAGAAACTGTTTCCTGAAGAATTCTCCTTCATCTTTGAATCTCTTCTACTCTCTGATACCGACTCTGCTTCCCCTCCCCTTATGGCTCCTTTTCTTAATATTTATTCTCGCAGGTTGAATGTGCCCTCTAGCTCTAATGTCCCTATACCCGATCCACCTCCTGTGCCAACTGACACTGCATCACCTGAATGACGATATCCCTCTCGCACTCGTGTCCCTCCTAATCGTTTTAGTTTATCTACAATCTGTTTTTCTTCCTCTTATCAATCATTTCTTACTTTTATTCACTCCTGTTATAGTCGAGAATCTATTTCGTTAGGGGTATTTTAGGTTTTTTGGCATGTTATGTTTATTTCCTAGTTTATGTTATGTGTTAGTTTCTATTTTATCTTCTTAGATTGAAGGTTATTTTTGTAATCTCTCATATAGTTGCTTCATTATAAATAAAGGTAGGAGGAGAGGATCAATTAACCTCTTCTATTCTTCTCATTCTTTTATCAACATGGTCTTAGAGCCATATTAGGGCTGCCGCCATTCTTCTTCCTCCTCTCTATTCTTTTTCTTTTTTCTTTTTCCCAACACCTTGCCGCAAGCCTCTGTCCACCATAAAACCCTACCACAATCCCTCTAAATCCCAGCCATAAGCTTCAGTCCAAGCTTTTGTCCATTAAAAACCTGCAACTCCATTACCGCAATTAGAGGGGAAAAAAAAGAAAAAGAAAAAAGAACCCTGCAACCTAGAATTACCAAACCTGCAACTCCATTCTTTTCCAAACCTAACCTGTCGTAATCACTTCCTAACCTGCCGTAATCACTTCCCAAGCCTATCCCAGCCTGCCGTAACCTAGAATTACCACCCAGAATTTTAGCCTTCATCTGGTCCCTCTTTATATCCTATTGTCCTGACTTCACAGCCCTCTCAAACCCTATTTCATACTTTACCGCCAGTCCTCTCACACCCTATTCATAAATAGAATCATCTCTTGTTCTGTTTTGATCATAAGTTTTTTTTACTTCTAGAATTTTTTTCTTCTAGTGAAGGATGAACTAAACTAGTTTGAACAATTTTTTATGCATGTCGTGTATCCATTATTGAAGGGGTATACTTTGCAGAGATCAACCTAATAGCCAACCTCGATTCTTCCATGCTAGTTTGAAGGTCGAAAATTGCTTCCTCTGTTTCTCTTGTTCCCATAAGAGTGATACACGACTTCTCTATCAAGGTATTTTACATTGTTCTACCTCAGTATATTTGTCAGATTGTTCTTGAGTTGTTATTCTTCCCATGGCTGAATTTTCCAAAGTGGTATCTCTTAAGGTGGAGTCCCAAAAAATTGAATTCTCCTCTATTCCCCTTAATCCTGTTAAGTTGGATGGAACCAACTATTTGAAGTGGTCAAAAACAGCATAGATGGCCATCTCTACAAGAGGACTTTTAGGTTACATTAATGATAAAAAGAAGGCACCTGAACCTACTGATAATTTTTATGACCAATGGGCCTCTGAGAATTCTATTGTAATGGCATATTTGATTGGATCTATGGAACCCAAGATTGGGCGAGGGTATGTTTTGCTACCTGATGCTACTGAAATTTGGAAGGCTGCCAAGGAGACTTACTCCCAAGTTGGAAATTACTCCTTGATTTATGACCTCCATGTGAAGATTGGTTCTACTAAGCAACGGGATATCACTGTTTCTTAATATTACTCTGAGCTCTGCAGTTTGTGGCAGGAATTAGACTATTATGATACATTTACAGCTGCAGCAATGAAAAGTGCCAAACACAAACTCCGTGTGTATAATTTTCTAGCCAGACTTAATATTAAATTTGATCAGATTCGTACTCAGATCCTCAATAGAGAGCCATTACCATCACTTGAGCAATCCTATGCCTTAGTCCAGTCCGAGGATATGCGCCGTACACATGGTTCTAAAACTCGACCGAGATGGGTCGAGATCTCGACCTTCTCGGCAATCTCGACTGAGTCGAGACGAGGAGGAGGTTCGAAACTGGGTCTCGACCAGTCTCGACAAATTCTCGACTGAATCTCGACCAGTTTCGAACTGGTCCCGAAAATCTCGACCCATCTTGAACCAACTCGATCCTGTTTCGACCAGTTTCGAACTGGTTCAGAATAAAAAGGTCATTCTCGGTTGAGATTTCAACTGAGAGCCTTGTTTTCGACTTCAACTCTCTTTGTAACCCTCATTTCTCCACTCCTTCTTCTCCAACCTTGCATCTAAGGTTCGAAAACCTCTGTTCTTTGCAAATCTCTCCATCAAAGTGTTGTTGGAGCCTCATTTTGACCTGTTCTTGGCAAATCAAAGGTTTGAGGTATGGTTTT
This sequence comes from Protea cynaroides, assembly GCA_028583415.1. Classification (NCBI taxonomy): domain Eukaryota; kingdom Viridiplantae; phylum Streptophyta; class Magnoliopsida; order Proteales; family Proteaceae; genus Protea; species Protea cynaroides. The sequence goes on from CM053270.1 coordinate 20,951,903, forward strand.
TCCCTACAACTTATTTTTTTACATGAATATGTTCAATACATATTGGTTCATCAGGAAATTTATATATGTGAGAGTCATTAGGTCGATCTACAACCTCATCTTTTCGAAATTATTTTCTTGCATTTATATTTTTTATTTTGATTCTGTTAAAAAAAAGGTATTTTCGAGCAATTAAAAATTTAAAAAAAATATGATAAATATTAATTAGATGGTGTTGAAAATATTATATGATGAACACCGTTGGCCGATCTACGTGGCCATGGTTTAATTTTTTTTTTTGTATATATATATATATATATATATTATTTTTTGTTTAAAAAATAAAAAATACATTTCTTAAATATTAATCGGTTTACTTTCAAAATAATATATGTTGAACACCATTGGCCGATCTACGCGGTCACGGCTTCAATTTTTTTTTTCTGTACATATTTTTTATTTTTATGAATTTTTTATTAATAAATCCTATTTTTCAGCAATAAAAAATTAATAAAAAAAATATTAATACTTATCTGTTGGTGTTCAAAATAATATAAGTTGAACACCGTTGGCCGATCTACGCAGTCACAGTTTCAATTTTTTTTTTTTGTACATATTTTTATTTTTATAAATTTTTTATTAATAAATCCTATTTTCCAACAATAAAAATATTAATATTTATCTGTTGGGGTTCAAAATAATATATATTGAACACCATTGGCCAATCTATGGTTCCATGTTGTCGGATTATATTTTTGAAAAAATAAATTATTTTATTTAATATCCAAAATTATTAACAATATCTAGATAATTATTAAAAATTAGGAAAAATTAGCAAAAATATTCTGTTTTCTTATAACATAATTTTAAAATTTTGAAAAATAATTTCAATGTGTTTTGAGTTGTATTCGCATATTTGATGCTTTTATGTTCTTTAATTTTAAGTTTTATTATTGTAAATCTATTAATTTAAATTTTTCTATTTATCATCTTATGTAACAGTGTCTCGTTCTAAATATTATGGCTGCTCCGGGTTCTCGTGAGGGAGGTGGTGATACTGGTCGTACTGACATGGCTTGGCAGTATTGTACGTCCATTGACGGTGATAGAAAGAAGACCCAATGCAACGAGGAAAGAAGGGCGCCCGGGAGGTCCGGGCGGCGCTATGCGGTGGAATGGAATTAGGGCGCTTTTTCCTTTTTTAAGTGGGAAGAAGCTTATGTCTGGTGGGATTACAAAACTTAAGCAATACTTGAGTGAAACTTCCACAGACGTGGCAAAGTGTGCTATAGTTCCTGTGGAGATTACTAAGGCCATAGTTGCACAGAGGCCAGCAAAGAAGGGCAAAGAAAGAAAAAAGTAAACAATTTCAGGAAGCAATCCAAGGCACAGTGCGTGGTTTGGATGATGATAGTTCAGATGATGATGGTATAGATACCAGGGGTTTGAATGAGCAAGAGGCCAGAGATCTGAGACGGGCAACAATGGCTAGTAAAGTCAGCCATGAGATAGACATGGAAAGGTTTAAGCAAAGAAGCTTAAGGGCAGGTGGTAGTGGATCATTTCAGTAACCTGAAGAACCACAAACAAGGAGTAAAGGGGGGTTGGCTTCTATGTTTAGAAGATCAAAAAGTACTAGAGCACAACCCCAGGCACCACCACCTATTGCTAGGGATGAGGATTATGTTGAGATTCTACAATAGGATCTAGCAGTTTTTAAAAAGGCTGGCGCCAAACAGAAGAGATTGAAGAGTATGTGGAACTGGAAGGGTAGAAAAGAATTTATTGGAGATGTCTATGCTAAATGGTCCATCTATAATAGTATCCCAGCAAATGCCAGTGGTGGCCCATACTATCAGCCTTTCTTTGATGCAGTTGCTTAGACGGGTCCTGGTGTTAAAGCCCCCACTCCATATGAAGTGATGAATGTTTATCTCCCAAGAATTAAAAAAGAGCTAGAAGTACAGATGGAAAGGTTAAGGAATAACTGGGGTACATATGGGGTCACTATCATGTGTGATGGTTAGACTGGTCCCATTAAAAAGTTCATCATCAGCTTCATGGTCTCCAGTGATGGGAATACATCATTTTTGTTGTCTGTGGATGCATCTGTATTCACAAAAGATGCTAATTACATCTATGGATTGCTACAGACAGTGGTGGATGATGTTTGTGCTACAAATGTGGTGCAAATTGTGACAGACAATGGCAGCAACTACAAGAAGGCAGGAGAGATGATGATGGCTAACTATAACCTTTTTTGAACTCCATGTGCTGCCCATTGCATTGACTTGATGTTGAAGGACATGGCAAGATCCAAAAAGTAAAGAAAGTGGTTAAACAAGCACGTCAGGTGACAACATTTGTATACAACTATGGCTATTCTTTGAACTTGCTGAGAGAGAGATGTGGAGGGGACTTGGTAAGACCCGACATTACCAAATTTGCTACCAACTACATAGCATTAAAGAGCTTTCAGGCAAAGATGGTAGGCCTCAGATCGATGTTTGCATCTGAGGACTGGTTTGGGTGGAGGGAGTCCAGCTCTCCTGCTAGGGTTCAAGCACAGACTACTATAGCTTCAGAGGAATTTTGGATAACAATAAAGGATGTAGTCAAAATTCTAGAGTCAATGGTAAAAGTGCTAAGATTAGTGGATACAGCATTCTAGCCCACCATGCCACATTTATATGCTGTCATGGATATGTTGAAGGACCGTATAAAAGCGGTGCTTCAACGTGGAAACAAACATTTTGTGAAGATTATCAAAGATTGATGGGAGAGTCAACTTATGCACCCATTACATAAGGCTGGTGAGTATATTTAATAATGCCTTTAATTTAATTCCACTTAATAGTTAGTACTATATTTTAATCTGGTGACTCATATTTTGCAGCATATTATTTGAACCCCAAGTATCAATATTCACATGTGCTTGGGCTTAATTCTGATCTTATCGGTGCGGTAAAAGATGTTGTGGTAAAATTGGTACCAGATTATACTGTACAAGCCCTGGTCAATTTGGAGGTGAGTTGGTTTAAATGTTGAATTATTTAAATATCCATATATTACAATGGCTAATGGTTATAAATTTTGAAATGGGTGTAGATTAAACATTCAGAGATGGTCTTGGGAGTTTTGGAACTCCCGCCGCAGTAGCTGGAGGAGATAAGACCGATCCTGGTATATAATTATGGAAATTGAAATTTCCATGTAACATATCTTATTTAATATATGTATTAAAATGTGTTCTTCTTCTTGTGCAGCTGAGTGGTGGTTGTATGGCGAGCATGCAGTTGAGTTGAGGAGAATAGCAATCAAAATCCTATCTCAGACATGTTCCGCATCTGGGTGTGAGCGAAATTGGAGTACTTTCTCCCTTATCCATTCAAAGAGGCGGAATAAATTAGACTCTCAACGGTTAAATGATTTGGTGTACGCCCATTACAACGTGAAACTGAGGGTACAGTGCTTGAAGTTTGAACAAAGAAATGAACAAGAGCTGATTGAGCTAGCCGACGTCTTCCAACTATCTTCATATGAAGAGGATCCCTATGTGGAATGGGTGAGAGACAGTAGTTCTGGTGATGGATGAGCCTGGTGGGATGCCCGACCCCACTGTGTCTGCTCCGATGGGTTCTAATCTCTAGCGGTTTATGTCCTCGGATAAGGGTCGTGTACACGCACAGTCGCCTCGACCGTTTGACCCCCAACTGGTAGTGACCCAGAAGGCAATGATAATACAATGGATCAAAGTGGCTGGTCAGCTTCTAATAGTAGTGATGATGATGGTAGTGGTGGTGGTGATGAGGGTGGTGGTGGTGGTGGTGGTGGTTATGATGGTAGTGATCCTAGACCGACTGTACTCATTATTAAATGGACCGGCGAGAGTCAGTATACACACGCTACACAGGATCCAGATCATGGTGGACGCGCATCTTCATCACGGTCTACGACTGGGTATACACGTAGGTCTCATCAACCCGTTGCCCTTTGCAACCAGTGGAAGAAGAAGAAGATCGTTTCTTTAATATCGTTCCTGATCCTGATATTATGCCTGATGTTGAAATTGATAGCATGTCCACAAGCTTTGGAGGACTGAGCATTGAGGGAAGCAATGGACGGGAGCAGGGGCAGTAGAGTGCTCATGGATTTGGCACCACTTCGGCGTATAGTTCTTATTCCGGTAATGATGACTGCATGATGGGCAGTGCATATGATTATTCCCTGATACTAATAATGCTACATCACAGATTGACTCAAACTTTGTGGACAGTCTCTTTTCAATCATAAATTTGTAGAGAACCACGCCCCCACCCCAGCCAATATATGCTCACTTTACTCCACATTATAATGAATTGTATCCAAGGTTAGGTATCTTTAGAAACTTCGCGGATCATGTGTATGAGAAATATATGGAAGACTACCAGACCTTCTATAGCCGAAGGATGTCATGGCAGGACTTTGTTTATCAGATCGAGATATATTTTCTTCAGCAAAGTCAATCTGATCAGATGGAACCTGCACGCCACTCTACATATGATTAGACATGGGGATGGACTGATGGGAATATATTATTTCATTTTGAGTATTTAAGTCTTTCATATAATGAGCACTTGTGAGTTATGTCATTTTGTGGGATTTATGATTTATGAATGTATGATTTTCCTACAATGTGATTACTTTTTATGCTTCAAATGTGTTTATATATGTTACATAAGTATTTTCCTACAATATGTAGCCTTAAAATGGCTTTAAAATGGCCTTAAAACATCAAAAAAAGGGCTTAAACCATAAAAAAAAAACCTATCGAAACTCCCATTTTTACCCTTTGGGAGTTTCGACAGGTTCTCGTCGAACCGAGATCTCGGTAATCTCAGTTTTCTCAAGGGTCGAGACACCCTCGAGATTTGAGATTTCGAACTATGGTCGTACATCCATGATGCCTCCTCTTCCAGCAGAGAGATCAGCTCTCCAGACTACTCAACCAAATAGTTCTTCTTTTTCAAAACCCACCATTGTTCAATGTGAATATTGTAGGAAGGAGCGCTATACTAAAGAAACTTGCTGGAAATTGCATGGCAAACCAGCTGACTTTGAGGCCAAGAGGCGTAACAAGAACCTACAGAGACCCAAAAAATTTCGAGCACCATAGGCAAATCAGACAAAGACTTGTCCTCCTACTGGGATGGTACCTACACTATCAACTAAAGAACTTCAGGCTCTCAAGAATCTATTAAGGCCATCCGCTACAGTTCAAGTTGCAGATGGGTCCTTCTCACCTATATCTGGAAAGGGATCCATCCGCTGCTCCCCTACTCTTACTTTGCAGTCAGTTCTTCATGTACCTAGTTTTTCTACAAATTTACTTTCTATTAGTAGTCTCACTAGATCTTTTAATTGCAAAGTAACTTTTTTCCCTTCCTCATGTAAAATTCAAGATCTGGAGAGCGGGAAGACGATTAGACATGGTAGATTGCATGGTGGTCTCTACTTACTTGCCGATGGTCCTTCTGTGCCTCCTTCTTCATCACCACCTATTACACATCATCTCTATTCCGTTGTGTGCACACTTCAACAGTGGCATCGCTGTCTTGGTCACCCATCCCCAGCTATTTTATCTCAATTGTTTCCTTCCCTTTTCAAGCATTGTAATAAAAACGAGTTATTATGCGAAGCATGTATTCTTGCTAAGCAGGTTCATACAACCTATTTGCCTACATTTAATAGAAGCAATAATTTGTTTGATTTGGTTCATTCTGATGTTTGGGGTCCGGCTAGAACAACCTCTATATCTGGCCACAAATGGTTTGTAACTTTCATTGATTGTCACACTAGGACTACTTGGGTGTACCTTATTCATCAAAAGAGTGAAGTTTTTGAGTGTTTCAAACAGTTTCATAAAATGATACAGACTTAGTTTCAGACACCAATCAAGGTTCTTCGGAGCGACAATGGGAGAGAATACCTTGATGGACATTTTTAGCGATATGTCTGAGAATGGGATCCTACATCAAACAAGTTATGTTGACACCCCGGCTCAAAATGGGGTTGTAGAAAGGAAGAACCGTCATTTACTTGAAAAGGCTCGGGCCCTTATGTTTAAGGGAAATGTGCCAGCAAAATTTTGGAGTGATGTTGTTCTCACAACAACCTCTCTCATAAATCGGTTGCCATCTCGGATGCTAAACAATAAGGCTCCTCTGGATCTGTTACTTGGTGATCACTCCTTTGGTCTCCCACCAAAGGTATTTAGATGCGTCTATTATGCTCGGAACCATCATCCTCATGGCAAATTTGATCCACTAGGGATTCGTGCATCTTCCTTGGTTGCCCAGCCACTCAAAAGGGTTATAAATGTTATCATCCTCCATCCCGTCAAACTTACATCAGCAAAGATGTTCTCTTTCATAAAGACATGATGTATTTTCAACCACATCTTCAGGGGGAGATAGATACAATTGATCCAGAAGATGTACCTTTAATTACCCCAATGGAGATGGAGACAGAAAGAATCCATGTAAGAAGCATACCTGAGCCAGAGATGCCACCACCTGATCCTACTCCTGAGCCAGAAATGCCACTTGATCCTACTCCAGAGCCAAAGCTGTTTATCAGTCCCATGTCTACTGCCATGCCTTTGCAAGTTTATACCCGTGCCAGAAGCAAGCAAGGAAAGACCACTACCATCCAAGCAAGTTTGCATGTCCCTTCGTCAGCTCAGGATCCAGGGACTGACCAAACTCTTGGTAACGAAATTTTCCTCTCTAATTCTGACTCTGATCTCCCTATTGCCCTTCGTAAAGGTACTACGGCTTGCACTCTTCATCCAATCTCTAATTTTGTTTTGTACGACTCATTATCTCCTTATTTCCATGCATTTGTGTCTTCTCTCTCTTCTGTGTCTATTCCTCAAAAATAGCAGGATGCAATTTTGGATGAGCGGTGAAAAACTGCAATGATGGAAGAAATGAGAGCCTTGAAGAAGAACAATACTTGGGAACTTGTTTCTCTCCCACCGGGCAAGAAACCAGTAGGGTGCAAATGGGTTTTCACAGTTAAGCAGAACAGTGATGGCACAGTGGATCAGTACAAAGCAAGGCTAGTAGCCCGTGGATTCACATAGACGGATCCACATCCTCTCTTCCCAATGATTCTGGGAGGACGGGGACGCCCCCGTCTAATGGCCAACACATGGGTTTAGGGTGAATCCTAGCCCCACGTCCAAGCTGACCCCCTATCGGCTCAACTTGTCGGCTCAAACGTGGGGCTTGGATTCACCCAAGACCCACTTGTCAGCCATCCGACGGGGGCATCCCTATCCTCCCAGAACCACTAGGAGGAGAGGATTTGAATACCACACAGACATATGATATTGATTATCAATAAACCTTTACATTAATGGCTAAAATGACGACAGTCAAGGTTCTCTTGGCATGTACTGTCCACCACAATTGAGATCTGCAATAGCTTGATGTAAAGAATGTCTTCCTCCATGGTGAACTTAATGAGGAAGTGTATATGGACTGCCCACCTGGGTTTACAGATGCAAATACCCATGGGAAGGTATGTAAATTGAAGCACTCACTTTATGGACTCAAGCAATCCCCTAGAACATGGTTTGGTAGACTACATAAGGCCATGATAGCCTACAGCTATGCACAAAGTAATGCTGATCATACTTTGTTTATTAAGCATTCCTCTAGAAGTTTTACAGCTCTTTTGGTATATGTGGATGACATCATTGTCACTGGAAATAGTGACGAGGAGATAAAGAAACATAAAGTATTTCTCTGGAAGGAGTTCAAAATTAAAGATCTGGGAAAGCTTAGATACTTCCTTGGGATTAAAGTTGCTCATTCTGCAAAAGGCATATTTCTCTCTCAAAGGAAGTACATCATTGATCTACTATCAGAAACAGGTTTACTAGGTTGCAAACCGTATGCTACTCCACTAGATGCAATTACCAAGCTAAAGGAAAAAGAAGGAACACCAATAGATAAAGGGAGATATCAAAGGTTGGTTGGAAGGCTAATTTACTTATCCCATACAAGACCAGACATAGCTTTTGCAGTTAGCCTGTTGAGTCAGTTTATGCATGATCCCTATTCCACGCATTTTGAGGTTGTCTATAGGATTCTTCATTACCTAAAGGCAGCTCTAAAAAAGGGGATCCTACTCTCACCACATGATGATTTCAAAGTGGAAGCTTATATGGACGCCGACTGGGCAGGCAGTCCGGACAGGAAATCTATTTCTGGTTACTGTACCTTTGTGGGAGGAATGTTAGTCACTTGGCGCGGTAAGAATTAGAACGTCGTGGCATGTTCTAATGCAGAAGCTGAATTCAGAGCAATGGCTCAAGGCATATGTGAACTTCTATGGTTGAAAGGCCTACTCTGTGACTTGAAAGTTGATTGTTCTCAACCTATGATCCTCTCTTGTGATAATAAAGTTCCTATTAGCATTTCTAACGATCCAGTTCAGCATAATCGAACCAAGCATGTTGAAATCGATCGTCATTTTATTAAAGAAAAGCTCGAGAGTGGTCAAATTCAAATTCCACATGTCAAATCAGAAGATCAGCTGGCTGATATCTTCACAAAAGGCTTACCTGTCAAGTCATTTCAAATTATTTTGTTTAAGTTGGGAATGCATGATATCTATCTATGCACCAACTTGAGGGGGAGTGTAGGAATCAAGAATCTATGTCGTTAAGGGTATTTTAGGTTTTTTGGCATGTTATGTTTATTTCCTAGTTTATGTTATGTGTTAGTTTCTATTTTATCTTCTTAGATTAAAGGTTATTTTTGTAATCTCTCATATAGTTGCTTCATTATAAATAAAGGTAGGAGGAGAGGATCAATTAACCTCTTCTATTCTTCTCATTCTTTTCTCAACAATAGTTGCTTCATTATAAATAAAGGTAGGAGGAGAGGATCAATTAACCTCTTCTATTCTTCTCATTCTTTTCTCAACAACTCCTTTATAAACCTAAGTCTTATACAGAAGCATGCACTGATCCCCTCTGGATAAAGGCCATTCAAGATGAGCTATCTGCCCTTCATCAGACTGGTACTTGGAAACTGGTGCCAAAACCCACTGACAAAAATATTATTGGTTGAAAATGGGTTTTTAAAGTCAAGATCAACTCTGATGGTTCCCTTGAGCAGTACAAAGCTCACCTTGTTGCAAAAGGATTTTCACAGGAATATGGTATTGATTATAAAGAGACCCTCGCTCCTGTTGCTAAAATGACAACGGTTCGCACATTGATCACTATTGTTGCAGTACGACAATGGCCTCTCTTCCAAATGGATGTCAAGAATGCTTTCTTACATGAGCATTTAACTGAAGAAGTTTATATGAAACTTCCCCCAGATCTCTCTCATCCCACTGATCATGTTTGTTGTCTACACCGTGGTCTTTATGGCCTTAAGCAAGCTCCTCGTGCATGATTTGAAAGATTTCACCTGGCTATTTCATGCATTGGCTTCACTTCAATTGCTCATGACCTTGCACTCTACATTCGCCCCTCTCCTACTAGTCCCATTATACTACTCTTGTATGTTGATGATATGATTATTACTAGTGCTGATCCTTTTGGTATTGTAGAAGTCAAAAAGCATCTCTTAGGTGAATTTTCCATGAAAGACTTGGGCTTACTTTGTTATTTTTTGGGCATTGAGATTTCTCATTCCCCTGAGGGCTGTCTTCTCTCCTAGTCGAAGTATGCCTTTGATATTATTAGCCGTGCAAGGCTGTCTGATGGCCGAGTTGCTGCTACTTTAGTTAAGTTGAATGTCAAGTTCTCTGCCTCTGATTGTGTACTGCTGGAAGATCCTACTTTATACTGTGAGTTAGTCGGTTGCCTGGTCTATCTGGCAGTGACTCAATCAGATATTGCTTTCGTTGTTCAAATGGTTAGCCAGTTTGTCTTTACTCCTCGATCAACTCACTGGGCGGTACTACTTTGCATTTTTCGTTATATCAAAGGAACTCTGTCTCATGGATTACTATACTCATCTACCTCACGTTGTTACTGATCGTTGTGCCTCTGATAAGGTTCGTGTGAAGTGTGATTTCTGTGAAAAGGAACGACATACTCGAAATAGGTATTGGAAATAACATGGCCATCCTTTCAATACTCGTGGCCGTGGATAGGGTTGTCCTGTCTCCGCCATGGCACACCATACTACAGCTGATGATATTCCTCAAGATTATTTCCTCTCTTAAGAGGAGTTACTGACTCTGTATCATCTGATGACTAGGTTGGACTCATCACCTTCCTCAGCGCCATATGCAACGTCCGCCACCATCCGGCCAGTGCCTTTTACTCCGTCTCATTCTACTCCTTCAGGACTTCTATTCAGGTTGTATGATTGGCAATGGTGACCAATAGCCACCGTGACGAAGGGTTATAACACCTACAACCCTTCTGATAACTGAATAGCCAAAAAAAAAAAAACATCGGAGCCCCTTGGGATCAAGCTTGCCATGCACATGATGATTACAAGCAATGACCACACAGCCAAAAACTTGAGGCAGCACCACAAAAGAAGAGGACCTCAATAGCACATCAAGAGGGCAATGAGAGGCCAACACATAGGATGGCATCCTGTTGATAAAGTAAGCTGCCACAAGAATCGCATCCCCCAATATTGAGGAGGGATGGTCATGGTAAACATGAAAGATCAGGCCACTTCCAACAGACGACGATTTTTTTGTTCAGCCACGCCCTTCTGAGCAAGAGTATCAACGTAGCTAGTCTAGTGGATAATCCCACGAGCAGACAAGTATAACTAGAAGGATCCACCAATGTCCTCCTTGCCATTATCAATAAGAAGAATAACCTTCGCATCAAATTCGATCTAAACCATACTATGGAACAACTGAAAGCAGGTGAACACATCGCTCTTCTGACACAAAAGGTAGATCCAAGTAGTACAGTGAAAGCAGTCAATAAAGGTGCCACACATCGGTAACCAAATGTAGACACACAAAGGGCGATGCCCTACACATCAAAATGTATTATACCAAAAGGAATTAAACCTTTATTATCAAAAATAGGAAAGACATCTTGAGTTTGCTTTGCAAAGAAGCAAGCATGGTTGTCAAGGAATCAACGGGACAAAAGGTGCAGGAGGGGAACCTAGACACCTAGGCACCTAGGCTTACCCAAGACGTTCCCAACGCGTTGTAAGGGTACCATAGTTGTGAAGGCGCCACCTTGGACTCCTTGGGCGCCCAGAATGCCTAGACGGTCGCCTTGGGTCTTATATGTGTTTTATTTTTTTTTATTTTTTTTCCTTTTGATCTCTGAATTTGCTTTAGAAGATTTATTAGGCTAGACAAGAACAACATTTATCAGACAATACTTATTTATGACTAATATCATTTAAGTAAACATTTATTTAAAATATTATTCATAAATAAGCAAATACCTCCTATTTGAATCCAATAAAAATAGTTTAAAATTTAAATTCCAGAAGGATAAAAAGTCAACCCTCCAGTTCAAGAACAAAAACCGTATTTTTGGGTACGGGGGCGATTGTCAACTTCCAAATGCTAGGCTTTTTTCCAAATACAAAAATTCCATAAATCTTTTTATAGTAAAGCATCACTAAAAACCAAGAGCGCGCCAAAATAATCTATTGCTTTGATGACCAAAAAATAATTTACATTCAGACGACTTTAAACAGCATTCGCATACTTTGAA